>CM035116.1:4307032-4907032 GCA_020205555.1 Panax stipuleanatus
AATCAATATAATTGTTAATCTCCATAACAATTTAATTAACCCTTATATGATTAATTATCACTTTAATATAAATCTTATTATATTTATAAACACGTTGCTCATTATTATTATGTTTCTTGCAATAATAATAATCACATATTATTAATCAATCACCATTAATATTTAATAACAATTATTCTACGATGACAATTAATATAGATTAATTGTTCGCTTAAATTAATATAATCATTCTTATATTACGTCACTGTGCCACACAAGGCTATCAATGAGTTTATCGCAAACTCCATCAATTTCTTAATTATTATAATTATTCAATTTTATATAATTGAATTAATTCATCTCATAACACAAAATCATTTATATTCAAATAAATTCTCGTTTCCATTAATATATTTATTTAATAATATATGAAAATTCACGGGTATTACAGTTATTACATACTATATGGTCTATTTTGGAGGTAAAATTTGGTGTAATTCTATGATGTAAGTTGTAAATTGATAGTGGTTTGTTGTTCTCCTCTAAGAAACGAAAACAACCCAATTGGAATGAACTAAAACGGAGTTAAAACGAATTCGTGATGTAAGATTTCGTTAAATATGTGGAAGTATGAACACTGAATTGGAACCCTTAAAATGAATGGCTAATTTTTTTGAAGTGTTATAATTATTATGTAGATGAAGAGTTCAGTGTTTCACGAATCCATAGAGTCGAAAACGGACTCGATTGGATGTGTATAACTCAATTTATGAAGATGGGAATGAGGAAAGGGTTAGAAAATTCGCCACAACCACAAACTGGAAATAAAATTCGTGTAGCTCACTGCCAGGGGCGCAGCTGCACTGCCCCCAAGGCTATTTGGGGCACAACTGCACCAGGAACAGTGTCAATGTGGGACTGTTTTGACCTTTTGTGGTAAAACCGCCAAAACTTTTTCATATGAACTCCGATTGAGGCGATTCATACGAACTTTTGTTCTTTAAGTTGTGTTATTTGAGGTCAGTAGCAGGGGTTAAAATGGTTATTTTTGGGACTGATGTGGTTTTGGAGGCAATCGGGGGGCGTCGGCATGCACGTATTCACATGTAATGCTCCCGACCATGTATAATGATGTTCTAACTTCTATAACATGACTATTATGTATTATAATGATACTTAGCGTTAACCTTGAGTATTAGACAATTCGTATGGGCGTGCTAAGTGTGCACAAATGAGTGTCGTTTGGGCGTTCGAATAGGCAAGTTTGACGAATGGACGTGCAAGCGTCGCAACGCCGTAATGAGTGTGTATGACCTTATTTAATATTATATTTTCAATAAGAATGAAACATTATAGAGTAATATAACCCAATATAGGAGCATGCAAAGCACATGCAAAAGAGGCGAGTTGGGCGTGTGACGTATAAACGTCGAAACGCCGTGTAATGTGGTAATACACTTAAATAGTGTTTCGATTCTAATGTAACGAACATTATTATATATGAAATGTGGTTAATATAAAACCAATAGGTAGTCCTAGCAGGACTTAAACACTTGAATGAATTTTGAATATTACGAAAAAGAAATATAGTAAAATATAAGTCGATAGTTAACACAATCAAATTGAACATTGTGTATTGATAATAGGAAGGGTTAAGAGATGTAGAGTAAAGTTTACATTACAACTAATATGCATTGCTATGTGACTAATAGTTGATGTGCATGATTATATAATTGTGTAGGACACGTGAAGTGCATATATCTGTAAGCTGTTAAACTATTATTGGTAAACAACGATCAAGGCAAGTCTTTCAGTTCCTATTTTCTACATGAACTTGGTGATGAACTGTTTTAAATTATTTTGCAAAGAGCATGATATGTTGTATATAGGTTGTAAGCATGAAATGTTAAAGTCAATTTATAACTACATTGATTGATTAAAGAATGTTGATTGAGTAAGGAACTCAATCTTTATATTTGTTATGTTAAGTAAAGCATGTATGCCATGTTACTTTAATTATTATGAGATGTATGTTGAGCATGTATTTATGTGATATGTGATGCATGAAAGCTGTTCGATCTTGCTGAGCTGTCGAGCTCATTCTTGCAAATAATCACTTTTGCAGGTTAAGGATTTAAGGTAACGCTATGTGCTACTTGAAAGAAATGAATCAGATGTAATGCATGAAGATTTATATACTTTGGCTGAATTGTTATTATTTTGGACCCTGTTTAATGTTTTAGATAATGTCTTTGATAATGTATGATGGTTAACAGATGTTGAGTTATAAAGTTTAAATTTTACCTGATGTATAAGGGTTATTGAACGTGGTTGTAAGTTTTAGTTTATAATAACTTTGACGAAGTGATTCTTGAAATAAAGTTGAATCAAAGTTATGTAATGATAAAGGTTCAGATTCAGGGAAATAAAGAAGGAATAATATAAAAGTTTTAAATATTCCGTATTTTTAGTGAATGTATCATTGATTAATGATGTAAAGTCTGAATAAGGATGCATTGTTAATGACCGATGTCGAGAGTTGTATTGTATGAATTTTGAGGTCGTTGCAATTGGTAACAGAGATGATAGGTTATACACCTTACGTAAGAGTACCTTAGGCTATGACCTTAGAGAATGAGAAGTTAAGTTACGTATAACGAAAAGGTGATTCCTTTCACATACGTAGAAGTATAGGATGAGTTAAGTCCTAGAAATGTTATAAGAAGAAGGTGAGAATAACGAGGAATAAAACTCAAACAAAATGTTGAACTTTCTGAACAAAGTTAGAAATTCTTAAAAGAAGAGTTAATAAATAAACAAGAAGATTCAAAGAAGAATCTTGAAGAGATATGAAGATGAGAATCAGGAGTTACCTAACTCCAATAATAAAGATGACGAATAACGATAAATAGACGAAGTCTATAAGATTAAATCATAATAAGGTTATAACATAACATGCTGAAAGGAAAAGATAAGAATTTTTAAAACAAAACGATAATGAGATAAGAAAGAATCATAAGGGAGATGATTATAAAATAAGGTCACGACGTGATCTTTTAAAGTTGAAAGACAGATGGTCAGTAATGATTGAATAGTTATAGTTTGATGCTTTAACGAGAATGTACTATAATTTAGTACGACGTTAACTCACGAGGAGTTATAAATGATGAGATGCGGAATGTAACGACCAGGAATTTTAAGCTCCTTATTAATTTATATGTGATTTAAAAATTTTAGGAGTTAATTTTTTAAACTTATTTAAACCTTATGTGATTATGTGCTTATGTGAATTTAACCTATGTGAATAAATGCTAGGATTTTATTAAAGGGAATCACTAATGGTTATTTTTAAATTAGTAGATTAACCTTGAGACCTTTATATCATAGTACTGATAAAAGTGTTAGTAATTACATATTCAAATTTACTTGAATATAGTGTAGAGAGTTAATCGTGATTGATTAATTGATATTGGTGTAATTAATCGATAATGTATGAAATTATTATTGCTGAGAATAATAAAACATAAGAGTATAATTTATTAATAAATTAATGAGCAAAGGACTTATAAATATAATAATATTATATTTAATTAATTAATTGTTTTATACAGGCATGTGATATGTAAACCTTTAATATATGGTAGTTAACTATATATTATATATAGTACAAGGTGACCTTTGATATGGCTATGTATATTATATATAGACTATATAGTAACCTTAATTGTATTATGTGAGGTTGATGAATTGAATGTGTACATAAGAGCATGTGACAATACATGGATAAACATTAATATGTATACCCTATTACTTTATATTATATCAATAACATTCTTAATTGATAAATGATTTCAATAAGTTATTATAATTATTATAATAACAGTTATTATTATAATAATACCCAATTACTTTATATTTGATGTTAATAGATAATGTACATGGATTATATGTATATACCCTACTTGATGCATCATATTATTAATTGCTCATTGAAATTGTGACTTTAATTTAATTATAGCCTAAGTATTTACATGAAATAAAATGTGCATACATGATATAACCTTAGTAAGCATGGTGCATATAATGATAATGTAGTGTATTGCATCCAAGTTGCTATTGTTAAGATTAGTTGGTTGTTCCATAATAAGAGCCCATTTCCTCTTATTTCTCTCATTCACGTGAAACACCCACATGCTATGCTACTCTATCTCTTTCTCCTCAAACTCAACCAAGCTAGCTAATCATGAGATGGGGAGTGGGATTCATGTGTGGAATCACCAACTACTCACCTACCAATCCTTGACCATTATATAATCTTGCTATCCTTTGTTTTGATTTGGTGAACAAAGGAAAGAACTGGATATACATTTGCCTATATAAGAGCTCTCCTCCTTCATAATTTACATTGCTAAGATTTTCTCTAAGTTTAGAATTGTGCTTGTATTCTAAGATTTCAATTGGGTTGAGGGAGAGAAATATTGCAGCTAGGTGCATTCCATAACAAAGGTATAATCATTGCATTCATGTTCTCCATTTTTCTATTTCTGAGATTTGCTAAATTTTTTATTCTTGATTTCAATTGAATTAGATGTTAATTGATTGGAGATATGATTGTTAAATGCTATACAAGATGTTAAAAGTGTTGGAATTGTTTCATAACATAGCTAGAGTAGAATTCATATGATATTTCTGAGTTGGGTTTCCAGTCTGCCAAACAGGAAATAGCTTCTGGTCTGGCCGCCAGCCTGCGCAGCTGCACCAGTATTACACTGGCCAGCGGCGCAGCTGCGCCAGTACCAGTTCCTGGTTTTCTTTTCTGATGCAAACCTGCTACATGATAAGTGTTGACATTGTTTAAAGCAAGCTTGAGGACTAGTTTAACTCATGTATATATATATATATTCTTTATGCAACATGCATGACTTTAACCATGCTAGTATACATTATGGAAGGAAGCTTTAGAGTTTTATAAATAAACTTAGGATTTGTTAAAGTAAACTTGTCATGAGCATAAAAGTACCCCGGCTATATTCTGACTTTTGGGACTTTCTTGTATGACCTAGAAACACATGAGAAGCATGTTAACTTGCATACATAAGTTTCATAATGGAATTTGAACATGCGAATCCCACTATTGAACATTTCTAACGAAAACTATAAGTTTCAAAGGTGAACTTTAACATGTAGATATTGTGTATGCTTTCTAATTTAACGAGCATGTTAGTATGACCTAGATAGGCATGAAGAGCATGTTAATTGGTATATACATGTTTAAAAATGTGCACGGTCATGTTAGACCACATTAGGGAAAACTTACTAACGAAACGTGAACATTGAATATGGACTTGGCATGTTACATTGAGATATGAATTCTGATTTTATGAACCTGACCGTATGGTCTATATTGACATGAAATGTACGTTTAAAGTGTTGAACACACTAGCATGCACGACTGCAAGATTTTAACGATTTCAAAAGAGAAACTTAAGACTTTCAAAGTAAACTTAACCAAGACTTTTGTCTTTAGATTGTGACCACTTAAATACATGTATGTGACTTATGTATGCGTTCTAATACATGTGAATAACGGTTACGAAATGCTTTACATGTACCGTGTTGTCTTTTTGACTTAGTGTACTTTGCAAATGGAAACTTAGAATGTGGAAGCTAAATAGCATTGATTACCATGTGAATTACATTATGATTCTGCGAGCATAAGTATTAAGATTTTATTATATCTATAGACGTATTGACATGAACCTCACTTGTTTATATACAAGTTTCACATATGCATGCTCAATCATAAGAAATGAACTTCAAGTATGAACTACGTGATTAAAGTATATGTGTGTAGTATACTCGAGCAAACATATTAAGTATTTTTTGACCTTGTTATGTGAGAACATGACTTTAGTAATCAATCTTGAAGCATGAATTTATATTGTTTATAGTATGTGAATGTTTGACATAAAAATATGTGGTCTTGAAGTGAACATAGAATGAACATGTTAGCTTTTGAACTTGAGTTAGATAAACTTGATAAACATGTGTGTTGATTTATATCAGTAACTGGAAGTGCTATGTGTTCAAGCCTATATTGACGCATAGAAACTAAGTAATCTAAAGTTATTAAATCTAAGATAGGATTAGATTGACTTACGTGAACTATGTGATAGAATTATATAATGATCAGATTTTTGTAAGTGTAGACTTATATTAGTTTATACATGCTAATTGAAAGGCTGACTTGTTAATGTTAGGTCGTTCCAACGCAGTTTTATTAAAGCTAGAATTAATTGTAGCTGAGCCAATAGGAAAGTATCCTAGACCCTTGTATTACTTTATTCAACGGATATTGTAAGCAAGTATCTGAACCCTACTTTTATTATGCAAGTATTCTAAATTCTTGCACTACTTTATTCAATGACTCGAGTAAGCGAGATTCTAAACTTCACCTTTATTGTGCAAGTTCCTATCCTTCTCATATTGTATTGAGCAGGTTATTATTGTATTGCAAGTCTCCCTAACTTTACTCAATTTATATTGAGCAGGGTATTATCATATTGCAAGTTTTCCTGAACTACTCTTTTATTTGAGCAAGTTTTTCTTGACTTATACTTATTTATTGTACAAGTATCCAGACCCTATTGTGCAAGTATTCTAAATTCTTGTACTACCTTATTCAATGAACCGTGTAAGCGAGTTTCTAAACTTCACTTATTTTTTGTGAAAGTTTCCTATCCTTGTCATATTGTATTGAGCAGGTTATTATTGTATTGTGCAAGTTCCTCGAACTTCACACTTTGGTTATTGCGAAAGTTCCCCGAACTTCACATTTTCAGTATTGTGAAAGTTCCTCG
Organism: Panax stipuleanatus; assembly: GCA_020205555.1. Classification (NCBI taxonomy): domain Eukaryota; kingdom Viridiplantae; phylum Streptophyta; class Magnoliopsida; order Apiales; family Araliaceae; genus Panax; species Panax stipuleanatus. The sequence goes on from CM035116.1 coordinate 4,313,872, forward strand.
AACTTCACACTTTGGTTATTTTGAAAGTTCCCGAACTTCATTTCTTTATTATGCAAGTTCTCTAAACTTATACAAACTCGTATATTGTGCAAGTATCTTATCTTTGTGTTTACTTTACTCAAAGAACGTTGTAAGCAAATGTCCTAACCTATGCATTTACTTTATGCAAGGGATCTATTATGGTGAAATTCCCAGAATTCCACTCTTTGATGTTGTAAGTGTCTAAGCCTATGCATTTATTTTATGCAAGGAGTCCATTATCGTGCAAGTTCCCCGAACTTCACACGTTGAGTAATGTGCAAGTTCCCCAAACTTACACAAATTCATATATTGTGCAAATTCTAAACTTCACTTTGTGCAAGTTCTCTATCCTTCTGATATTGTATTGACTAGGTTATTGTTGAATCAAAAGTTGTTTACTTAATTGCTTGAACTTTATTTCCAAGCATGTTATTTAGTGGTTTACTTACTTATCAATTATTCCACATTGATATTATTGATGTCCGCACCTAGTGTATTTGAGCTCGTACAGTCTTGGACTTGTACATTATTCAAGGTTCTAAATTTCTTAAACTATGTCAGTAAGAGTCTGAACCTTTGCTCGGTCAGACTAGTGTATGAAGTTTTCTTTAAAGCTATCCAAACCAATTGATGGTAAGAAATCTTAGACGGAACAAAACACCCCTCATATGTAGGAGTGTGCCCAGGTATCTAATATATATGATACGAGTAAGCAGATATAAGTGTTTTGCATATTCACGTTGTACCCGAGGCTGATCTCCTCGAGATACTAAATTTCTGTAGCCAGAAGCCAGTAATCCAAAAAGGGTCAATTAGCTATTGAACCCATTGGAAAGTTATAGTTCAAAGTCTACTCGACTATCAGTCATTCTAAAGGCAATTATTATCTTTGCTTTTAATAGTCATATTATTGAATCTTTCAAATATTCACAGTGTTGGATCATGCAGGATGTTGAACCTTACAAATATTCATATCGTTGAATCATACAGATATTCATAGTATTGAATCATACAGATTATTGAATCATTCTAACATTCATATTGTTAAATCTTTAAGATATTCATTTTGTTGAAATCATTGTCAGATATTTTTCCATTCACCATGATATATCCTTTATTGTTGTATTTAAACTTGCTGAGCAAACTTGTTTCTCATTCTTGCTATATCATGACTTATATTGCAGTTAAGCCCGAGCCCTCAGGGAACGACAAGGGTAAAGGAAAGATATAGGATGGTTTGCAAGGAGCAGACTTTTTCTTTATGATTTGTTTAATTACTGTTAATGTAATATGAACCCTAATATTTATTCTAGGGTATGTTTGTATTGATGTATTAAAGTTATCGAATCTTGGGACTAGTAACACCTTTTGAATGAACGACGTACGTTTATTAGATTCCACATTTTAGTTATCGTATGTTACTTAAAGGTGGATGTTAGTATTGTTTCGTGGCGACCGGACCGGGGTCAAAGGACCCAGATTCAGGGGTGTCACACAAAAAATTCGTATCGAGTAAATAGCAAGATAGAGTTAGGTGGGATTTCAATTGAAGAATCATGTGATGGCTGAGTTGTACAAACCTTTGTATGGGCGAGGGTTTTGTGCTTGCACTTAGTTTATCACATTGATAATCATTGGAATGTTGGTGCCGCGCTATCAATGTATATGTGGTGAAAAGGTTATTCTTTTCTCATGTGTATATTTGATAGTTATAGACTATTAAGATTAGTAAGATGTTATTAGGATTAAGTGAGAGTTCTTAAAACTCATGCTTATGGTAAGTTCATGACTCATAATCATATGGTATGTTTGGAACTCCTCAGCGAATGGACGCCTATGGTCTGACTAGGAAGTTCTTAAACTCATATTATTGTGAAAAGTTCCTGACTTTCAAAGTGTGGAAAGTTTGATGAACTATAGTGGGAATAGAAAGGTTATGGTGTAGGAAGCATTAATGTTGTTTAAGGTTTATAGAATGATTAAGTAATAATGAAGTAAAGATTTAATTGATGGAGAAAGTTTTATATTCTAAATCTCCTAGCTTTGCTAGATTTTCAAAATTTATTGACTTCGTACTGATGTTGCACTTCTATTTTCTTGAAAACCATTGGATCAATTGATGGAACCAATGAATTTTTTTAAAATAGTGCTATTATTCACATGTCTATGCTAATTGCTTCAGCTAGACAAAAATAATTTTAAATTTTCAAAATGTATTTTATGTGTTCTATGCATCATTTGTTATAGTGTAGAGAGACAAAATCGAGGAAGTTATCAATGCAGTTAAACCTAGTGTTGGATGTGATCGTATGATCGTCAGTCCACAATGGCATGATGTAGTATAACGACGTCATGTAATGACGAAATCCTCAACGTACCATTATTACGGTACTGTATCAGGATATTATGAAAAGATTCATTTATTTTTAGTTTCCTTAAACTATAAAAAAAAGGGATTTATTTACTTTTAGTTTCTTTAAAAAAAAATATTTTGAGTTGGTTAAAGATATATATATATATATATATATATATATATATCAATTGATGTCCGAGTTATTACTAGAAGTCTATGCTACTTGATTCAGCTAGACGAATATTGAAAAATGTTCATGAAATTCAAGCATTCTTTGTCAAACTATACCAAACCAAATTGTTTTGGTGTGGATTTAAATGTTAAGAAGCTGAGGTGAACAACCCTATAAAAGGAGACATGTTATCGGAGACAATGGTTCTGAAAGTAACGCATATAGTTGTTACGATGTAAAGATGTAATATGTTGTGCACGACGTAGGGGTACGATAGGCTGATCACCTAGAGTACTTGCAGAGAGTGTTTTCAATCTGTGTGATTGCTAAACATTCTGTTAAAAATGGTTTACAGTGGTGATGCACTATTAAACCTAGAGAAGAGTTCAAGGTCTTATGACCCCTCAACATGAGTTGGAATTTTTTAAATTCCTGTTATTCATATCGCTTCCCAATTATTGAACAATTGTGAAAGATTCTTATTATTCTGAAGGTGAAGGTGGCAAAAATGATATTCCTTAGAAAGAAATAGTTGTAGAACACAACAAGTTAGTGAATAAGATTAACGTAAAATCTACTTTGATAGATTGAATGAATGAAGATTAATAAAAAATTTGAGGACGAAATTCATAGAAGAATGGGTGAATGTGATAACCCGAATACTTATAAGATAGTGAATTATGAAGCATATGTCTTCAACGAGTAAAATATATGGTAATGATCCTTAGGAAGGAAATGAACGAGTTAGAGAATATATAATATTTGAAACATAATTGTGTTTAAGTTAAACTTATGAAATAAAACCTAGAATTTGTTGAAGAAATGAATGTAGTAGGAAATATAAAACCTATACTAAGGTATTGTGTTGAAGTTATTCAACGATAAATGTTTTTAAAGAGATTTGATGAAAACCTGAGTAAGGTAGGGTTTCGGTGATTCCGAGGACGGAATCCTTATAAGGATGGAAGGATGTGATAACCCGGATATTTAAAAATTATTATAATAAGAAATTTAATAAATAAAATTCTTATTACGAGATGTTTTGAGTTTGGATATGTGTAGATATGTGTTATATGTGGTGAAGTATATGATGTGGTGTGAATATAAAAGATATATATATATATATATGTATATATATATTCATATGTTGGAAGAATGAGGTTTAGTAGTTAATTTATTTTAACTATTAATGAAGGGAAATAAAATTATTTGAAAAGGGAATTAAGTTAATTTAATTAAGTTGGAAGTTATATTATTGAATAATATAATTTGATTATATGCCTTGTGGCAATGAATTTATTATGAATTAAATTTCATAAATAATGTGAGTAATTCACTTAATGAAATAATGAAGTAATGTGAATATATTTGTTTTAATAAAATGAGAGAGGAAGGTATGTTACATATAAACGTAATATGTTAGTGTAATACGATTGTGAATCTACGTGAACTTGATGATGAACTGTTTTAAATTATTTTGCAAAGAGCATGATATGTTATATATAGGTTGTAAGCATGAAATGTTAAAGTCAATTTATAACTACATTGATTGATTAAAGAATGTTGATTGAGTAAGGAACTCAATCTTTATATTTGTTATGTGAAGTAAAGCATGTATGCCATGTTACTTTAATTATTATGAGATGTCTGTTGAGCATGTATTTATGTGATATGTGATGCATGAAAGCTGTTAGATCTTGCTGAGCTGTCGAGCTCATTCTTGCAAATAATCACTTTTGCAGGTTAAGGATTCAAGGTAACGCTATGTGCTACTTGAAAGAAATGAATCAGATGTAATGCATAAAGATTTATGTACTTTGGCTGAATTGTTATTATTTTGGACCCTGTTTAAGGTTTCAGATAATGTATTTGATAATGTATGATGGTTAACAGATGTTGAGTTGTAAAGTTTAAATTTTACCCGATGTATAAGGGTTATTGAACGTGGTTGTAAGTTTTAGTTTATAATAACTCTGACGAAGTGATTCTTGAAATAAAGTTGAATCAAAGTTATGTAATGATAAAGGTTGAGATTCAGAGAAATAAAGAAGGAATAATATAAAAGTTTTAAATATTTCGTATTTTTAGTGATTGTATCATTGATTAATGATGTAAAGTCTGAATAAGGATGCATTGTTAACTATCGATGTCGAGAGTGGTATTGTATGAATTTTGAGGTCGTTGCATCTTCACACCAAAATAAATTTTTTCTCAACATGATTATAACATGCAAAATCATTACAACACATAATCAAAACACAATTCTCATAATTTTTGAAGAAAAACACAATATCATGCGTTCTTGACGAAAATTATTATTGTGAATTCGTTTTTAAATCAATTCATGAAATTCCAATTGTACTAACTCTAATTCTTAACATATTAACATAATCCATAATCAATTTAAACAACAATTGAAAAGCACATACCAATTTTGATGATTTAAGGACTATTTTCAACATAAGCTCATAATAAAATACTATAAACATGATTTCTTCATGTTCATCGTAGTTACCTGAATTGAATCGTTAAAACAACTATATAACTTATATATAAATATGCTATAACACATATCAAATATAAATTTCATGTTTACATCAATTTTATGAAAACAAATTTTATAGAGAGTTTTTAAACCATGAAAACAGTGAAGAACACACTTATAATTCATGGAGTTAGGATTATACCATTTCTAGCTTGGATTAGGAGAAAAGATGAAGATGATGATGGTGTGTTTTCCTTCCTTTGCTTTTCTTAAAGTCTTCTTCTTCTTCTCTTCTTCCTCTCTGAGTATTTTCTCTCTAACTTTCCTCTATTTTTTTCTTTCCTTCTCTAACAGACTAACTTTTCACTAACGTAACTATTGTATATACTAATATATATATATATATATATATATATATATATATAATACATATAATTATATAAAATATATAACTGCTATATATTAATTACATATACTAACTACTAATTAATATACAGGTTACAAACTTTTGAATTTGAAAAGCCCTAAGTCCATGTTTAGTAAAACAACATTATTTTAAAAAACAGATTAATAGTAACTAAAGCCATGTTTGGTAAAACCAATGTATAACGAAAGTAAGGGCCTTGTTTGGTAAAACCAATTTAAAACCCCTTTTTATTCTTTTAATAAATGCTACACTTTATTTAATTAAATTGCAACCATCTAATTCAATTAAATAAAAGCTAACATTCATTAATTAATTAAAATTACACATAATACCAAATTACTACACAATTGTAATTCCCTTATTAATCATAATTCATGTAACAAATTAGTAAATCATTATAAACACTTAGCACATAATATTGCTCTAATTTAATTATTCTCAATTAAATTAGAATTATGTTACACCATTACTTACACATCAATTCAATTAATTCTATTGCACTTAATTAAATTACTCCACAACAATCACACAATATATTTATTTAGCTCAATAAATAAATCAAATTAAATATTTATTTAATTCAATAAATATTTACAATTAATATATAAAATTCTCATTCGTTACACCTTCTGGTTAAACATGGATTCCACCTATGCACACATGTTAAAGAAATTGAAATTCCAAGTGTAAACTATGTGGTTAATGTGTACATGTGTGGTATACGCACAAGCATGCATGTTAAGTATTGTTTAGTCTCGTTGTGTGGTATTATGGCTATAGTAGCTGACCCTTTGTAACATGGACTTGATTAGCTTAAGGTATTAGAGTTACCCGCATAAAAACCATATAACTTTGAATTGGATTTAGAATGAGCATGCTAGGTTTCGAACTCAAGTTAATAACTTTCTAAGCATGTGTATTTGATTAATATCAGTAGCCTGTATGCTAGAGAGTAAGCTCAGATTCAAGCAAAATGAAACTTCATTCCTGGTCTGACCAGTGAGTGGCGCAGCTACGCCACTCCTAAGGCAAAAACCAACGCAGCCGCGCCGGTTGCTAGTTATGCCAAGTTGCTTTAAACTGTGGACAGAACCTTACAACATGTGTGTACATGTGTCCTAAACTGTATTACATGATTAAATTGAAGTGCTATGTTGTTCAAGCCTATGTTGATGCATAGAAACTAGATATTCTAAAGTTTTTAATATAGGACAGGGTTAGAGGTTTATAGACTCAGTCATAGTAAATCGACTTACATGAATTATGTGGTAGACTTACCTGATGATCAAATTCTTATAAGTGTGAACTAATGCCAGTCGACACAATACTAATCGAGAGATCGACTTGTTAATGTTATGTCGTTTCAACACAATTTAATTAAAGCTACATTATTTTTAGCTGAGCAAACAGGTAAGTTTCTGAACTTCACTCTTTATTTGTGCAACTTTCCCTTGAATTCTATAAACTTGTGCAAATGTATTATTGTTGTGCAAGTCTTCCTAACTTCGAACTTTACATTAACCGAGTTTCCTATCCTTCCTCATATTTTATTGAGCAAGTTCCTTAACCCTACTCATATTATATTCGAGTAGGATATTATTGTATTGCAAGTTATTTATTTTAGCTTGAACCTTATTTCCAAACATGCTTTACATGGTTTAATTAATTTACAATTATTCCACATCGATTTTATTGATACTCGCACTTAGTGCACTTGAGTTCGTACAGTCTTGGACTTGTACATTATTTAAAGTTTTATAATTCATGAACTGCTTCAGATTGAGTCTGAACCCTTGTTCGGTCAGACAATTGCATGAAATTTTTATAAAAGCTATCCAGGCCAATTGATGGTATAGATTCTTAGACTGAAATGAATGCCCCTTTTTATTATAAGGGAGTACCCCATGTATCTAGTATAAGATACAAACAGCAGAGTTGAATGTTATGCATATACATAGCGTACGCGAGGATGATCCCCTCAAGTACATATTCTGTAGCCAGTAACCAAATGGTCAATCAGCTATTGTTTCCATTGGAAGTTTATGGTTGAAAGTCTACTTGTCTATTAATTATTCTAAACAAAATTATTATTCTTGCTTCCGATAATCATATTGTTGAATTCCTTTTTATATATATTACATTAATCATGATGTATCCTTTATTGCTGTATTTAAATTTGCTAAGCAAACTAGTTGCTCATTCTTGTTATATCATTACTTTTATTGTAGTTAAACCCGAGACTTCAGGGAAGGGCAAGGGTAAAGAAAAGATGAAGTATTAGTGTGACGCCCCCAAATTCCAGGACCGTCAAGGGGTCGCTCGAATTCGGTTCGTCACGTGCTCATGGTAATACAATAATAACTAAAATCACACATCCACAGCGGAATATCTAATTTAGAATAATATACAATGATTTATTATAATTATTCCCCAAGTCTCGCAACCTACAGTACTTAATAGATTACATAATAATATCAATTAACGACTTCTTACATAATTTAACTTAAGCTTAAACATAATCAAACCAGTCTTACTACATCATCTTAATACAACATTAAAATATTTAAAAACATAAAAGAGGCAAGCTAGTTGATAGCCTTGCCCTTGCCCTTCTCAACGCCCGAAGGTTCGCCATGCTCTGCCTTAACTGAAATGTTTTAGGGAAAGTAAGAATGAGCACAAATTGCTCAGCAAGTAATATACAATAAAGGTTTGTAATATTATTCTCAATTCTCGAAAGGGTATAGCAAGGTTTGATAGTTCAAGGATAACAAGAATATCAACAGTTTTTAATAGTCGCTAAGGACAGAATGATATCAATGTGATTCAATAATAAATCAATTCAAGATTTCAAGATAACTGAATATTGAGCAGTCACTAAGGACTATGAACTTCCACAGGAATTAACAGTAATAAATTAAAAATCCACCAAAGCAGGTATAATATGTGATCAGCCTAAAGTACCATCGTTATGCATAACAATCAATCATACTCAAGTGCGCGAGTCGGTTCTCCGACAGTTATATTTTGTTCTTCTCAATTAAATACAAGATCCCACACCAATCAATTAGTTTGGGTTGCTTTTCAATAATATAAGTCTAGCCGAATCAAATGGCATAGACACTTTAACAATATTCAAGAACAATACCAAGTTCAACATGAATAATAGCTTTACTGAATTAAGAGTTCAAGTATGCTAATTCAATTTAAACGATTAAGTAAAGAAACTAGTTCGCAATATACAAGGATAGAATACTTGCACCGTAAAAGAGTGTAAGTTAGGAAACTTGCATCCAAAGAGATAAGGTTTAGATACTTGCTTACGATATCCGTTGAATAAAGTAATGCAAGGGTTTAGGATACTTGCCTTATGCGTAGTTTACTCACGTAAAGCTAGCCAACACTTTCGAATTCCTATCGTAATACAATTACGTATATATATGATATTCATTAGTCATATAATTTAACTTCATATTTTATCTTCGAATATACGATCAACACATAAGCTAAGTTTTAACCTAGCTACACAGTTATATAGAATATAATTTCTATCCTTAACTTCCTCTTTTCTCAAGTTGATCATATTCATACATCATTACTATCATGTGAGACTACCACACTTAGCAAACATACTCGCATATTATTAATATCACATAAGACCACAGTCAATACTAAATATATTTCATTTTAGCAAGTTATGGCATTCTCCTAAGTTAACTGTCAAAATCGGGTTCAAGTAACATTGTAGCATATAATCATTCTTGAGTTCATTATCACAATTTTAACTTACATTTTACATGGTATTAAGGGATAGAAAAACCATGTGGTTATCATGCTTTATAACTTGGCTATATGTTTACATAGATGTCACATAATATATTAATACACATGCTTATAGTGTTCACATTATTTATTCATAACTAGTATTGTTTAATACTTGGGAGCATGCTTTAAACTCATGTTATCATTATGTCTACTATATACGAATCATGTTTAGAGGCATATCAAACCCGAACATGCCATCTTAACCCTTTAGAATCTAGATACTCACGTGATTTAACTATCTTTTTAAAAACGTGTTCAAGGTTTACGTTTTAAACTTATACTTTTACTTAGCAAGGTTCACAATTGAAGTCCACATACTCATGTCATGCTATGAAACATATCTGAGCAAGTAAACATGCCTTTCGTGCATTCTTAAACCATATTAACATGCTTGTACCGTCAGAATATCAACATGAATATAATTTATCAAAGTTTATTTTCAAACTCTACGTTTTCGTTAGAAATGTTAAATGATGGAGTTCGCATGCTCACATTTCATTATGAAGCTTATGTATGCAAGTCAACACGTATTTCATATGTTTCTAGGTCATACCAATATGTCTCATAAGTCAGAACCTAACTATAGCGCTTATATATCAAAGTCCATTCTTAAAGCTTCTAAGTTCACTTCGAAAACCAAACGCTTTTTTGTTAACCATGTATGCTAATATACTAAAACATGCTTACATTGCCTCATTATGTTCATATATATATGTTACACAAGCTAGCATGATGTTCTAAACCATGTAAACAAACTATCACCTAGCAGAATCAAGCAGGAGCAAAAAAAACTGCACACAGTGCCCTGCGCAGCTGCGCTGTGCCGCATTGTAATGCCGGCACAGCTGCGCCGCATTGTAATGCCGGCACAGCTGCGCCGCATTGTAATGCCGGCACAGCTGCGCCGCGTCCGGTTAAGTTCAAGAACAGCCTGCATCGGCAGACTTCCAGGCCAAATGCCAAATTACTTCACGAAATTAGTCCCAAGCAGTCATATTGTAATTTAAACATACTACTAAGACTAATTAACATAACCCAATCATAAAATTATGAATTCCAAACAGCATTCAAAATTCAAGAAATCTCATAGAATATAATATGAAGAACATGGAATTGTTATATGAATTTGATTTCTAGCAAGCCACATTGCATTCTGTCATACTTATAAGTCTATATAGCAATTAAGAATTATGTCCTAATCCAATTTAGAATGAATTACAACAAGAATCAAGAATTTGATTTTGACAGAAAATGAAAATGGAGTTCTTGCCAGAAAAATGAGAATGGAGAACAAAGAATGGAATTATACCTTTGTAATGCAATTTGAATTCTCAACTTCTAAGAATACTAACACTGATGATATACTAGCTCTCAACTCAACACTTAGCAATTTTCAGCAATTTGAAATATGAAGGAGAAGAGTTCGTATATATAGAAAAACTAATATCCAGACATTCCTATATTCCCATGAATCAAACCAATGAAAATTTGAAATGTATGGAGGTTAAGAAGAAGTTGGTAGAGGGTTGTTGGGTTCATCATGTATCCCACTCCCTTATTCATCATGAGCTATGATTTTACTGAGTTTGAGGAAGAGATAGGGAGTAGACTAGCACGAGCATTTCACGTGTGAGGGAATGTGTCTCTCATTATGGGACAAGGAAGGAAACTCAGCAATATATATATCTAGTTATTTCCCATTACATATTACATACTCTTAGGCTATAGTTCCCTTATTCTCATAATATGGTTTTAAATGAAGCAACAATGTTGCAATATAACAAGTTGGGTTACAACTATCCACATATAATATAATTCATGTATATTTTATCATACCAGTATAATTTGACCGGATATTATCATGTTACATTATCCCCTTTATTATTAAATTCCACTATCCAACAATGGTTTACAAAATATTCATGATATACTATTTTAATGTATACTTACTCACATTGTCACATAGGTATTAATCATGTAGCTCACATAGTTTAATTAATCTTAATACATGGTCCATATGTGTAATATATTCACATTGCATTATATAACATAGTTTATGTATACTTGCATGGTCACACCTAAGTGTTTCTTCGCACTATATAATATAGTCGTATTCCACATACTTTTTATTATTGCATGCTTGTACATAACAATCAATATAATCTTATTATATTAATAACTTACTTATTTGCTTTATTATTCATAATGTCAAATAAATAAATGATTCATCTAATCGATTAATTACCAATAATATTAATTAATCCATTCCTCGTAAATATTAATATCACTTAATTAATAATCATAGGGTTAATTATCACCTTAACAACTAGAAATCTCAGCACAATTATAAACAAGTGTTTTATTATTATTATTATTATATTTCTTGCAATAATAATAATCACATATTATTAATTAATCACCATTAATATTCTATAACAATTATTCTACGATGACAATTAATTAATGTTCTACGATTAACAATTAATATAGATTAATTGTTCGCTTAAATTAATATAATAATTCTTATATTACGTCAATGTGCCACACAAGGCTATCAACGAGTTTATCGCAAACTCCATAAGTTTCTTAATTATTATTATAATTATTCAATTTTATATAATTGAATTAATTCATCTCATAACACAAAATTATTTCTATTAAATAAATTCTCATTTCCATTAATATATTTATTTAATAATATTAAAAAATTCTCGGGTATTACATCCTCCCCCCTTATAAAAATTCCGTCCCGGAATTGCTACAAGGTTACACAAATAAATGGGGATAATCCCTCATCATCCTATCTTCTAACCCCCACGTTGCCTCATCGACATCGTGGTTACGCCAAAGTACTTTTACAGAAGATATAATTTTATTTCTTAAGGTTTGCTCTTTCCTATCTAATATCTGGACAGGAATATCTTCATATGCCAAGTTCTTCTCCACTTGAATGGGCTCGTAAGAAATCACGTGCTTGTAGTCAGCCTTGTACGGTCGCAACACGGAAATGTGGAATACATTGTGGATGTGCTCCAACTCGGGTGGTAACGAAATTTTATATGCCACTTCGCCCACTTGCTTCAGTATCTCGAACGATTCTATGAATCTTGGACTCAATTTTCCTTTCTTGCCGAAACGGATCTTTCCCTTCCATGGAGATACCTTTAAAAATACGAAACTACCAACTTTGAAGTCTCGGTCCTGCCGATGCAAATCTGCATATTTCTGCTGGCGATCTAGAGCTGCTACTAATCTGGCTCTTATCACTGTCACCACGTCTGCGGTTTGTTGTACTAGCTCTAGTCCGAGTATTCGTTGTTCTCCGACTTCGTCCCAACATAATGCCGTTCTGCACTTTCTTTCGTAAAGAGCTTTGTACGGTGGCATTCCGATACTCGCATGGTAACTATTATTATATGCAAATTTGACTAAGGGTAGGTGGTCGTCCCAATTTCCCTTGAAATCCATCACGCAAGTCCTAAGCATGTCCTCCAGTGTTTGTATAGTTTGCTCACTCTGTTCGTCTGTCTAAGGATGATAAGCCGTACTCAACCTCAACTGTGTTCCCATTCTCTCTTGTAAACTCTTCCAAAAATTGGACGTGAAGTGCGGATCTCGATCATAGATAATAGATACCGGCACTCTATGTCATGAAACAATCTCCTTTATGTATAGACCCACTAACTGATTCAAACTGTAGCGGATCTTGATTGGTAGAAAATGTGCGGTCTTCATTATTCAATCCACGACAACCCAAATAACATCATAACCTTTCTGTGTAACTAGAAGTCCTACCACGAAGTCTATCGTAATATGCTCCCATTTCCACTCTGGTATTTCCAACGGTTGTAGTAAACCACTCGGCCGTTGATGCTCTGCTTTAACGCGTTGGCAAGTTAAACATCTACTAACGCACTCTGCGACTTCCCATTTCAAATTAGGCCACCAAAAATGTTGCTTCAAATCTCGGTACATCTTAGTGCCTCCTGGATGAACGGAATATGTCATATTATATGCCTCGTGCAAAATCTCTTCCCTCAACTCGGTTACCGCTGGTACCGATACTCTTCCTTCGAATCTTAAGATACCATCTTTATCCATTCAAAATTTCTCTTCCTCATTTTCTGTGATCCTCTTTCGGATTTTCTCACACTCTTCATCCTTTTCCTGGGCTTCCTTCACTCTATCCAACAATGTCGGATGAGCTTCCCTTACAATTAACTTCTCACCAGACTTTTCTGGTCCTTTCACTTTAATCTCCAATTTCTCCATCTCTCTTATCAACTCTTCCTGAGTCGTCAAATTAAACAACTTTTTCCTTCCTTTTTTGCTCAGAGCGTCGGCAACCACGTTTGTCTTTCCCGGGTGATAAAGAATATCGCAGTCATAGTCTTTGATTAATTCTAACCACCTTCTCTGCCACATGTTCAACTCCTTCGGTGTGAAGATATATTTCAGACTTTTGTGGTCCGTGTATATATCACATTTCTCTCCGTACAAATAATGCCTCCATATTTTTAACGCAAAAACTACTGCCGCTAACTCTAAGTCGTGAGTAGGGTATCATTTTTTGTAATCCTTCAATTATTGTGATGCATACGTAATGACTTTGCCGTACTGCATAAGCACACAGCCAAGTCCCTTGTGCGATGCATCACTATACACCACAAAATTTCCCGCATCATCTAGTAATGATAACAAAGGCGCTTCGCTGAATCTCTTCTTCAACTCCTGAAAACTCTGTTCGCATTTGTCAGTCTATACAAATTTTATCGTCTTTCTAGTCAAATTGGTCAACGGGGTTGCTATCTTAGAAAAATCTTGGATGAATCTTCGATAGTACCCAGCTAACCCTAAAAAGCTTCTCACTTCCGCTCAGTTGTTCCCAATTACTTACTGCTTCTACCTTTGCAGGGTCTACAGCGATTCCATTCTTATCCACCACGTGGCCTAAGAATTGAACATTCCTCATCCAAAATTCGCACTTTGAAAATTTTGCATACATCTTCTCCTTCCTTAGTGCCTCCAAAACAATATTCAGATGTTCGGCGTGTTCTTCCTCTGTCTTCGAGTAGATCAAAATGTCGTCAATAAAAACCACTACAAATTTATCCAAGTATGGCTTGAAAACTCGGTTCATCAAGTCCATAAATGCTGCCGGAGTATTAGTCAATCGAAATGACATTACCAAAAACTTGTAGTGTCCATAACGGGTTCAAAACGCAGTCTTTGGTATGTCCTGATCCCTTACTTTTAGTTGATGATATCCTGTTCGTAGGTCAATTTTCGAGAAACACTTTGCTCCCTTCAGTTGATCAAACAGGTCGTCTATCCTCGGTAGCGGATATCGGTTCTTGATCGTTACTCTGTTTAATTCTCGATAATCGATACAGAGCCTCATCGATCCGTCCTTCTTCTTAACGAGTAGCACTGGTGCTCCTCAAGGAGACACACTCGGTCGGATGTAACCCTTATCCAACAACTCTTGCAATTGTATCATCAATTCCTTCATTTCTACTGGCGCCGTACGATATGGAGCTTTCAAAATCGGTGTCGTTCCCTGTGCTAAGTCTATTACGAATTCGATTTCTCTGTCTGTCGGAAGACCAGGAAGATCATCCGAAAACACATCTAGAAATTCATTAACTATGGATATATCCTTAATTTCTACTCCCTTCTTTTGAGTATCAACGATGTAAGCTAGATAACCTACACATCCTTTTCTTAACAATTTCTTGGCCTACATCATCGTAACGCAACACGATTTCTTAAGCGATGAGCTACAATAAAACACTACCTTAGACTTACTTGGAGTCTGAAGGTTCACATATTTATTCTGACAATCAATTATCGCTGCATGGTTATACAACCAATCCATTCCCAGTATTATGTCAAATTCTCCCAATCTAATAGAAATCAAGTCTACGCTCAGTTCATGTTCTCTAATGTTCGCGTGACAATTTTGATAAACGTATTCTACAGGGATCACTTCCTTATTCCCAACTTCTATGTTCAAAGGATTTTTTAACCGTTCTCAAGGTGTACTAAGTTTACTAGCAAATTCTTAAGATATAAAAGAACAGGTGGCACCCAAATCAAATAATACATAAGCATTTATATCATTGATTGGGATTATACCTGACACCACGTCCTTCGCAGCCACGGCGTCCTGGACGGTCATGTTAAAAGTTCTGGCGGTTGGGCGGTTAGATTGTGTCGGCCCGCTGATCATCAGCTTGTTGCCTCCTTGCGGATTGCTACCCCCGTCACTTCCCTTCTTTGGGCAGTCCTTAATTTGGTGATCCGTCGAGCCACACGCAAAGCATCCTTGTATCTTTTTTGGTTTCGGACAGTTAGGCGAGATGTGCCCTTCCTGTCCGCAGTTGTAGCAAGTGCCACGTCCCTTCCAGCACTCGCCCTGGTGATTCTTCCCACACTTTGGGCATCCTTCAACCTTCTTCTTGAAACCTCGACGAAAATTCCCTGATTAATTATTGTTGTTTTTGTTGTTGTTGTTGTTATTCTCCCATTTTCTCTTTCCCAAGTTGCTTCCTCCGCTACTGCTTCCTCCCGTACGGTTCTCTCCTCCAGTATTCTTTCCTTTCTTCTCCTTGTTATACAGACTTAAGGCCTCACTGCCACCTTTTGCAATAATTGCCTTCTCCAGTAATGTTGCAAAGGAATCGATCTGAAGAACTGACACCTTATTAAATAGCTAAGGCTTCAGTCCTTGTTTGAATCGTCTAGCCTTCCTCTCTTCATCTCCTACCCGGTGTTCCGCAAAACGGGCTAGTTCGTTAAACCTAGTCGCGTATTGCGCCACCGTCATCTCCGCTTGTTTTAACTCTAGGAATTTCACCTCCATCCTATTCTTCATACTCTTCGAAAAGTAATTCTAGAAGAACAGCGTTTTAAACTTATCCCAAGTTATTATCCCTTCTCCAGCTCTTTGTTGATTAGCCTCCCACCAGTAGTTCGCTTCTCCCCTCATCATGTATGTGGCAAACACCATCTTCTGATCTTCGCCTATGCGAGCTATAGTGAAAGCTTTTTCGATCTCTTTGATCCAGGTTTGTGCGATGATTAGGTCTGTAGTTCCCTCGAACTCTGGGGTTCCTACACTCTTAAAGTCTTTAAAGGTTGTTACTGGCACAGTCTGAGGGTTTGGGTGAACGGGTTCATTGTTCCTTCCCCTTAAGGCTTCTCCTAACAAGTCTACCAGTTTCTGGATCGGGTCAACTTGTTCCCTCTCGTTATTAACAGATTCTTCGGGTGCAGTAAATCTACGTCTGGGCGGTATTATCTGCATCAGAAATTTCATTTTATTATTATTCAAGTATATTAATTAAGTATTTCTTTTTAATACAAAAGAATAAATTTATAACACATTTCTGAAATAAGCTTCATTTATATTCATATGCCAACCGTTTCATTATATGATTTCCCTAGCATACTGCTATAAATGTTATCACATATATCCCCTAATATCACAAAAGACGGGGAATATACCAACCTACTACCATACTACCCCTCTAACAAAAGCTAACACGGGGTTCACATCACTATCCCACATCTTACACAAAAGATTGGGATTACAACATAGTATGTACAACACATAATGATAAATTCTACTAAACTACCACTAGACCATCTAAGGAATCTTATCACATCATCCCGCGCTCCACAGCGCTCTTGTACTCCATCTTCGCTATATACGCAACCAGCTCTCGACTCAATGTATGTAAAGTCTGTCCCTGCTCTACCGGGTAGTGGTACACACCATCAATCACCCTCTCAAAAGCTGAACGAAACACATACCCCATCTTGTTCATCTTCCCCTTCTTGCACCTGACCTCGTCCTCTAGGTCTTCAGCTCTCTCATTGGCCGCTTCCCACTTCTCCTCGAAGTGTATCCTATCCATCACCTCCAACTCTAGCTGAGTACGGAGTGCCTCTTTCTCAGTCTTCTCACTCAATTCTCTCTGTTCTACTTCTTCCAGCTTCCCTGTTATATCTATATTTCTCGCCACCGACCTGTGGAATAAAGTTCCCATCTGGATCCCTGCCTCCCTACGATAAGCAATCTCTACCTCTAACTCCTGCATGGCCAGCTTCCTCTGGTGGTCCTCGTCCCTCAGCTTCTGGAACTCAGACTCTCTCTCATGGGCCTCGGCCTCTAGCTCCTGGACTCTGTAGTCCAACTCCAGAATCCGTTCCTCATACTCGCCTAACATCTGCTCCTCTACAGTAGCCTCATCACAGTCCTCTACTGGCTCATCCTCCATCGGCTCCTCCTTTGATCGGACTCTATCTCAATCTCAATCTCATCCTCATCATCAAACTCGGATGGTGCCACAGCCTGTACCGGCAAAGCCTCTAAGGGTTCCTCGTACACTATATGTATATCCCTGGGCTCCTCCTCAGCCACTCTACTAGGTACTCCCATATCTGCCATCTATAATCACAAACAAAAGACAAGAAACAGCAACTCCATTAGAATGTTAAACAAAACATAAGTTCATTGTATAAAATGAAGTTACATTTCATAACAGACTAAGTCTCTCAAGGAAAACTCTACATGAGTTTTATCTCCTTCCTATCTTCTAAGTTCGCCTAAGTTATAGTCTAAGGACACTCGTTCCTAAAGTTTATAACTACAGCTTTGATACCAACCTATGACGCCCCCAAATTCCAGGACCGTCACGGGGTTGCTCGAATTCGGTTCGTCACCTGCTCATGGTAATACAATAATAACTAAAATCACACATCCACAGCGGAATATCTAATTTAGAATAATATACAATGATTTTTTATAATTATTCCCCCAAGTCTCGCAACCTACAGTACTTAATAGATTATATAATAATATCAATTAACGACTTATTACATAATCTAACTTAAGCTTAAACATAATCAAACCAGTCTTACTACATCATCTTAATACAACATTAAAATATTTAAAAACATAAAAGAGACAAGCTAGTTGGTAGCCTTGCCCTTGCCCTTCTCAACGCCCGAAGGTTCGCCATGCTCTGCCTTAACTGAAATATTTTATGGAAAGCAAGAATGAGCACAAATTGCTCAGCAAGTAATATACAATAATGGTTTGTAATATAATTCTCAATTCTCAAAAGGGTATAGCAAGGTTTGATAGTTCAAGGATAACAAGAATATCAACAGTTTTCAATAACAGTCGCTAAGGACAGAATGATATCAATGTGATTCAATAATAAATCAATTCAAGATTTTAAGATAACTGAATACTGAACAGTCACTAAGGACTATGAACTTCCATAGGAATTGACAGTAATAAACTGAAAATCCAACAAAAACAGGTACAACAGGTGATCAGCCAAAAGTATCATCGTTATGCATAACAATCAATCATACTCAAGTGCGCGCGTTACTTCTCCGACAGTTATATTTTGTTATTCTCAGTCAAATACAAGATCCCGCACCAATCAATTAGTTTGGGTTGCTTTTCAATAATATAAGTCTAGCTGAATCAAATGGCATAGACACTTCAACAATATTTAAGAACAATACCTAGTTCAACATGAATAATAGCTTTAGTGAATTAAGAGTTCAAGTATGCTAATTCAATTCAAACGATTAAGTAAAGAAACTATTTCGCAATATACAAGGATATAATACTTGCACCGTAAAAGAGTGTAAGTTAGGAAACTTGCATCCAAATAGATAAGGTTTAGATATTTGCTTACGATATCCGTTGAATAAAGTAATGCAAGGGTTTAGGATACTTGCCTTATGTGTAGTTTACTCACGTAAAGCTAGCCAACACTTTCGAATTCCTATCGTAATACAATTACGTATATATATGATATTCATTAGTCATATAATTTAACTGCACATTTTATCTTCGAATATACGATCAACACATAAGCTAAGTTTTAACCTAGCTACACAGTTATATAGAATATAATTTCTATCCTTAACTTCCTCTTTTCTCAAGTTGATCATATTCATACATCATTACTATCATGTGAGACTACCACAATTAGTAAACATACTCGTATATTATTAATATCACATAAGACCACAATCAATAATAAATATATTTCATTTTAGCAAGTTATGGCATTCCCCTAAGTTAACTGTCAAAATCGGGTTCAAGTAACATTGTAACATATAATCATTCTTGAGTTCATTATCACAATTTTAACTTACATTTTACATGGTATTAAGGGATAAAAAAACCATGTGGTTATCATGCTTTATAACTTGGCTATATGTTTACATAGATGTCACATAATCTATTAATACACATGCTTATTGTGTTCACATTATTTATTCATAACTAGTATTGTTTAATACTTGGGAGCATGCTTTAAACTCATGTTATCATTATGTCTACTACATACGAATCATGTTTAGAGGCATATCAAACCCGAACATGCCATCTTAACCCTTTAGAATCTAGATACTCACGTGATGTAACTATCTTTTTGATAACATGTTCAAGGTTTACGTTTCAAACTTATACTTTTACTTAGCAAGGTTCACAATTGAAGTCCACATAATCATGTCATGCTATGAAACATATCTAAGCAAGTCAACATGCCTTTCATGCATTCTTAAACCATATTAACATACTTGAAAGGTCAGAATATCAACATGAATATAATTTATCAAAGTTTGTTTTCAAACTCTACGCTTTCGTTAGAAATGTTAAATGATGGAGTTCGCATGCTCACATTTCATCATGAAGCTTAAGTATGCAAGTCAACACGTATTTCATGTGTTTCTAGGTTATACCAATATGTCTCATAAGTCAGAACCTAACTATAGCGCTTATATATCAAAGTCCATTCTTAAAGCTTCTAAGTTCACTTCGGAAACCAAACGCTTTTTTGTTAACCATGTATGTTAATATACTAAAACATACTTACATATTATGTTCATATATATATGTTACACAAGCTAGCATGCTGTTCTAAACCATGTAAACAAACTATCACCTAGCAGAATCAAGCAGGAGCAAAAAAAACTGCACACAGTGCCCTGCGCAGCTGCGCTGCGCTGCAGTGTAATGCCGGCGCAGCTGCGCCGCGTCCGGTTCAGTTCAAGAACAGCCTGCATTGGCAGACTTCCAGGCCAAATGCCAAATTTCTTCGCGAAATCTGTCCCAAGCAGTCATATTGTAATTTAAACATACTACTAAGACTAATTAACATAACCCAATCATAAAATTATGAATTCCAAACAACATTCAAAATTCATGAAATCTCATAGAATATAATATGAAGAACATGGAATTGTTATATGAATTTGATTTCTAGCAAGCCACATTGCATTCTGTTATACTTATAAGTCTATATAGCAACTAATAATTATGTCCTAATCCAATTTAGAATGAATTACAACAAGAATCAAGAATTTGATTTTGACAGAAAATGAAAATGGAGTTCTTGCCAGAAAAATGAGAATGGAGAACAAGGAATGGAATTATACCTTTGTAATGCAATTTGAATTCTCAACTTCTTAGAATACTGACATTGATGATATACTAGCTCTCAACTCAACACTTAGCAATTTTCAGCAATTTGAAATATGAAGGAGAAGAGTTCGTATATATAGAAAAACTAATATCCAGACATTCCTATATTCCCATGAATCAAACCAATGAAAATTTGAAATGTATGGAGGTTAAGAAGAAGTTGGTAGAGGGTTGTTGGGTTCATCATGTATCCCACTCCCTTATTCATCATGAGCTATGATTTTACTGAGTTTGAGGAAGAGATAGGGAGTAGACTAGCTTGAGCATTTCACGTGTGAGGGAATGTGTCTCTCATTATGGGACAAGGAAGGAAACTCAGCAACATATATATATCTAGTTATTTCCCTTTACATATTACATACTCTTAGGCTATAGTTCTCTTATTCTCACAATATGGTTTTAAATGAAGGAACAATGTTGCAATATAACAAGTTGGGTTACAACTATCCACATATAATATAATTCATGTACATTTTATCATGCCGGTATAATTTGACCGGATATTATCATGTTACATTGTCCCCTTTATTATTAAATTCCACTATCCAATAATGGTTTACACAATATTCATGATATACTATTTTAATATATACTCACATTGTCACATAGGTATTAATCATGTAGCTCATATAGTTTAATTAATCTTAATACATGGTCCATATGTGTAATACATTCACATTGCATTATATAACATAGTTTATGTATACTTGCATGGTCACACCTAAGTGTTTCTCCACACTATATAATATAGTCATATTCCATATACTTTATATTATTGCATGCTTGTACATAACAATCAATATAATCTTATTATATTAATAACTTACTTATTTGCTTTATTATTCATAATGTCAAATAAATAAATTATTCATCTAATCGATTAATTACCAATAATATTAATTAATCCATTCCTCGTAAATATTAATATCACTTAATTAATAATCATAGGGTTAATTATCACCTTAACAACTATAAATCTCAGCACAATTATAAACAAGTGTTTTATTATTATTATTATATTTATTGCAATAATAATAATCACATATTATTAATTAATCACCATTAATATTCTATAACAATTATTCTATGATGACAATTTATTAATGTTCTACGATTAACAATTAATATAGATTAATTGTTCGCTTAAATTAATATAATCATTCTTATATTACGTCACTGTGCCACACAAGGCTATCAACGAGTTTATTGCAAACTCCATAAGTTTTTTAATTATTATTATAATTATTCAATTTTATATAATTGAATTAATTTATCTCATAACACAAAATCATTTATATTAAATAAATTCTCATTTCCATTAATATATTTATTTAATAATATTAGGAAATTCTCGGGTATTACAATTAGATTTCAAGTAGCTGACTTTGTTTATTGCTTAGTTTAATTACTATCAATGTAATTTGAACCTTAATGGTTATTCTAGTGTATGAATGTATTGTTGTATTAACGTTTTCGAATCTTAGGACTAGTAATACCTTTTGAATGAACGACATACGTTTATTTCATTCCACATTTAGTTATTATATGTTGTTTAGAGGTGAATGTTTGTATTGGATCGTGATGACGGAATCCGGGTGTTTGAGACCCGAATTTGGGGGTGTCACAGTTTGGTATAAGAGCTGTAGGTTATAAACATTAGGAATGCGAAACCTAGGTTATAACCTTAGTAGAAAACTCAAATAGAGTATGTAGGTGATGGGTTGAGGAGATCTATCGAGTTATAGTTGTACTGAATAAAATATCATTTCATTTTATCAATGAATATATGTTATTGTGGTATTGAAGTTGTTTTGGTTGTTTATTATGGCCATAAGATGGCTGACGAGAGTCAAGATAGCTATTCAGTGGACTAGGAGCTGAGGGACTCTAGTGAGGAGCCCATGGAGCATGAGGTGATAGGAGATTTGCTGGCGAGGAACGTCGAGCTAGAGATTAGGGCTGAGCAAGTGGAGGCGAAGAACCACACCCTCCAGATTACTGAACAGTAGTACAAGGATGTTGCTTATTAGGCCCAGGCTGAGTTAACCGAGTTGCGAAGGAGGCTGGAGCAGAGAGAACTACAACTAGGACAGTTGAGAGATGGGATGGAAGATAAAGATGTGAGGATATATACTTTGGAGCGAGCTTTAGACAGCACCTTTATGCAGTTCAACGCCAAATGGATGGAGCTGCCCTCCAGCAGCGGGAGCAGGTGTTAATTTGTTTGCATATTCGATATAGTCCCACTTTTGTTTTAATAGGGACAGTTTTATGTTGTAAACCCATATGCTTTGATGTATGCATAGGATGGTAGTAAACCCCAACTTTTGTTGTGTTAAAGGGGGGGGGGCAGGTAGTAGTGAATCCTCACCTTTTGATTAATAGAGGATAGTTATTAGTAGGCAGTTTATACCATTGAGCGTTTATAGTAGTATGCCAAATGTTGAATCATGTTGTATTAAAAAAGTGGTATATGAATATAAATGCAGCTGTTTTACTTGAATCAAATATGATTGATGGACGTCATAACTTTTAGATGCTAACTTGAATAGCATATCGCATAGAACGTAAAAACGATAAGCCTAAGTTTTCTTCCTTTCCTCAGATCATGCCGCCTAGAAGACAACAACGAAACCAAAGGGAGGAAGGATCCGTTAACAATGGAGGAGGGAATATTGATCCAATGTAGAACTTTGTTAACATGTTAACAGAGGCGATGTAAAATAGACCCCCGCCAGCAGCAGGGCAGCCAGGGCATCACTTGGCTAGCTTCAAAGATTTTAAATTAGTAGAACCTCCAGAGTACCGGGGAACCTTAGACCAAATCAAAGCCCAAATATGGGTAGAAGAGATGGAGAAAGTGTTTGAGGTCGCACGGGTAGCCGAAGCACAGAAGACGGGGTTTGCCACCATCATAATGAAGGGCGAAGCTAACTATTGGTTGGCAAACAATAAGGGACGAGCAGGCGAAGGGGTTATTCTATGGGACAGATTTAAAGAGCAATTCTTCAAGAATTACTTCTCGGAGAATACGTAACAATATATGGAGGTTAAGTTTCTGGAACTGAAACAGGGTAGTATATCGGTCGCAGAGTACGCAGCAAAATTTAACGAGTTGGCCCGATTCGCACCACATCAGGTGGACACAGAGGCCAGAAAGGCAAGAAGGTTCGAGTTGGGATTGAAGGCATAGGTGCAAAAAGTAGTAGCTATGTTGAAGATTAAGAATTTCTCTGAACTGCTGGAAAGGGCGATTATTGCAGAAGGAGGCAATGAAGCCATAGCACGATTTAAACAAGAAAAAAGACCGGTCAAGAAGAACCGAAAGGGGTAAGCAGCGAAGGCAGCTACCCCAACAAGCATAAATGGATGGAGAGCCAATCCTCCGGAGGTAACAAGTCCGGGGAAAAGGCCAAGAAAAGTGGGAAGTGCAGCAACTAGGGGAAGAACCACTCTGGGGAGTGTATGAAAGGGAGAAGCATTTGTTATCGCTGCGGACAACAAGGGCACATGGCTCCTCAATGTCCGAATAATCAAAAAGCAGGGTGTTTCTCATGTGGAGCCCCAGACCACCAGATCAAGGACTTCCCAAAGAGAAAGGGCGATGCAGCTAGCGGCAATAGCAAAAATAACAACAACAACGGGCTGAGCATCGGAGGGCCAGTCAGTCAAGCCAACAGACCAACGGCACGCACGTTCAACATGACCGTACAGGATGTAGTGGAGTCCAAGGACGTGGTGTCAGGTATCATCCCAATCAATGATATAAATGCATGTGTTATTTGATTCGGGTGCTACCTGCTCTTTTATTTTAGAAGAATTTGCTAAACAGTTAGGTTTACCCCGTGAGAAATTAGAACACCTTATGAACATAGAAGTAGCAAATAAGGAAATTGTTCCCGTAGAATGCATTCATAGGAACTGTTATGCCGAATTACGAGGATCTTAGCTCAACGTGGATTTGATACCGATTCGTTTGGGGGAGTTCAATGTAATCCTTGGAATGGATCTGTTATCAATTCACGGAGCAGTCATTGACTGTAAGAAGAAGTGTGTACACCTTAAAACTCTGAATAAGTTAAAGGTGGTGTTTTATGGTAGTAAATCACCGAGACACTCTTGTTGTCTGACGATGATGCAAGCAAAGATATTGCTTAGGAAGGGTTGTATAGGTTATTTGGCTCACGTGGTTGATACTCGACGAGTCGAGGGCGAACTGAGTCAGATACCTATCGTAAAGGAATTCGCTGATGTCTTCCCAGATGAAATTCTAGGATTGCCGCTGGATAGAGAGATAGAATTTAAAATTGACTTGGTGCCGGGAACAACATCGATATCTAAGGCACCATATCGAATGGCACCAGTAGAAATGAAAGAGCTGATGGTTCAATTGCAGGAAGTATTAGACAAAGGTTAGATCAGACCAAGCATGTCACCATGGGGAACACTAGTTCTATTCTTAAAGAAGAAGGATGGCTTGATGAGACTCTGTATCGACTATCGCGAGTTGAATAAAGTCACCGTTAAGAATAGGTATCCGTTGCCCAGGATTGACAATCTGTTTGATCAACTCCAAGGAGCGAAATACTTTTCAAAGATTGATTTGAGAATGGGCTATCATCAACTAAAGGTGAGATAGGAGGATATCCCAAAGACGACATTCAGAACTCGTTATGGACATAATGAACAGAGTATTTTGCATTTGAGTTTCTGGTAATGTCATTTGGACTGAAAAATGCACCAGCGGCTTTCATGGATATGATGAACAGAGTATTCAAGTAGTACTTGGACAAGTTCGTAGTCGTATTCATCGATGACATCTTTGTGTATTCAGTGACAGAGGAAGAACATGTTGAGCATCTAAGGATTTCTTTAGAGGCGTTAAGAAGGGAGAAGATGTACGTAAAATTTTTAAAGTGTGAATTTTGGTTGCAGAGGGTGTAGTTTTCTAGGGCGTGTCATTAACAAGAATGGCATTTTTGGTAGACCCAGCAAAGGTGGAAGCCGTTATCAATTGGGAGCAGCTGAAGACGCCGACGGAGATCATGAGTTTCCTAGGGTTAGCGAGAAACTATCAGAGATTTATCCAGGATTTTTTGAAGATAGCATCGCCGTTGACCAATCTAACCAAAAAGACGGTAAAGTTCGTTTGGATGGAAAAGTGCGAGGAAAGTTTTATGGAGCTGAAGAAAAGACTTAGACAAGCACCGGAGTTGGCTTTACCGGACGACACTAGAGGTTTTGTAGTTTACAGTGATGCGTCACACAAAGGTCTTGGTTGTGTACTAATGTAGAACGACAAGGTCATTGCGTATGCGTCACATCAGCTAAAGGACTATGAGAACGGTTACCTGACTCATGACCTAGAGTTAGACGCGATAGTTTTTGCCTTGAAGATTTGAAGGCATTATTTATATGAAGAGAGGTGCGAGATATATATACATATCACAAAAGTCTGAAATATATCTTCACTCAGAAGGAGCTAAACATGAGACAGCGTCGATGGTTAGAATTGATCAAGGATTACGACTGTGAGATTTTGTACCATTCGGGCAAAGTAAATGTAGTAGCAGATGCCTTGAGCAGAAGAGGCAGAGAGAAATTGATTAAGCTGACAACTCAGGAAGAGTTGATAAAGGAGTTTGAATGTCTGGAATTGGAGGTTGAGTATCCGATGGAGACGGACAAAAAATTATTTTTAGTGACAGCGAGCCCAACCCTATTGGATCAAATCAAGGAGGCTCAAGAAAATGATGAGGATTTTGATTCAATAAAGAAGCGAATTGCCGAAGGCGAGGAGCTTAAGTATAAGATTGATAGCACAGGGTTGCTAAGGTTTGTAGGGAGAGTCTGGGTACCGTTGGATCAAGAATTGAGGGAAGAAATCCTATAGGAAGCTCATAGCACGAGGTACTCGGTATATCCCGGGAGCACAAAAATGTCTCAGGATTTGAGACAGTATTTTTGGTGGCCAAATATGAAGACGGAGGTAGCAGAGTGCGTCAGCAGATGTCTTACATGACAACGAGTTAAAGTAGAACACCAGCGATCGAGCGGACTGCTTCAACCATTAGAGATTCTAGAGTGGAAGTGGGAGCACATCACAATGGACTTTGTGGTGGGCCTGCCATCGACACAAAAGGGTTTAGACTCCATCTGTGTAATCGTGGACCATCTGACCAAGTCTGCTCATTTTCTACCAATCAGGATACGGTAAAATTTGGAGCAATTAGCGAAGCTCTATGTGAAAGAGATAGTGTCACGACATGGAGTGTCGGTATTAATTGTATCTAACAGAGATCCGCGCTTCAAGTCAAATTTCTGGAGGAGTCTACAAGAGAGATTGGGAATGCAGTTGAGGTTGACTACGGAGTACCATCCTCAAACTGATGGCCAGAGCGAGGGACCGATTCAGACCTTCAAAGATATGCTTCGCGCGATCGTGATGGATTTGAAGGGCAGCTGGGATGACCATTTTCCATTTGCAGAGTTCGCTTATAACAATAGTTATCACGCTAGTATAGGAATACCATTGTACGAAGCGCTATTTGGAAGAAAGTGTTGAACACCGTTGTGTTTGGATGAGGTTGGGGAACGGAGACTGCTAGGACCTAAAATGGTACAATAGATAGAAGATACGGCAAAGCTGATCAGGAACCGCCTGGTAGCAGCCCAAGATCGTCAGAAGAAGTACGCTGATCTACATCGTCAAAAGCGGGACTTCGACGTGGGTAGTTTTATGTTTCTGAAGGTATCTCCCTGGAAAGAGAAGATTCATTTTGGTAAGAAGGGAAAGTTAAGCCCTAGGTTTATAGGATCGTTCGAGGTTCTGAGGCGAGTCGGTGAAGTAGCGTACGAGGTAGCGTTACCTCCTGAGCTTGAGCACATTCACAATGTGTTTCATGTGTCAGTATTGTGGCCGTATAAACCGGACTACAAGCACGTTATCTCCTATGAACCGATCCAAGTCGAGAAGGACTTATCGTACAAGGAAGTTCCTATCCAGATACTCGATAGGAAGGAACAGAAGCTGAGGAATAAAATCATCCATTCTGTCATGGTTCTCTGGAGGAATCACGCAATCGAAGAAGCTACATGGGAACTCAAAAGGAAGATGAAGAGGCTAATAAGGAGAAGATCTAGTAAGCCAAACTATCAAGGAAGATCATCCATCATCCAAGCATAGAAGGTTTAAAAGTTTCCTAAACTTTAGCTTTGAAATTTTCTTGGTTTAGATTTTGTTTTGCTTGTTTATGGTAAGAGTTTGATGAAATTAATCATGGATCATGTTAGATCCACCCTTATATACGAACACTTTCTTACATTTAACTCAGGTATGGATAGTTTCTAACCATAGTTATTCTACTAGCACATATCCCATTATTTTGGGTTACTAAATAAATCCTCATTGGGCTAAGATTAGGCCATGCCTTTAATTCTTTTTGGGCTTCCTAACTAATTGTTTGGGCTATGTAAACTAACATGGCCCAA
The DNA here is from genome assembly GCA_020205555.1 of Panax stipuleanatus. Lineage (NCBI taxonomy): Eukaryota > Viridiplantae > Streptophyta > Magnoliopsida > Apiales > Araliaceae > Panax > Panax stipuleanatus. The sequence goes on from CM035116.1 coordinate 4,342,164, forward strand.
TGCCTTAATTTTTATCTTTCTCTAATCATTTAGTTAGGGTTTCTATTCACTTAATTGTGATTTAAATCCTTACTCATGTACTTTTAATTTCTTAACCCAATTAGACTTACTTTAATTATGTTATAAAATTAATTAGTTGAGATGTATAAAATAAATCTCTTAGGGTTAATTTATATTTTAAATACTATTATTCTCTCATACCATAACACTAAAGTTATTCAATTTTTTATTCCTAATATATAATTAGATTACATTAGTTTCTTTTATTTGTTTATATAATAAACAAATATAACCATCACATAATATTCATATAAAATAATTTTCAACTTTGAGACATGTCCCAGAAATCTCATACTGTATTTATCCTTATCATTTCTCTTGCTAAAATATATATAGCACATCACTAAGTATATATATGTCTATACATATACTCATATTCTTTTAAACTCATAGAAGCCCTTCATGTAAAATTTTATTTTCTTAATAAAATTTCCACATGTATCATGATAAAAATTCTTACACTATTCAGTTCACATTAAATTTATAGGTATCGTAATACCTTATCCTTGACATTTCTTCAAATACATATAACTCCATTTCTAGGGTTTTGAAATTTTATAACCCATATTTTCTCTATTCTCATTCAAATAGTAAACTATATAGGTTTTACTTAAAATTTTTAAGTAAAACCTCAAATTCCCATCTAGGTTTTATTATTTAACCTTTATTTTAATCATTTAAAATCTTATAAATTTTTGGGTTGTCACAGTTTCATTTATTATGGGTAGACAAATGTGTTATTATTGGACAGTGAACACCAAATCCTGTGGAATTGAAGTACCCGGATTTAAAGGTATCACAAGTTTGTATCAAAGTTGTAGGTTATAAACCTTAGGTGGGAAAACCTTAGGGTAGTAGCCTTTTTAAGATATCGATAACGTAGTGGTGATAAACTCTTATCGAGTTCTAAGAAATGAATTAAGGAATTCATTGAAGATAATAAAAGACTTTATGTGCATATGTGATTACTTATATGCTCGCTAGTATAGATTAGCATCACGTAGTAACTAAAAACTTAAAATTTTGATTATTAGGATGTCGGATGTTGGAGGATCCAGTCAACCTAGGGAGGTTGAGCTCCGAGTAGCTATAGAGGAGAAGCCCCAAGACATTCATACCGTCTGGGAGAAGTTGGTTTGGAGAAAGCCATCTCCATTGATCACTGTTGTGGGTCATGAGTATGAGCCTGTGTTTAATTCAGAGGAGGACTCTGAGGAGATTAAGGTAGAGGCTGAGGCTGAGGAGGACGATGAGGACCCTGATAATTTTCCACCAAATTCTATCAGTGCCGAGATGTATAATGAACTGTATGACTGTAATATAGAGTTACAAGCCAATGTTCAAGAATTGAAGGAGCAAACAATTGTACAACGGACTACTATAGAGCAGAAGGATGACGTGATTGAGAATCTCAATGGATGTCTTGGAGACGTGGAGTGGAATTTGGTTAATACAAAGAGCCAAAATGAAGAGATGTCAGTTGAGATAGAGAAACTAAATAGTGACTTGCGAGAGGAGTCAACGAAGCATGCTAGAGCAGAGGATGCTTTTATGAAGACTTCTTGACGTGCAGATCTTGCTGAGGATGATGATCGGGCAAAGAAGGCTAAGATTGAGGAGACGGACTATACGTCAAGAAGGGTTAACCAGTAACAATAACAACAATGCTGATGCTAATGCTAATCTTGTCCAGCAGTTGGTCAATCTCTTAACTGGAGCACTTGCCAATCAGCCCCATGCTCCACAGACCACATCATTTAAGGATTTCAAGGCGATAAAACCGCCAGAGTTTAAGGGATCCATGAACCCAATCAAAGCTCAGACTTGTATGATGGAGATGGAGAAAGTGTTCGACATCGCAAGGGACAATGATGATCAGAAGACCGCCTTTGCAATGTTTATGCTAAAGGCAGAGGCTAGCTACTGGTGGCAGGCGAATAAGGTCAGGGGAGGACAGGGTGTAATCACTTGGGACAGGTTTAAGAAGATATTTTTTGAGATATACTTCCCAACGAGCTCTTAGAAACAGATGGAGGTTCAATTCCTGGAGCTGAAACAGGGTAACATGTCTGTACCAGAGTACGCAGCGAAGTTTAATGAGTTGGCTAGGTTTGCAACTTATTAGGTTAATACAGATAAGAGAAAGGCTAGAAGGTTTGAATAGGGATTGAAGCCCTGGTTGTACAGCAAGGTGTCAATGTTCCAATGGAAGACTTTTGCAAGAGTGTTGGAGAAAGCAATTATCGTAGAAGGTGGAAGCGATGCTCTGACCAGGTATAATCAAGAACTAAAGAAGAAGAAGAAGAATGAAGGTGAAAATAATAAAGCTAGTGGCAGCAATACTGGTGGTGGTAGCAGTCAGAAAAGGAGGTGGAATGACAGTGCGTCCACTGGGAACCAACAAGGGAATTAGAAGAAGAGGGTGGAGGCTTGTCCTACCTGCCGATAGAATCAACTGGGGGTATGCATGAAGGAAAAGAGGGTCTGCTATAATTGTGGTCAGGAAGGCCACATAGCACTAAGTTGACCTAATCCTAAGAAGGGCGCTTGCTTCACTTGTGGGTCAAAGGAGCAAGGGATTGTCCCAAGAAGGCATCAAGAGGGGCAAGAGCATGTGGATATAGAGGAATCAGCGGTGGCAACACTCTAACTATCACGGGATTGACGTCAACCAACCGACCTACCGCTAGAACTTTTAATATGACTATACAAGATGTTGTGCAGTCACATAATGTGGTGTCAGGTATCATTTCGATCAATAATATAAATGCTTATGTTTTATTTGATTCGAGTGCTACTTTCTCATTTATATCCGATGACTTTGCTAAAATCTAGAATTGCCTAAGGATAAATTAGATTACCCAATGAATATAGAAATTGCGAATAGGCAAGTGATTCCTGTTATGTTTGTACACAAGAACTGTAGGGTGGACATTAAGGGGAACGTAGTCATCGTAGATCTTATCCCAATGAAACTTGGGGAATTTGATGTTATTTTGGGAATGCATTGGCTATTCAATTATGGGGTAATAATTGATTGACAAAAGAAGTGTATTAACTTTATGATCCAGTCAAAGGTTGTATTTTATGGCAGCAAGTCGCCTAGACAAGTGAGTTGTCTGACGATGATGCAGGCCAAGAAGTTGTTCAGACAAGGTTGTATAGGGTATTTATCCTACGTAGTCAATAGTCGAAAGGAGAGTTCGAAACTAGAGGAGACACCTGTCGTTAGGGATTTTGTGAACGTATTTCCAGATGATTTTCCAGGACTTTTGCCAGATAGGGAAATAGAATTTGTGATCGATTTGGACCAAGAAACTGCCCCAATATCTAAGGCCCCGTACCGTATGGCTTCGGTGGAGATGAAGGAATTAATGGTGCAGCTGCAAGAGCTATTGGATAAGAAATATATTCAGCCGATTGTATCGGCGTGGGGAGCGCCGGTGTTGTTCGTTATGAAGAAGGATGGATTGATGCGGCTCTGCATTGATTACAGAGAGTTAAACAAGGTAACAATTAAGAATAAGTATCCATGCCAAGGATCGATAACTTGTTTGACCAGTTGAAGGGAGCTAAGTATTTCTCGAAGATTGACCTGAGAAGTGGTTGCCTTTAGTTGAAGGTGAGGAAAGAAGATGTTCCGAAGACAGCGTTCAGGACTCGATATGGTCACTACGAGTTTCTCGTGATGTCATTCCATGTAATGAATGCTCCTGAAGCATTTGTGAACCTAATGAACAGGGTGTTCAAAGTATTTTTGGACAAATTCATGGTGGTGTTCATCGACGATATTATGGTGTATTCTAAAACCAAGGAGGAGCATGTAGAACATCTGAAGGTGACATTGGAGGCATTGAAGACAGAGAAGTTGCATTCCAAGTTTTTGAAATGTAAATTCTGGATAACTATTGTACAGTTATTGAAAATGAAGTCAAAGGTTGGTATCACATTTTAGTCTGCAATCACAAAATCAAGAATCATTTGACTTCATCTTCAATAACTGTACAATAGTTATCAAGTATTACGAATAATCAAAATAGCATTTTGATTTCCTTTAAAACCATTCCCAATGACTTATAGTCTCTTAAGAATCTGAGCTTGTCAAAGACCATGAACATGCCATTTAGTTTTCATTCATGAAAAAAATAACCCGGCACTGAGACTGCAAGTTCGATATAGCTTACGAGCACATCCATGTGATCAGCCTGTAGTACTCTATATTGATCAACACTAAACCTTAAATGTATTTATGTCTAATTGTAGCAACCTCGTGTACTTGTCGCTTATACGATTTTATAAACATTTGTTTATTCATACTCAGGCTTACCTTTGAATCCGTACCATAGCAATTAGCATAGGATAGCAACATTACAAATATTTTTAAAGATTTATGAAAAAACCAACTAAAATACTTTAAGTCTTAGTCTAGCCGAATCAAATGGCGTCAACTATTCAATAACAGTTTATGCATAGGAAACCATGCATATTGACAGCTTCTCCAACATAACGTGTAGACAAGAGTTTAGGAAACTTGCATTTGCGTCTTTAATTTGTTAAGTCTACTTCACTTGGGTATTTACAACTTCTACAAGATATAAACACATAGTATACCAATGAGATTACCACAATTGATACACATCGTATAAAATATCTTCTCCTTCTTGTATAGCTTATCCGAATTATTTAACTAATAACATTTATTTAAGTTATTTAGCATTCGTTATGGCTTATTAACATACATATGTTATAAGTCGACTCTCATCAATCATTGTTAAACACAATGATTGATGAAACCCTAATTGAGTTGATAATTCGGACAAACTTCCCCTGAATTACCGATATCGAATTTCGTGTAGAAATTATATGAGTTTTATCTTCATTTCTCATCATTTTTCTACTACGCTCATCTATTTCATACCATATGACCACAAGACGTGTGTTAAACTCGACTACGATTCACGGTTTACATCTTCGAAATTCGAGTTTTAAATTTAAATACATGTATTCAACGTTTAATTCTTAAAACCAATGTTAAACATGTTGTTTAAGAAGTTTCTCTTCATGTATATTAACCATTTACTTGCCCCATAATTACTATGTAAAAAGTTGGGTTCACAAATGTCTATGTTAGAAAAGTTTCCCTTAAGGGCGCTGCGGTGCCGAGATTAACCCTTAGAGCTGTGCTGCGGTGCCATACCTGCAAGGAATTCCTCATGGACTGGCGTTGCTGCGCTGGAAAATAAGGCTTGGGCGGCGCCGGCCCTGAGCCTTAGAATTTTTTTCAAAACTTAAAATTTCGGAGCTCGTAACGTGATCGTTAAAACTCGGAATTCGCTCATTCCAGAGCCATTAGCTCACATATAACATGTTTTATAATTCCATCCTATCAAAATTTATTTCTGAATCCGTTGGTGAGAAATTCACTATTTAGTCCATTTTTACGCGTTCGTTAAACGTTCGTGAACGTTCGACGCTCATTTCTTCGTTTTAAGTCCGAATTCGTTCGTTCTTGCTCTCGCAAGTCTTATTTACCTATTTATACGTTATGCCATTGAAAAACATGGTTTCTAAGTTAAACGGCAACTTTTGACTTCCATTTCGGGAATTTTACGATTTCAACATTTAACGTCTAATTCTCATAACTTTCGCCATAACTTCGTTTTTCAAGATTTTTACTCCAAATTAAATTGAATCAATCCATTGGTTATTCCTTTACGATTCTAACCAATATAAACTTTTAAGTTTTAATGGTTTCCATGGTTTATAAACCATACTCTTATGTTTTTAATGGTTTCTTCATTAAGTTCTTAATCAATCTTTATGATTTTACTTGTTCATGACTTATTAGTGTTTTAAGTCCACTAAAAACCTTCTTTATTACTCCTTACATAACATGTTTCACTAATTCACTTCTCTATCAATCTTCTAAAAGAAAATAGAGAAAGATTAAGGTCTAAAATATGTATACCTCTTGATGTTCTTCCTTGTTCTTGAAGTTGTGTTTGCTAATAAGACCTAACTAGCTTCTTTGCTCCTTGATTCCTTGTTTCTCACTCTTCTGTCTCAATATTTTCTTAGCTTTGTATTGGTGAAATAAGATGATAACTTTAGGAGAGAGAAATGTTTGAAATGGTTTGGTATATATAGAATTCTCAAGAGTTGGTGTAGGATAGTCATTATACCAAACCTCCTCCACCTCCCATGTCTTGCCTATGTCTCCCATGTGCTATCACATGTTACCATATGCACTACATGTCATCCACATGTCTTCCCATGTGTTACCACATGGGTTGCCCCATGGATTTTACCCACCCATTAACCCATTTGTTCGACCCATGGGTTTGGTTCTTGGTTTGGGCTTTTAATTAATTCCAGTTGGGCCTTAGTCAATCACCAATTGGGCCTTAGTCAATCACCAATTGGGCTTGACAAAGTCTAAATTCAATGGTTAAAATCCATTAAAGATTATCGTATTCTTATTGTATAATTCTCGTATTCTCTTTGTATATACTTCGTATAATATTCGTATTATACGTCGCATTATACTCGTATTCATTATGTATAATAATCATTATTATTATACTCCACCAATTCCTTCTTAGATTTTACATTCCCTAACCCTTAGGGTTTTATATCCGCAAGCAAAATCTTTGTTAGCCATAATTGAAATATTATTAGATATTCCATCTCGTCTTTAAATCCTATCATTACGCGTTTCTCGAAAATTAAAAAAATAATTCACGAGCAAAAATGGATGAATAGTGATTTTATAGAAATTTCTAAAAAAACTTTTATTTTTGTCTTGGAAATTCAAATCATTTATTTCCAGCACGTAGCCAGAATCCTAACCACATTTGCATCCTCTAGGTCATAAATTGACCTTCAACCAGCTTACTCAGTTTAATAAACATATATTAGAATTTTATTCAATAAAATCAAATAAAAGTTATTTACATAAAAGTCCGATTTTCTCAGGCGTTACAAAAGTTGGTCGTGTGACGCCCCCAAAATCTCTACATTCCCTGTAGCAGATTTGGTGCTCACGTAAATATTCCATAAGATAATAATTCCTATCAATCCAAGATTCACAGTATTTCACAACGAACAGTAGTTCTCGTCAGCATATTTACTATGTTGGGATACCCTCACATGGATGGATAGGTTTATAATCTCATGGATATTTCTTTCATATCAATAATTCCTATGTATCTGACATTCACAGTACAAATGATAAGATTGTTCCTAGAACTAAGGAGCGACCTTAGTGCTTACAGAACTTTCAAGATCATTCAATACCCTCATTCAGATGTATAGTTCATATAGATACTGTACTTCTTTCTATGTTCTAGAAAGATAAAAGCTAAGCAATTGTTAAAGATGATAATGCAATATTATATATTCTTAAATTGTCTTACAATAATTCCTAACTTACTATTACTCCAGAGTAGAGTTCCCGAGGATATAAACAAATTTACATTGACTGAGTTCTTCCATCCACATTACTGAACTCCAGAACCTTTAACATTTAAGCTAAAGCTGCAAAGGAAAAAAATAATTACAAGGATGAGCTATAGAAAGCTCAGCAAGTTTTAAACAAGTGATATATTATACTCACACTGAATCTGAATTAAATGAACATATAGTTCAGAGTATATTTCCCACATCGCATTCCTAAGAGTCATAAAGACTTATAGGAGTTCTGTTCGTTTACCATCACGAGCTACTATCAGTCATAAAGACTTAGCCACCCGAGTTGATTCGGTCAACCGCACCGCATTCCTAAGAGTCATAATGACTTATAGGAGTTTTGTTCGAATATCTCATAGGTGATCATCCTAATCATATCCTAGGAGTATGCATATCATCCTACCAATTTAACAAGGTTAGTATTTTTTTAACTGCCTGTAATTGAAACCCAAGGTCAGTATTATAACTACCCATAAATGTAAACCAAGGTCAGTACTATGACTGTCAATATAATCTCGGGACAAGTATCAGTATATATATGCACCAAACAATATTGGTTTTTCCACAGTTTATGCTTTGATATCAAATCAAACACATTTTACGCAAACAACAGCTCATATAATTTGTTATGCTTGAACAATAAGCAATAACCCTTTTCAAATCACAGATATCACGAATAATGTTTATAACAGTTCGTATATCAATATATATGACTTTCATTTAATATAGAATTAAATGAAATTTGAAAAACTTGCATTAGAATAGAAAGTTTGCACATAGTGCGAAAAAACTTGCCCGAACCGTCGATTACTGTTATGCAATCTATTTTAGCTTCATCTGAAAGACCTAATATTGATAATAACGATCTCAATTAGAATAATAACATTACATACACTACTGCTAATTATAGTCATAATATAACTTAAACATATTACCACATAAGCCTATCAGTCAATAAAACACATAAGACCTAGTATCAAGTCAAACTTTTACAGTCTGAGTCGAGTTCGGTACTACTTCGACCTCCCGATTTCCTAATCGGACAACTATCGAGCCTAATTCCAATAAGACTCTACCTAAATGCTTTATTATTATCATAGATAATTTATTAATCAGTCAAAATATTTTTCACAAGCTCATAATAATTTTCCATACTATTTTAAGGGTAGTTCAGTCATTTCGCCTCCAAAAGGGTATTTTAATAATTTCCCACATAATTTTAATGGTAGTTCGGTCATTTCCTATGTTTCCCTTAAAAATTTAACCCTAAGGGTTTGATAAATAACATTAGGGTTTGCTAATTACCATTAAGGTTTACAAATTAGGGTTTATGATTTTCAAATAAGAAATTAGAGTTTCCTAATTGCAGATTAGGGTTTCTAATCTACCATTAGGGTTTACTAAGGTTATACCTTATCTGATCAACATTTGATCATTAATCCCTTACTATACACACACAATCATAGATACAATTATAATAACTGTATTAACTATCAAATCTCTATCCGTAATTAGGGTTAGGGTTTTCAATATCTATTAACTATATCTCCACTCATATTTCTCAGTCAATACCCAGTTTGACCATCTTACCAAACTCATATCATAGATACTCAGCACAATATTGATAATCAATACCAATATAAAAAATTTATTTGTAAAATTTGAATTTTTTAAAATTTTGGGTCCTCACAGGTCGCGTAAACTTGGATTATAAGAACATGAGCCATAGGAAGTAAACTTAAGTTTAAACCAATGCGTAAGTCAAATATATGACTAATTGGTGTATGTGTTATTCCTTATCTGATATATAGGGATTGAAGTAAACAGTTCAGCCTAAACTATAAGTTATTGCTGTGCTTAAGGCAAGTTTCCTAAATTCATTCATATTTTTAAATGAATGTTAGTATCTTAACTTTCTCATATGTTCAACATGAAAAAGTATTTCGTATATGAAAATGTATGATATTTGTGCAAGGTGTTTATGTATGAGGCCTTGTGTCGAACTTTCAACACTTATGTGTTTTTGTGAAATAAATTATTCTGCGATTTAACGGTATAATGTGGTATGGTTCAATTTGTGAACTATTAGAATTAAGTCTATGCTAATGATTCTAGCCAGCCTAAATGGAAGGCATGTGAAAGTAAATGTGATTAGTGTTTTAAAATGCTAGGAATTCGAGTTTTCCTATTATTCGAACTGTTTCATAACCTTTGTTCAATTATTGAAGTTTTAAAAGAATATGTGATTCTTTCTTAGTTGTTATTCAACTGCTTTAACTTGCTGAGCAATTGAATTCTCACTCTTGCTTTAATAAAAACATTTTCAGCGAACGACGATAGAATGAACTTAAGGATCCCGTAAAGATCAAACTGACCGGTGTTCTGCTGAGGTGTTGTTCATTATATGAACAAGCGTGAAGATCAAGCTAAGACTTGTAATGTAGAATAGTTAATTAAACTATAGTGTAATTTAACTAACTGTTATGTATCTTTTGTGGCGAATGAAAGTCAAACTTGTAAGATGTAAAGAATAATGTAATTACCATTATATGTAATGAACAAGGTTTTAAGGTAATAGAACCTGGGATTTGCAAATGTATGTTGTTATATTTAGTTATATAATGATGTATGTTTGGAATGAGATGTACTCGTAATGTACTGAATCCGGGTGTGAAGATAGACCGGATTTCGTGTGACACCCCCAAATTCGGGAATTTCAATTCCACATGATTTGGTGTTCACTGTCCAATTATAACACATCTAACTACCCATAAATAAATGAAACTCGTAAATGAAATAGAAATCCTCCCATAAGGGTTACAACATCTTAAACAATAAATAATCCTAAGTTATCTAACCTTAATACACCAATGCGAAAATAACATAAACAAATAAGTCTTAAACATAACATAATAAGTCTTAACATCAACATTTTTAAATAATAATAAACAAGTTTTCATCACTTGTTTGTCTTGCCCTTTCTTTTTTTAGTGGATGGCTCGTCAACTCTTTCAACCTTAGCTGCAATGTTATTATGCAATAGTTAGCAATAATTGACCACAAGTATAACAATAATAATAATAATAATAACATACGAGTGAACAATGGGTACTGGATAATAAAAGCTCGGCTTTTGGATCAAGATTATGAACGAGAATCAAAAGTACATATGAGGGTCACAAGACCATGAACTATGTCCCAGGTTATCAAGTATTCCTACTTTAAACCTTTAACAGTCATAAAACTATATGAACCTTACTTCTCGTACTTAGGGGGATCAGCCCTTAGCACCATGTATGTGCACAACATCTCAACGCTAACGCATAATATAATCCCATATAAAGGGTTGTTCATCTTAGTTTGACATCAGAGTTCGCACCAAAGGAAGCTTGGTTTGGATAAACTTCAATAATAGTTCTAGAATTTAGAACGCTCATTAACTATGGACTAGTCGAATCAAAAAGGGTTTGCTAGTCATTCAAGGTTCAACAACAAAATTGATACTCAATTCAAATAATGAATCTCAAAGTGTTAGGTTTGTAAGATTCATGAAAGCAATCAAATTGCAAAAATAATCAAAAGTATGGTAAATCAAAGTTTTAAAATTTTACAAACCATATATACCTAGATCATCATTTATGCACAGTTATTAATTAAACAAAAAGATGGAGATTAGATTCATACCCTCGTAAAAACTAGCTTCCTCAGGTACGAGTTCAACTCCAATTCCTTTTCGCGTTCAACTTGAATCTATCGGGTTGATTCCTTCCTTTTATTAACGTTAGCCACCCAAGTGTTTGGCCTCTAGAGGTCATCCACCAAGAAAGAACAAGAATTCAAGAAGAAGGGTGTTTGGCTAAACCCTAGTTTCCTTCTCTCTAGAAAAGGAGTGCTCTCCCAACTCTTGGAATTAAGTGTCTAACTTGTGTAACCTTGTTCCATAATAAGACTTTCTTATTTTCCTAAACAATTTAGGATTAGGGTTTCATATTAATTAATTAAACCCTTTTAATTAATTAGGCTTCCCAATCATATTACGAATAATTAATTAAACTCTTTTAAATAATTAGCCTCCTAATCTTATTAGGAATATATATGAGAGAGTATCTTATTAATTAATTTCCAAACTCCTTTAGGAATTAAATAATAATAATAGTAATAATAATAATAAGACTCCTCTTATTAATTTATATTTAATATTTTCAAAATATTAAATAATAAATATTAAGCTATTTAATTTATTCTATCACCATAGATTAAATTAAATACACTTAACTTATTATTACGATTATGTCATTTCCTTCTTAAATAAATATTCTTCCTTTTATAGTGTTACTATTTAGGTTCTCCATATTAAACCGGTTATGAATAAATCAATTAGAATAATTCTTGTAACAAACGAGATTTTTGTATTTTAATTTTAAATATTTATTAAATTAAATAACTATTTTAGTTGATTTATTTGTTGAGTTGAATAAATAATTGGTGTGATTATGTGGTGTAGTAATTTAATTAAGTGTAGTGTATTAATTAAATTGATGTTTAATATTAAATTGATGTTTAAATAATTTTGTGGTTGAAGTTTTAATTTAATTGAGATAATTAAATTAGATGAATTATTATGTGATAATTTGGTAGTAATAATATAATGAATTGATGATAGTGGTGTCTAATTTAATTTGATAATTAAATTAGAGATTTACTAATTTGTTACATGAAATTATGGTTAAATAAATAAATTATAATTGTGTAGCAATTTAATTTATGTGACAATTTGATTTAATAAGTTGATGTTAGCTTTAATTTAATTGGATTGAAATATTGGAATTTAATTGAATAAAGTGTGACAATTAAACTATGTAGTAAATGAGTTATTAAAATAAATTAAAAGAGTTTTAATTTAATTTTACCAAACAAGGTTTAAGGCTTTTAAAATTCTATTTTTATTCAATTTTGCCAAACAAGCCTTAGTGACTTTTGATTTTCAAAAATAAGTAACTGATATGTATATAATAAGGATATTATGTTTTTATCAGTTTTTATTATACGTATTATATGTATCTGTTATATTTTATATTACGTTAAGTTAGAGAAGGAAGAACAGAGAAATAAAATATCGGAGAGAAAGGAGAGAAGGAAGAAAAGAAGAGAGAAAGAGTTCTCTGTGAAAACAAGAAGAAGTTCATCATCTTTTTCTAAAGCTAACAAGAAATCAAAGGTAGTAATCTAACTCTGGAATTATTAATTTATGTTCTTCATTGTTCTTCATAAAAATATATTTTCACTTCTCTATAATTTGATTTTTATGATGTTTTATGTAAATATGATTTATACATGTTAATTGTATATATAAATTGTTTGTATATGATTTGTATAAGAATTTAGGTTGTTTAATTCATGTAAATATGATGAACATGAAGAAATCATGTTCATAGCAATTTACAATGATGTATTTTGAAAAAAATGGCTTCTTTGATACAAAATTGATGTCTAATTCATGCTATTTTATGTAAACTGATTATAGATTGTGATAATATGTTAAGAAACGAAAACAATATGATTTAAACAAAGTGATTTGGTTTAAAAACAAAGTCAAAGTGTTTGTTTTTGTCAAGAACGCTTAACAATGGAGTTTTTTCAAAAACATGGAATTAAAAAGGTTTTAATTGATTGTTGTGTTGTTTATATGAGTAAAATTATGTTAGAAGCAATAGTTTAAGTTTCTGTAAAGTTTTGTATGAATTATGTAAGTTAAAAATTTTGTTTGAGCAAAGTTAACAAGTCAAATTGGTTTTTCCTGTATTTTTCATGAGACTGTCTGCGTCCCATTGTGTCGTGGCCCCGCATCGCTTGTTTTGTGAGTAAACAGAGCGCTGCAGTGCCATAGCAGAGTCGAGTGACATGGCACGGCGCCACAGCACCAGTTCTGTGTGTTACGTGGAGCGCTGCAGCGTCGAGATCGGACTGTAGAGCCCTAATGTCGTGGCACGGCGTTGTAGCGCCGGCTGCAATTTATTATGTGGCGCTGCCGCGCCACTTGTGCAGTGTAGCCAGAGATTTCTATTGAACTATACAAATGTTTGGAATGTTAATCTAATGGATATAAAAGTATGTTAATTAAATTATATGTTAACTAAACAGTATGTAATCATATGTGATTGATGATTTTAGATTATAACTTGATTGATTATTAATAAGTTTACGTTTGACATCGAAGTATGGTTTGATCATGTTATGAACTAACTAATTATTAAACCTAATGACTAAATGTTGTAAGTTAACTTGGATTGGTTAACTAATGATGTGACTTAGCTATGTGGTAACTAATTCGTGTTGCTATTGTTAATAACGTGTACGTAGGATAATTGTGGAACGAGTTATTATTTGCTAGCTTACGCATGAGGCAAGTTTCTTAACTCCACTTTTTAATTATGCAAGTTCCTCATCCTTACTTTTACATTAAGCAAAATTTCTATCCCTGACTTGTTATCAATTACGCAAGTACTTTAACTCCATATGTGACAAGTATCTTATTTAATTTTTTTATTGAAAATAATGTAACATTGGCTTAATTGTTCAAGCAAGATTTTATTGTATCTTTCAAATGCTTTAAGTTTACTTATAAAGCATTACTTTTAAGCATGATATCTATTGTTTATGACTCATAATTATTCCATAACTCTTTTATTATCGAACTCTTAAGTTATTGTAAGTTTGATTCAACTACTCCTTAGTTGATGATACTTGAGCTCTAAATTACCCATTGAGCTAATCCAAACCAAACTTTCTTTGGTGCGGACTCGTTAATTAAAGCTGAGATGAACAACCCTATTATAGGGGATTACCATGCGAAAGCGTTAAGATGTTTGTGCACAATATATGGTACGAAAGGGCTGATCCCCCTTAAGTACGAGTTAGAAGGTCCATATAGTCTAACGACTGTTAAATGTTTAAGTAGAAATATATAAAACCTGGGACATAGTTCAAGGTTTTGTGACCCTCAGATGGATTCCTAATCATGTATTCAATTTTTGATTATCGATGATAGAGAATGTTATTCAATTCAATTGAACTTATTCAGTGAAATGTTATCATTATTGATTGTTATTTCAAGTGAGCTTTTGTTTGCTCACTCTTGCATATATAACCATTGCAGCCAAAGTTGAAAAGGTTGACGAGCCGTCAACCAGTAAGGGCAAGGGCACGATAAACAAGTAGCGAAGACTTATTTAAAGTTATTATGTGGTTTTGTAATAAGACTTAATTTGTAATATGATGTTTTATTTCTGCACTTTTTGATTATTGTTTAAGGCTAGAAACCTGGGAACGTTTTGACAATGATGTAATCCTTTTGTAAGGAAGATTTTGATTAAAGGTTGTAATTTATGTTGTAATCCTTTATTGATGGGAAGTTAGTTATGTTTTATTTAGATAGTGAACATCAAATCCTGTGGAAATGAAGTACCTGAATTTGAGGGTGTCACAATTTTAATCTTATTGAAATAAATAAATTAAACTAATAATTTATTTAAATAAATAGCATTTATTCTACAATAAGGATAATCCTCCTTAGCGATCAACGACTTTCCATATAATATAGATTTCAACATTAATCATAGAAGAACCTGTGAGTTAATAGTTACCGTACAATTCAATCCTTTCACCATACAATGTCCTAATTAAATATAAGATATGAAATTGCTGTCAAGTCTTATTTTATTTAATTATATTTATTTCGATTCCAAAATACACAATTCCAAATAATGCAAATTAGAAACTTTTTTCTAATTTTATTACACCTTATCCAAGGATTTTTGGGTTGTCATTTATCGAATCACATAGGACATATCTCTTCTTTTACTAGAACTAGTAGATTCTTTATTGATCATTCATTATCTCCATATATAACTTATTACACCCAATCATACCCTTTGATATACCTTAAGGGTCTGAAGGGACATGTCAAAATATAATTCATCATACACAAGATACTATGATGATCTCGAGTCTAAGAATCACTTTTACTACTATCACATTAGGAATTCCTATTGACAATCAAGTAAAACTCCATTAGGTATTCCTAAGCGAGCCACGTTCAGTGAACTTATTCTCCAATAAACACCTACGTACTTACTTTAGTGTCTCCACACAAATGATTAAGAGATCAATATTCCTCATCCAATGGACAAGCAACATATGTACTAATCTATCCGGATTCACTAATCCCCTTTTTAGTAATCCAACGATTGAGAACTATTTTAGTTTTAAGCTATCTAAGAATTTAGATCTCATTAGCATGATCATCATCATGATTCTAAAATCATTGCTTAAAACTATGTGTTTATCACATATTATAAAAATAGCACCATGTGTGGCGCCCCCAAATCTGGGTACCTTCAAACCCTGGATCTCATTAGCATGATCATCATTATGATTCTAAAAGCATTGTTTAGAACTATGGGTTTATCACATATTATAAAATTAGCACCATGTGTGACGCCCCCCAATCTGGGTACCTTCAAACCCTAGATATGGTGCTACACGGTACTACTATCTACTCATACATTCAATTGAATACTTCAACAACCTGTATAAGTTTACTTAAAAATTTAATTATAATACCTCCTTCCCAAGTTCTTCATAACTTTTACATTCATTCGGTGTCATAATATCATTTATTACAACAATAATGCTAAGTTATTACAAGAATACCTAAGTATCCATCTTGGACTAGCCCTTGTTCTTACCGGATCCTTCGGTCCAATAGCTCTTAGCTGAAACATATGATTTTAAGCAAGAATAAGCATAACTAGCTCAGCAAGTTTAATATTTTACTTTGCAACCACAAAATCAAGAATCATATTACTTCATCTTCAATAACTGTACAATAGTTATGAAGTAATAGGAATAATCCAGATAATGTTTTGAATTCCTTTGAAATCATTCTCAAGGACGTATAGTCACTTAAGAATCTGAGCTGGTCAAAGACCATGAACATTCTTTTCCATTTTCATTCATAAAAGGACAACGTGGTATAAGACCGTAAGCCCGATAAATCTTACGAGCACGTCCAGGTGATCAGCCTGTAGTACTCTATGTTGATTAACACTCCATCCTTAAACATTTTCATGTTTAAGCTTTTTGGCAACTTCAAGTGCCCGTCGATTTAACGACGTTAAAACCTTTATGTATTCATACTCAGGTTTAAATCGGAATCCGTACCAAAGCAATTGGCATAGGATAGCACATCAAGAATACTTTGAAAGATTTATGGAAATAAATCAAAATACTTTACATATACGTCTAGCCAAAGCAAATGACATCGACTATTCAATAACAGTTCATGCATCGGCAATCATGCATATTGACAACTTGTCCGACATTATGTACAAACAAGAGTTCAGAAAGCTTGCATAACATAACGTTAATACAAGGGTTAAAAAACTTGTCTTTGCATCTTTAAACCTTTTAAGTATACCTTACTCGGTCTTTACAACTTCTACAAAATATAAACACATAGCATACAAATTAGGTTATCATAATCGATATATATTGTGCAACTATCTTCTCCTTCTCGTATAACTTAGCCGAATTATTAAGCTAATAACATTCGTTCAAGTTATTTAACATTCTTTACGACTTGATTAAATTCATTAGTCACAAGCCGACTATCGTCGATCATCGTTATGCACAATGACCTACAAAACCCTAATCGGTTCGTTACATTAACCACATTCTCATCGGATTCCTGTCATCGGACTCTGTATGGAATTTACATGAGTTTTAACTTCATTCGATGTCATTCATGCATTACGTACCTCTTTTACATGTTATATAACCTTAAGGTACGTTCAAAACTCGATTACAATTTACGGTTTACATTATCGATTTTCGAGTTTTAAATTTAAATACATTTTGTCAACGCTTAATTCATAAAACCATTCTTAAACATATTGTTTAAGTGATTTCTCTTCATAAATATTCATCATTTAGTTTCCCCATAATTACCATATAGAAAGCCAAGTTAAGAAATCTACACGTCGGTAATTTTCTTATTAAGGGTGCTGCAGCGTCGGCCAAAGGCCTAGAGGCAGCGCTGTCTCGCAGAACTTTTCCTCTGCCTCGGTGCTGCAGCGCTGAGAAGCAGGGTTTGGGCTCCCCCAAATTCTAAAAAAATTGATTTTCAACGAGTCCGTAACATAATCATTTCAACTCGGAATTGGCTCATTCAAAGCCAATAGTTCATAAATGTTATGTTCTATCATTTCATCAAGTCGAAATTCATTTCTGAATCCGTCGGTAAGAATTTAGTCTATTAGTCCATTTTTACACTTTCGTCGAACGTTCGTGAACGTTCGATGCTCAATTCTTCGTTTTAAGTCCGAATTGGTTCGTTCTTGCTCTCGCAAGTCTTGTTTATCTAATTACACGTGGTGTAATCAAAAACCATCATTTCTGAATCACACGGCGACTTTTGACCTCTATTCTCGGAAAATTTATGATTTCGACGATTAACGTTTAATCGCGTAACTTTCGCCGAATCTTCTTCTACGATATGTTTTACTTCAAACCAATTAGAATCAATCTATTGGTTGATTATTAATTATTCTAACCATTGTAAACATCTATGTTTAATGGGTTTATATGCTTATCATTCAATTTCCCATGGTTTTGATGAGTTCTTTATTAAGTCTTTAATCAATTATTATAATTTCATTTCTTAATGGCTTATTAATGTTTGAAGTCCACTATAAGGCCATCCTTATTACTTCTCACTAGTCATGCTCCACCAATTCACTTCTCTATCAAATATGATATAGAAGGAAGTTGAAATTAAGGTTTAGATAAGTATACCTTCATATGTTCTTGGTTGTTTTTGAGTTGGTTCTTGATTGATCAAAAGGATAGTACTTCTTGCTTCTTGTTTGCTTGATTGTTGTCAAAGGAATAACTAGCTTCACTTGCTCTTAGCACTCTCTTATGCTCTCAATTTGATCAACCAACAAATGATCAAATGAGCTTCATATTTATAGGTTTGGCAAGACTTAGGGTAGTTTGGTCATTAGGACCAAACCTCCTTAGTCACATGCCTTGCCATGTGAAGCCATGTGCTAGCATGTGCTAGCACATGCACCCCACAAGCATCCTTTATCATCTCATGTGCCCATGGGTTGCCCCATGAGTTTCACCTACCCTTTAACCCATCGGTTCGACCCACAAGTTTAGTTATTGAAAATTAATTCCAATTGAACGTATTTAATTTGTATAAAATTTATATTATACGTCATATTAATTCTCGTATCCTCTTCATATTACACTAGTATAATACCTCGTATTATACTCATATTCATTCTGTATAATAATCATTTATTATTATACTTGCATAATTATCGTTAGTTTTCACTTTCACTAACACTTACGGTTTTTAAGTCCGCAAGCGAAAACTTTGCGAGCCATAAATGAAATATTATTATATATTCAATCCCATCTTTAAACTATCATTACGCGTTTCTCGGGATTTCAATAATAATTCTGTAATACCCGTGAATTTTATGAATAAATATTAATATTGATATTAATAAGAATGTGAATATTCATTTGAATATAAATATTTATGTAGCATGAAGTGAGTAACTCAATTAAATTAAATTGAATTTATGATAATCGAGAAAATGTGGAGAAGTATGATAAGCTCATGGAATGCCTGGTGTGCCACGATGATGGAAATTATGATGGTTTAATTAAATTAAAGAAGGATTTAATAAGTGAATGATTAATTAATATAATGATGTTAATTAATTGTTATTATGAGTAATAGCATATTAATGAATAAATAAATAATTAATATTATAG
Organism: Panax stipuleanatus; assembly: GCA_020205555.1. Taxonomy (NCBI): domain Eukaryota; kingdom Viridiplantae; phylum Streptophyta; class Magnoliopsida; order Apiales; family Araliaceae; genus Panax; species Panax stipuleanatus. Next base: position 4,361,544 of record CM035116.1, read on the forward strand.
ATTAGTGTTTGTTCAATTAATTGCTATGTGCAACGATATGTAATTGTATGTTATATAGTAGTTATATCTATATAATATAAAGTGTAGTGTGACACTACAAGGAGACTATATAATATATAAAACTATATAGTAAGATTAAATGAATTACATAAGTTACATGTATGATGCTTATGTGATAACATGTATGTGTGGGTACATTAAGGGTGTACTTTATGAAATGTTAAATTGAACTATATAAATAATTGTTATTTAATTATTATTTCAATAATTGAGTATAATTAAAATAATAAAGTTTATGATAATGTGGTGTGACACTACTCAATTAAATTATATTCGGTATTATCAAAATGTACACGGATTATATAATGTGTATAAATATACATCCCCAACTTGCTACACTGTAATATTGTTATCTCATTAAAATTCCATGTATACACCCAATTGAATTTAAAACCTAGGTATACCTATATATACATTTATGTAGGAATAATGGGTATATGTATAATAAACCTTAGTGTTGGTATTATTACACTTGCAAATGCTGAGAATAAGCTTGTCCCTTAATGAGTGTCTCATTTCCTCTATCACGTGAATAGCCTTTTTGGCCTAGCCTATGTGACGCCGCCTGTGACGCCCCCAAATTCCAAGACCGTCACGGGGTCGCTCGAATTCAGTTCATCACGTGCTCATGGTAATACATCACAATAATAATAACTAAATATCACACAATCACAGTGGAAAATCTATTCTAGAATAATTTACAATGATTTATTATCATTATTCCCCCAAGTCTCGCAACCTACAGTACTTAATAGATTACATAATAATATCAATTAACGACTTATTACATAATCTAACTTAAGCTTAAACATAATCAAATCCATTCTTACTACATCATCTTAATATAATATTAAAATATTTAAAACGTAAAAGAGACAAGCTAGTTGGTAGCCTTGCCCTTGCCCTTATCAACGCCCGAAGGTTCGCCCTGCTCTGCCTTAACTGAAATGTTTTAGGAAAAGCAATAATGAGCACAAATTGCTCAGCAAGTAATATACAATAAGGATAAGTGATATAATTCTTAATTCTCGAAAGGGTATAACAAAGTTTGATAGTTCAAGGATAACAAGAATATCAACAGTTTTCAATAACAGTCGCTAAGGACAGAATAATATCAATGTGATTCAATAATAAATCAATTCAAGATTTCAAGATAACTGAATACTGAGCAGTCGCTAATGACTATGAACTTCTACTAGAATTAACAGTAATAAACTGAAAATCCAACAAAAACAGGTACAACAGGTGATCAGCCTAAAGTACCATCGTTATGCATAACAATCAATCATACTCAAGTGTGCACGTCGGTTCTTCGACAATTATATATTCCCTTCAAAGAAGGTTGTTCTTCTCAGTCAATTACAAGATCCCGCACCAATCAATTAGTTTGGGTCGCTTTTCAATAATATAAGTCTAGCCGAATCAAATGGCATAGATCTCAACAACTATAAATTAATTTCAAGATTTAAAGTCAGAAGAATATAGTTCGACTTTTATCCTATTCATGAAGTATATGATTCGTAATATCTGAATTTAATCTCAAGAGTTTACTCGTAAGACAATAATAGCATAAGCCAATTGAATGTTCAATAAAGAGTAGTGTTAGGAACTTGCTTACCACGTTCCTTGAATACAGTAAAACATGAAGGTCTAAGATACTTGTACTTATAAATGAGTATAAGTAAGGAAACTTGCACTTTAAAAGAGTGTAAGTTAGAGAACTTGCCCTTAGCGTAGGTTATCCACGAAAAGCAAATCAACACTTTTGAATTCCTATCGTAATACAGTTACGTATATATATATGATATTCATTAGTCATATAATTTAACTTCACATTATATCTTAGAATATACGATCAACACACAAGCTAAGTTCTATCCTAGCTACACAATTATTTAGTATCTAATTTCTATTCTTAACTTTCCTCTTTTCTCTAGTTAATCATTTTCATACATCATTACTATCATGTGAGACTACCACAAATAGTAAACATATTCAAATTAGCGAGTTATAGCATTACTTATAAGTTAACCGTCAAAAATCGGATTCAATCATTAACATGTGATATCACCTTAGCTATCATGTTTATATTAAACATATGAGGCGAGTATATAACTCATTCTAGGCATGCTTATGAGTATCCATGTAACTATCGTAGTTATTAGTTTGAATACATGCTTCACTTAGGCCTATCTTGATTTCACGATATCTAGCATGGTAGGCATACATGTATAATACATTAGTGAGTCTAAGATTACCATCAAACACGTTCAAAATTATCAGATTCTAATTCTCGACATAACATATCAAAGTTCACGTTCAAAGCTCATATTTTCATTAGTAAAGCTTGCTAATAAGGCCTAACATGTCCATGCTATCTATATACATATATTATCATGTCCGACATGCATTTCATGGCCATATAAACATGCTTATAAGATCAGAATATCAACATGAATATAATTTATCAAATTTTGTTTTCAAACTCTGCGCTTCCGTTATAAATGTGCACTAGTTAGGTTCATATTGTATCACGGAACCTATATACATAAGTTAGCATGCATTTCATGTGTTTCTAAGTCATACTAACATGTCTCAAAAGTCAGAATACTAACATGGCGTTTATATATCAAAGTCCATTCTTAAAGCTCCTAAGTTCACTTTGGAAACCTAATATTTTTTTTGTTAACCATGTATGCTAGTATAATACAACATGTTTACATCGCCTTAATATATTCATAAACATGTGTTACATAAGTTAGTATGCTTGTTCAAACCAAACCACATAATATATGCATAACAGCAATCAAGCAGGATGCAGAATCTGCAACAGGCTGCTGGCGCAGCTGCCCAGTACAAAACTGGCGCAGCTGCGCCGGCTTGCAGCCAGCGGCAGACTGTTCCATCTTCGGCAGATTTTCAGGCCAATTCCCAAATTTCACCACATTTTTGTTCCTACTCAACTACATTTCAGTTTAAACATGCTTATAAGGCTATATAGCAACTAAGAAACATGTCCCAATCCAAATTGGCATGAATTACAACAAGAATCAAGAATTTGATTTTGACAGAAAATGAAAATGGAGAATGAAGATTCTGAAATTATACCTCTGTTAATGCAATCTAAGTTTGCTGCTAATCCACACCTCTCACTCTACTGATATAACTAGTGTATGCTCTCAACACTTAAACAACTCTCAGCAAGATGAAATATGAAGGAGAGATGCTTCATTTATAGGAAAATCAAAACACAGTCCATGCTTCTAACTCTCAAAATAAACTAACGTATGTTTGATTTGCATGCTAGGTAAGAAGGAGTTGGTAAGTAGTTGGTAGAGGAAATCATGAATCCCACTCCCCCCCCACAATCATGAACTAGGAAGAGCTTGGGAGAAGAATGAGGGATAGGCTGTTAGCCTTTTTGTACATTACGTAAATAAGAAATGGAGGAGCAATTGAACACTTATTATGGGACAAGGAATTATCAGCATTGTAAGGATACATTCCATGTACATATAGTGTATACTTGAGTTAGATAAGTACACATGTATTACTTAGGTATTATATATTTAGGCTATATGTATATATATATATATATATATTATACATATGTCTTTAATTGAAATGTCACACTATAATTCACATAATGTAGCAAGTGTGTCTTGCACACATATAATCCATGCACATTTTTATCATACGGTTATAATTTACTCGGATATACTCACATCACATTATTTCCTACAAGTGATTTCAATATGTTCATGATGTATCATTTTAATGTATACTTACATACATATTGTCACATAGGCATTAATCATGTAGCTCACATAGTTTAATTAATCTTAATACATAGTCCATATATAGTATAGCCACATAAATGTTGCATCACACTATATAATATAGTTGCATTCCATATACTTATATTATTAATTATTGCATGCTCGCACATATAAATTAATAATATTCATTATCTTATTAATTAACAATATATTAATTAATCCATTTCTCGTTAGTTAATAAAATTATTAATGTTCACAACCATTGCTCATTTATCACGCACAGTATATAATTATAAATTTTATTATATTATAGACATGTTGCTCATTATTATTATTATATTTCTTGCAATAATAATAATCACATATTATTAAACAATCACAGTTAATATTCCACAATAATTAATTAATATTCTACGATAACAATTAATTAATATTCTATAATAATAATTTATATAGATTAATTGTTCGCTTAAATTAATATAATCATTCTTATATTACGTCACTGTGCCACACAAGGCTATCAACGAGTTTATCGCAAACTCCATCAATTTCTCAATTATTATAATTATAAAATTTATATAATTGAATTAATTCATCTCATAACACAATATCATTTATATTCAAATAAATTCTCATTTCTATTAATATATTTATTTAATAATATTAGAAAATTCTCGGGTATTACACCGCCAAATTCGGACAATCACAGTCCCGAATTCGGTTCATCACGTTCTACAATCTAATATAATAATATGACTAAATATCATATCGCACAGCGGAATAACACATAATACGAATAGATTACATTTATTTAATATAACCATTCATGCCTAAGGTTTTGTAACTTAAACATCTCTTATAGCTTAAACATAGCTTAAGCATACATAATCTTAACTTAATACATAATAGACTAGAATCTTATTACAATCAACATAAAAGTTATACATAATTAACAAGCTACTCCGTAGCTTTGCCCTTGCCCTTATCAGTGCCCGAGGGTCCTCCTTGCTCTGCGTTAAGTGAAATGTTTTTAGGGAAAAGCAAAAATGAGCAACAAGTTTGCTCAGCAAGTAATATAGCCATAAGGGTGTTCAAAATAGTTTTCAATTCTCAAGAGTACAATAATAAATGATAGTTCAAAGATAACGAGAAGTATCAATAGTTTTCAACAATAGTCGCTAAGGACCGAAGATATCAATAAGATTCAAGGTTTAACCTTTTTACTATTCAAGAGTAATGAATACTGAATAGTCACTAAGGACTATGAACTTCTACTAGAATTAACAGTAATATGCTGATAATCCAATAAAACAAGTACAACAGGTGATCAACCTAAAGTACCCTACGTTATGTATATCGTTCAATCATACTCAAGTGCGCGCGTCGGTCTCCCGACAATATATAGTTTTCCCCTTCAAGAGTGTTGTTCATCTCAGTCAATATAAGATTTTGCACCAATCAATTGGTTTGGATCGCTTTTCAAAGTCATAATATAGGTCTATCCGAATCAAATGGCATAGACCGCTCTTTCAATATATATAAGAACAATCATAAGTTCAAAACTCAAGATTTAAAGTTCGAAGAATATAAATCGACTTTATCTTAGCCACGAAGTAATTAAGTCATAAAACACGAATCGTAATTCCAATAGCTTACTTGTACGACAATAATAGCACAAGCTTAAGAATTTCTCAATAAAGTGTAAAGTTCGAGTACTTGCATACAATATCCGTTGAATAAAGTAAATGCAAGGTTAGGATACTTGCACAAAATCCAAAGTTGTGTAAGTTAGGAGACTTGCCTTAAGCGTAGTTTACCAATGTAAAGTTTATCAACACTTCCAATTCATATCGTAATATATTTACATATATAGGATATTCATTAGCTAAGTATATTCGGTACACAAGCTCGATAAGTAAGTTAAATGTACTCATATGATTCTACTTTAGTCATATAACTCTATACGTACGTCATTACGTACTTGTACACATGTAGCACGAAATCAGTATATGAAATCAAGTAACATAGTTATACCACGCATGACATTATATTTAATCACAACGCTTAATCGATTTCATCTTTACTATCTTTAGAATTCCTTTTATAAGTTAAACATCATCATGTTACATTATCATCATATATAAATACATATCAGTAGTGATTAGACTCTGATCAGTAGCTTAGGTATCATTATAAGTCAACTGGCAAAATAAAAAAATAAGCAGAATGCATCAGATTACATTTCAGCCTGGCGCAGCTGCACCCTGGTTAAGTTTAGGGACGGCGCAGCTGCGTTGTCCCCTGGCCAGACCAGAGTTGGCTTTGCACTGCTATTTCTGTTCCATTCATTTTAGCCTTCAATAACACATAGCATAACATCCATTAAAGATCCTTGCATACTTTTAAGGTTCATCTAAGTTCACTTTTCATGTCATAGTTCTAAATTAATATCTCTAATGACTTAAGGCCATACAACGTCATGAAATCATAAAGGCCTATCATGTCAACCTCATATCCGCACGCAGAGATCACATAATCTACAATATGCATGCTTACATGTGTTCATATCATTTACGCATGGCTAGCATTGTTATTTGCTTGAAAACTTTCTTAAACTCATACTTGATTAACTTTCATTATATCTAACAAGTGTGTACACATATAGGACATCTCAGGGACATTAGATGTGACACCCCTAAATTCGGTATCTTAATTTTCACAGGATTTGGTGTTCACTGTTCCAATATCATACAACTATCTATCCATAAATAATGAAATTCATTTATTAGATAAATAAATCATCATCTGAAATAATAATATATCATAAATCCCATGTTAAACTTAACCTTAAATCTTTGTTGCGAAAACGTAAATAAATAAGTCTTATGTCATCACACATAAATCTTGAACTTTAACATTCTTAACATCAACACAAGTCTTCAACACTTGTTAGCTTTTCCTTTGCCCTTGCTACTAGAAGGTACATCACTTCGTTCATTATTACCTGCAATGTTATTATGTAAGAGTGAGCACGAATGCCCGCAAGTATAAAAATAGGACAATAATAACATGCGAGTGAAAGAAATCTGATTAACAGATAGCTCAACTTTTGAATCAGGAATATTAATCGAGAATTAAATTAATCCTCAACTTTTGAATCAAGAATATTAATCGTGAATCAAATTACTTCTCAACTTTTGAATCAAGAATATTAATCGTGAATCAAATTACTTCTGAGGGTCATTAAGACCTTGAACCGAGTCTTAGGTTGTCAAGTATATTAACCTTTCAAACCTTTAACAGTCATAAGACTATAGAGTTTACTTCTCGTACTTAGGGAGATCAGCCCTTTGCACTGATACTGTGCACATTATCTTAACGCTTAAATCATTATCATTAATCCCCTATATTATGGTTGTTCAACTCAGTTTGACATCAGAATCCGCACCAAATAAAGTTGGTTTGGATAACTCAATAAATGATATTCAAATTGAATATTAACTTCTTAAGGTATACAATCGAATAAGTATTGTACACTTAAATGATACTTTTAAAAGAATCATGGCATCTCATGTGAAATTCTAAACTTGGATATTCAAGAGTAAGAATTTGCTCAACAATAGTAATTAAGCATAGCAATTGCTTAATTTAAAGAGTTTAGTTTAGGAAACCTACCCAATAATAGTAATAAGTTAGGGATACAAAACTTGCCTCGTGCGCAAGCTACAATTATTACTCACTTCTTTAATTACTCTTACCTATTAATACATTCACAATATCAATTAATCACAAGTTCGATATGATTATTGATTTACAATAGTATTCTTCAAACTCATTATTAGGTTTTCAAATAATGGTTTACGTTGATTAATTAACTTGTTAATTAATCACGTAACTTAAGTTATTAACTTGTATTAATAACTCATTACATACATAACATGTCTTCATGTTAATTAGATTTAAAATAATGTCTTAATGTTTATAACACGTTATTTAACCTTTATTAATAATAGTTTAAGTCACGTAATTAATTTATTAATTAATCACATAATATAAATTATTAAACTCATATCAACATTTTATCATATTTATACAACATGTGTTCATCTTCATTAGACTCAAAACACATTTCACAAATTTCCAACACTTAGCAATTTTTTAAAAAAATTCAGGCCTGGCGCGGCCGCGTGCATTTTAGCCTTGCACACGGCGCGGGCGAGCGGCTGCGTTTTTCCAGAATTTCCAGTTCGCGAAGAACATAGAAATTCGGCCATTTTCTCTAATTTTACACCAATACACTGATTTATAATGTTACCCATGAAGTATAAACTTCACAAGAACATTATATATCACTTATAACATGTTCTTAACATTCCAAATCATATAATTACATAATTTAACACCATCAATTTCACTGTTCTTCATAAATTTTATAAAATTTAATGAAAAATATAAAATCTAACATTACGGATTCGTTACTACACCGAATCCGTTCATTTTAATTCCATTCTCTTTGTTTAAACATATACACTTATAATCAAACGTCAATTTTAATCAAAACATATGATTACAACATGTATTTCACCCATATGGGTAATTAACCCATATTCAACACTCTGTTTTTTTTTTGAAAAATCCAATTCTTAACAAAATTTCTTGGTGTGATAAGTATAAATTATACCTACACGATTCTACACATAATATCAACATATATGATTACATATATAAACATATCTTGGTTTAATTTTCCAAAATAATTCTTAACAGAGAAAATTTGAACATATGTTTAAATAAACTCTATGATTTCCAAAATCCCAATTAAGGCCATCTTAAATAAAATTGATCCTTTTAAATCATGATTATATATTATAAAACACGTTATCATCACATACCCATATAGATAAAATTATATCGTAACCCAATTGGGAAATCCAATTTCACAGAAAACTTAAAAGTACGTATTTAAGAAATCTTAATTTTGAAAAATTAAAAGAAGAATTACTCTTTAGTAGTGAAGATAAATCAATGTTAACAACACAATGATCTCTCAATTCTTCCTTTCTCAATTTCTCTCAATCTCTTCCTCTTTTTCTCTCTGAATTTTTTCTGATATTTCTAAGTGTTTCTCTAATAATGGATTAGAAAAACAACGTATACGTATTATAAATACTACCATTGTAGACTAACTCCTCCTAAGGCCTTGTTTGGCTTATTCCCTTATTCCTTTTCTATTTATTTTAATTAACTAGTTTACTATATAGTTAATTATCACCTTACTTATTGATTAATTAATTTTATTTAAATCAATTAAATAAAATAAGATACTTCATATTAAATCACATTGTCACATAATTAATATTTTTATTTATTAATTATGTCAATTCATTAATTCATTAATTAATTATTAAATTAACTAAAGTAACATATGCTTATTTAATTAATTCAATTAATCAAATAAACTCAATTAAATATATACCTTGAACTATTAAGTTACTACACATTAATTTAATTAATATAACACATATAATTAAATTAATCTTCCACAAATTTATGAATTAATTATTTAACTCAATAATTAAATTATTAAAAATATTTATTTATTTCAATAAATATTCAAATATCTTTACAAAATTCTCGTTCGTCACTTCTTTCCCCCCTTAAAAGGATTCTGTCCTCAGAATCACGGTTCGATTAATAATTTCGTCTTTCGTCACATTCTCCCCCCTTACAAAGATTCTGTCCCCAGAATCACGTTCACATATTCAAGAAAATAAGTGGGGATAATTCTTTATCATATTCTCTTCGAGTTCCCACATAGCTTCTTCAGCATTGTGGTTCCTCCAAATTACCTTAACAGAAGGTATTACTTTGTTCCTGAGAACTTGCTCTTTCCTATCAACTATCTGAACAGGAACTTCTTCGTATGATAAATCTTTCTCAAATTGTAGGGGTTCATACTCTATCACATGTTTGTAATCGGGTTTATAACGTCGTAATACCGACACATGGAAAACGTTGTGCTTCCTTAATCTTATCCAATAAAGTTGTTCCAGCTTGCATCTGGAACAGTTTCTCGTCAGTCTCCATTGGACATCCTACTTCTAATTCCAGCTTTTCCATTGTTGAAATCAATTCTTCCTGTGTTGTCAGCATCATCAACTTCTCTCGACCCTTTCTGCTTAAAGAGTCGGCTACAACATTCGCTTTGCCTGGGTGGTATAAGATATCACAATCATAATCCTTTATTAACTCCAGCCACCTTCTTTGGCGCATATTCAAGTCTTTCTGTGTGAAAATATACTTCAGACTCTCATGGTCTGTATATATTTCACACTTCTACCCATAGAGATAGTGTCTCCAAATCTTTAAAGCAAAAACCACCGTAGCTAAATCCAAATCGTGGGTTGGATATCCCTTCTCATAATCTTTCAACTGTCGTGACGCATATGCAATGACTTTGCCATTTTGCACAAGCACACAGCCTAGCCCTTTATGCGACGCATCACTATATACCACAAAATTTCCTATGTCATCCGGAAGGGACAACACAGGTGCTGTACTTAACCTTCTCTTAAGTTCTTGAAAACTTTCCTCACACTTCTCCGTCGAAACGAATTTCACAACTTTCCTAGTCAAATTCGTTAATGGAGTGGCGATCTTGGAAAAATCCTGAATGAATCTTCTGTAATAACCGGCTAATCCAAGAAAACTTCTTACTTCCGACGATGTTTTCGGCTGATCCCAATCCATCATTGCTTTGACTTTGGAGGGATCCACCGAAATTCCGTCCTTATCAATAACGTGTTCGAGAAATTGCACCCTTTCAATCCAGAATTCACACTTTGAGAATTTGGCATACAACTTCTCTCTTCTTAATACTTCTAACGTTAACTTCAAATGCTCAACATGTTCTTCCTTGGTCTTAGAATAGACCAATATATCATCAATAAAAACCACTACAAATTTGTCCAGAAACGGCTTGAACACTCCATTCATTAGGCCCATAAATGCTGCAGGCGCATTTGTTAGACCAAATGACATAACCAAAAATTCGTAGTGACCATATCGTGTCTTAAACGCTGTCTTCAGGACATCTTCTTGCCTTACCTTCAACTGATGATAACCACTTCTCAGATCTATCTTCTAGAAATATCTCGCTCCTTTTAATTGATCAAACAGATCATCAATCTTTGGCAACGGATACCTATTCTTAATGGTAACCCTGTTCAATTCTCTATAGTCAATGCAGAGTCGCATCGTTCCATCCTTTTTTAACAAATAATATCGGCGCTCCCCACGGTGATACGCTCAATTGAATATATTTCTTGTTCAACAGCTCTTGTAGCTGTACCATCAATTCCTTCATTTCTACCGGAGCCATCCGGTACGATGCTTTCGATATTGGAGCCGTTCCTGGCACCAAATCGATAACAAAATCTACTTCCCTGTTAGGCGGAAGTCCTGGCAGATCATTTGGGAAAACATCCACGAAGTCTCTTACGACTGGTATTTCTTCTAACTTTGGATTCTCTTTACGACTATCGACTATGTAGGCTAAATACCCCACACAGCCCTATCTTAATAACTTCCTGGCCTGCATCATCGTCAGACAACTCGCTTATCTAGGTAATTTGCTGCCATAAAACATAACTTTTGACGGAGTCATAAGGCTAATACATTTCTTCTGGCAATCAATTACTGCTCCATAATTGAATAACCAATCCATTCCCAAGATAACGTCAAATTCCCCAAGTTTAATCGGGATAAGATCTACATTCATAACGTTACCCTTAATATCCACTCTACAGTTCTTATGTATATACTTAACAGGAATTACTTTCTTGTTCGGAATCTCTATGTTCATAGGGATTTCTAATTCGTCTTTAAGCAATTCTAAACTCTTTGCAAAGTCAACGGATATAAATGAACAAGTAGCACCCGAATCAAATAAAACATAAGCATTGACTTTATTGATTGGAATGATACCTGACACCACATCACGAGACTGCACAGCGTCTTGTACAATCATGTTAAATGTCCCTGCAGTTGGTTGGTTTGTTGAAGTCGGTCCGATAATGGTAAGAGGATTTTCACTATTATTTCCCTTATGTCCACCTGACCCTGCCCCTCCAGATGCCTTCTTTGGACAGTCTCTAGCCAAGTGATCCTTTGACCCACATGTGTAGTAGGCGCCCTTCTTAGGGTTAGGGCAGTTAGGTACTATGTGGCCTTCCTGACCACAATTGTAGCAAACTCTTTTTCCTTTCATGCAGACTCCCAAGTGAGTCTTCCCTCAGGCTGGGCATGGTTCTAACTTTTTCTTCTGACTACCTTGCTGACTTACAGACGACGGGTTGTCATTCCATTTTCGTTTATGATTATTAGTTCCCCCTGTGTGACTGCCACTAGCCTTATTATTTCCTTCACTATCATTCTTCTTCTTCTTTTGATCCTGATTGTACTTAGACACCGCTTCGCTTCCACCTTCAGCGAGAATGGCCTTCTCCAGAACTCCAGCAAAAGTGTTCAATTGAAACATTGACACCTTGCTATACAACCAGGGTTTCAGTCCCTGTTCAAAATGCCTAGCCTTTCTTTCGTCAGTATGCACCTGATATTGGGCAAACCTAGACAATTCGTTAAACTTTGCCGCGTAATCGGGCACAGACATATTCCCCTGCTTCAACTCCAGAAATTGCACCTCCATTTGATCCTGGGAGATGGTCGGGAAATACATCTCGAAAAACATTTCTTTAAACCTTTCCCAGGTTATTACACCTTCTCCTCTCCTGATCTTAATTGCCTGCCACCAGTAGCTGGCTTCTGATTTTAACATAAATGTCGCGCAGGCGGTCTTCTGGTCCTCCCTAACTTTGGCGACCTCAAAAATTTTCTCCATTTCCATAACCCAAGTTTGAGCTTCTATCGGGTTCGTGGAACCCTTAAAATCTGGCAATGCCACTGCCTTAAAGTCTTTAAATGAGGTGTTCGGTGGAGCTTGAGGCTGATTGTTCATCGCTCCAGCTAACAGATTTACCAACTGCTGAACGGGGTTCGCATTGGCATCATTGTTGTTATTGTTATTGGTTGACCCTTCTTGGGCTTGTCGACGATTTTGTCTCCTTCTTGGCGGCATATTTCTGTTAAGAATATACGCTCATTAGATCTTTATTCAATCTCTTAAATATTTAAGACTTAACTCAAATATTTAACATAACCACTTTAACTCTTTTATTTTCAAATAACCTTTGATATTTTATTTAAATCAAAAGTTTTAAACATAGTACTATAGCATCTCTGCCATTTACCTCAACTATCCCAAGATAAAGAATCTTCTGGATTTAGTTTCTCAAAATATTCCTTTATTTTTAATCACATCGGAATTTACATTAACTACTCCAAAGAGTATCACATAATGTTAAATAATTTAACATACTCACTTCACCCATATCATCTTGAACAACTTTATTATTTTATTAAATCCAAAAGCTTTTAATACAATACGATAGCATTTCTGTCATTTACATCAACTATCCTGAAATAAAGTTTCTACAGGATTTACATTATCACAATATTCCTTTGTTTATAATCACATCGGAATTTACATTATTTACGATTATTTAAACATTAACAATATCATATTGTCCTATCACGGCTTACTAAGGCGTCGGACAGCTTCACTACGTTCCTCTTCTATAATGCGGGACATAGTCCTCTGATCTAACATATACCCAGGCAGTCCCTCGAACTGAATTGGATATCTCATAACTCGGTCCTAGGCCTCATCCATTGCCCTCAGAAACGTGTAGCATGTCTCTGCAACCTTAACTCTCTTTGCACGCGCATCATCCTCTGCCAGATCTGCACGTCGTACATTTCTCACCCAAGCTTCTTCCATTATGGCGAGTCTTTCAGATTTCTCTTTCAACTCATTCTTTAACTTTTCTATCTCCTTTGTCTTTTGCTCAGTTTGGCCCTTCTCATGAACCAAATCCCACTCCACATTGCCAAGACGGGTGTGGAGTGTCTCAATCTCACCACCCTAAGCAACTGACTACTCCGTCAACTCTTGAATTGTATCTCGTAACTCTACGTTGCGATCATACAATAAATCATACATATCAGCGCTGACAGAGTTCGGTGGGAACTCCTCAGGGTCTTCCTCCTCTTCTTCCTCCTCCTCGGCTGCCTCAGCCGAAATCTCAACCTCCTCAGGGTCCTCCTCTGAGTCAGTCTTTGGCTCATGCTCCTGACCAAAATCTGGAATCACAGGAGATGGCTCTGGCTGTATTAACTGCTCCCAGACAGTATGTATGTCCTAGGGCTGCTCATCTCTAGTCTTTAGGGGTACAACATCCCTGGGCTGACTAGCTCCTCCAATATCTGACATCCTGACAAAATAAGTTTTAAGTCTTAGTTTTTACGTGATGCTAATCAATACTTTAACAAGTATGAACACATAAGCACATAGCACATAAGGTAATTTTATTATCTTTCTTAGAACTCAATCAGAGTTATCATTACTATCTTCACGAAGGCTACTATCCTAAGGTTTTCCCCCCACCTAAGGTTCATAATCTACGGCTCTGATACCAACTTGTGACACCCCCAAATTCGGTATCTTAATTTTCACAGGATTTGGTGTTCACTGTTCCAATATCATACAGCTATCTACCCATAAATAATGAAATTCATTTATTAGATAAATAAATCATCATCTTACATCATCTGAAATAATAATACATCATAAATCTCAGGTTAAACTTAACCTTAAATCTCTGTTGCGGAAACATAAATAAATAAGTCTTAAGTCATCACAGATAAATCTTGAACTTTAACATTCTTAACATCAACACAAGTCCTCAACACTTGTTATCTTTTCCTTTGCCCTTGCTACTAGAAGGTACATCACTTCGTTCATTATTAGCTGCAATGTTATTATGTAAGAGTGAGCACGAATGCCCGCAAGTATAAAAATAGGACAATAATAACATGCGAATGAAAGAAATCTGATTAACAGATAGCTCAACTTTTGAATCAGAAATATTAATCGAGAATCAAATTAATTCTCAACTTTTGAATCAAGAATATTAATCGTGACTCAAATTACTTCTCAACTTTTGAATCAAGAATATTAATCGGGAATCAAATTACTTCTGAGGGTCATTAAGACCTTGAACCGAGTCTTAGGTTGTCAAGTATATTAACCTTTCAAACCTTTAACAGTCATAAGACTATAGACTTTACTTCTCGTACTTAGAGAGATCAGCCCTTTGTACTGATACTGTGCAAATTATCTTAACACTTAAAGCATCTTCATTAATCTCCTATATTAGGGTTGTTCATCTCAGTTTGACATTAGAATTCGCACCAAATAAAGTTGGTTTGGATAACTCAATAAATGATATTCAAATTGAATATTAACTTCTTAAGGTATACAATCGAATAAGTATTGTACACTTAAATGATACTTTTAAAAGAATCATGGCATCTCATGTGAAATTCTAAACTTGGATATTCAAGAGTAAGAATTTGCTCAACAATAGTAATTAAGCATAGCAATTGCTTAATTTAAAGAGTTTAGTTTAGGAAACCTACCCAATAATAATAATAAGTTAGGGATACAAAACTTGCCTCGTGCGCAAGCTACAATTATTACTCACTTCTTTAATTACTCTTACCTATCAATACATTCACAATATCAATTAATCACAAGTTCGATATGATTATTGATTTACAATAGTATTCTTCAAACTCATTATTAGGTTTTCAAATAATGGTTTACGTTGATTAATTAACTTGTTAATTAATCACGTAACTTAAGTTATTAACTTGTATTAATAACTCATTACATACATAACATGTCTTCATGTTAATTAGATTTAAAATAATGTCTTAATGTTTATAACACATTATTTAACCTTTATTAATAATAGTTTAAGTCACGTAATTAATTTATTAATTAATCACATAATATAAATTATTAAACTCATATCAATATTTTATCATATTTATACAACATGTGTTCATCTTCATTAGACTCAAAACACATTTCACAAATTTCCAACACTTAGCAATTTTTTAAAAAAATTCAGGCCTGGCGCGTTCGCGAGCCGTTTAGCCTTGCACCCGGCGCGGCCGCGCGGCTGCGTTTTTCCAGAATTTTCAGTTCGCGAAGAACACATAAATTCGGCCATTTTCTCTAATTTTACACCAATACACTGATTTATAATGTTACCCATGAAGTATAAACTTCACAAGAACATTATATATCACTTATAACATGTTCTTAACATTCCAAGTCATATAATTACATAATTTAACACCATCAATTTCACTGTTCTTCATAAATTTTACAAAATTTAATGAAAAATATAAAATCTAACATTACGGATTCGTTACTACACCGAATCCGTTCATTTTAATTCCATTCTCTTTGTTTAAACATATACACTTATAATCAAACGTCAATTTTAATCAAAACATATGATTACAACATGTATTTCACCCATATAGGTTATTAACCCATATTCAACACTCTGTATTTTTGAAAAATTCAATTCTTAACAAAATTTATTTGTGTGATCAGTGTAAATCATAACTACATGATTCTACACATAATATCAACATATATGATTACATATATAAACATATCTTGGTTTAATTTTCCAAAATAATTCTTAACAGAGAAAATTTGAACATATGTTTAAATAAACTCTATGATTTCCAAAAACCCAATTAAGGCCATCTTAAATAATATTGATCCTTTTAAATCATGATTATATATTATAAAACACGTTATCATCACATACCCATATAGATAAAATTATATCGTAACCCAATTGGAAAACCCAATTTCACAGAAAACTTAAAAGTACGTATTTAAGAAATCTTAATTTTAAAAATTTTAAAGAAGAATTACCCTTTAGTAGGGAAGATAAATCAAAGTTAACAACACAATGATCTCTCAATTCTTCCTTTCTCAATTTCTTTCAATCTCTTCCTCTTTTTCTCTCTGAATTTTTTCTGATATTTCTAAGTGTTTCTATGATAATGGATTAGAAAAACAACGTATACGTATTATAAATACTACCGTTGTAGACTAACTCCTCCTAGGGCCTTGTTTGGCTTGTTCCCTTATTCCTTTTCCATTTATTTTAATTAACTAGTTTACTATATAGTTAATTGTCACCTTACTTATTGATTAATTAATTTTATTTAAATCAATTAAATAAAATAAGATACTTCACATTACATCACATTGTCACATAATTAATATTTTTATTTATTAATTATGTCAATTTATTAATTAATTATTAAATTAACTAAAGTAACATATGCTTATTTAATTAATTTAATTAATCAAATAAACTCAATTAAATATATACCTTGAACTATTAAATTACTACACATTAATTTAATTAATGTAACACACATAATTAAATTAATCTTCCATAAATTCATGAATTAATTATTTAACTCAATAATTAAATCATTAAAAATATTTATTTATTTCAAAAAATATTCAAATATCTTTACAAAATTCTCGTTCGTCACATTAGAAGTACTAGAATGCATATAAAAAATATCAGAATATCGTCACACCATGTTCATGCAACTTAGTTTGCAAAAAGTCCAAGTTTTGCTCTTGAAATTATTTTAGACTTAAACCATGTATGTTAGTGTATACTCAACACTTTAGACGAACATTTCATGCATATCTAGACCATACGATCATGCTCAAAAAGTCAGAACATAAGCATCAACATTATATGTCAAAGTCCATTTTAAAAACTCTAAGTTCATTTAGTAAATGTATACTAATGAAGTCAAAACATCTCATACTACATCAAGAAACATATATACACAAGTTAATCATGTTCTTCATGCATTGCTAAAGTGATACCAACATGCTAGAACGTATCAGATATAACAAAAACTGGAAATTCAATATCAGTGCCTGGCGCAATTGTGCTGCACCCAAGTACTAAATGGGCGCAACTGCGCCATGTCTCGACCAGAACTAGAGCAGCTTCTACCATGGCAGAATGCAAACCTAATTACAAAATTTCCGTACGAAACATGCTCTATTCAAGTCACATTATATTTCTAACATACTTACTATCTTAGATAACATCTAACAATCATTTCCTAATCCAAATAACAAGAGTTCATGCATAATCAAGAGTTTAGAATTTTCAAGAAATGAAGAACACAAGAGTTATACCTCTGCTAAGCTTTTAATGTACTTTGCTGCTAAATATGTTTTCCTTCAATCTCAGAACCTCTCCATTGATATATATTCACTCTTAATTCCCTCTATAACAACTTAGCAATATCTTAGCAATTAGAAAACAAGAAGAGGAGAGCTTTATTTATAGCCAAATTCATTAACCATGCAAAGCTTATATCCACCAATTCAAACTAATGGAATGAAGAATAATTCATTGGTTAAAGAGGAGTAGTTGGTAGTTGTTGAAGATTACTATTGAGGCCACTCCCCATATCATGATTATTGCTAGTTTGCTGAGAATTTGGGAGAAGAAGGAATATGCTTTAGGCCTTTGAGTGTTTCACGTGAGAAGAATTGGGTCACTCAATTAGGGACAAGGCAAATGTAGCTCAGCATTTGCAAATTGGATTAAACACAACACTTAAGTTATATACATATACATATTATATATACTTAGGTTATAAGTTCAATTGGTGTCATAATGTAGTAAGTTGAGGTACATATATACACATCAACATATAATTCATGTACATTTCATAATACCGAATATAATCTAATTGGGTATTATCTTTTCACATTACCATAAACAATATTATTTTAATTATTTATAATTATTATATTAATTCCACATTAATATTAAAATAAATAATCCATTTATTTATTCCACCTCATATATTTAAATATACACTTAGTTTAATTTAATAATCCATAAGGTACACCTCTAATGTATCCATATATGCATGTTGTCACATAACATCATTACAACTCTTATTATTTCAATTATATTAATTTGTTGAAATAATCATTAAGTAGCAATTATTTATTTAATACTCATGTGGTACATATTTAATGTTGTCACACATCATATTATGTCACATAAGCATTATGATGTCACTCACTTATACATTTAATCATAATATATAGTTCGTATATACTATATGGTCATATTCAAGTGTCACACTATACTTTATATAATATAGTTGTAACTACTATATATTATATGTTTAATTATCACATACCTTGCACACAACAATTTATTAAATAAATATAAATCTTATTATATCTTTTAATCACTTACTCATTACTATTCCATTACTCACAATAATAATTAATCAAAATATTATTAATTAATTACCCATTAATAGGTTATCACTAATAACAATAATTAATTAACAATATAATATTAATTAATCCTTCGCTTATTGATTTCCCTCTTCAATTAATCAAACCCTCAATAATTCTCATCTCGTGCCACACAAGGCATGTTATGAGCTTATTATCATAAACTCCACATTTTTCTCAATTATTATAAATTCAACTTAAATCAATTGAATTACTCATCACATAACACATAAACATTTATATTCGAATAAATATTCAATTTTTATTAATATCAATATTAATATTATTCAAAAAATTCTCGGGTATTACATCCTATCCCTTGCTTCTCAAATTCATCATTCTAGCTTCAATCAAATGATGAAGAAGGGAGTGGGTGATAAGGGTGGTTGGCCACTATTCCACCAACTAAAAATTGCCCAATGTATTCTCTTTTCTTCCATTAGTTTCAATCATGGTGTAAAGGCTTGGCATGGATATTCAATTGTCTATAAATTAAGCTCTCATCTTCTTTCATTCACTTTGATTGAGTTGTTACTAAGTGTTATAGAAAGAGTATTGATTGTATAATCTGAAATTGAGAGCAAGCCTTGTTCAATTCAAGCTCAAGAGATATAAACCTTACATTGTGTTCTTAGTTTTGAGTTCAATAATTTGTAGAAATTGCATGAATTAGTTGAAATTGGTTATGTGAAATGATGCTAGCATGCTAGTTAGGTTTGTATGTATGTTATAGAGGTAATGTAGTTGATTACAAGCATGTTTTATGAAGGAGGTTGAAGTCGGTTTTGAAGCTCAGCTCTAGCAGAAAGCTTTTTGTTTGGAAACGGAGTGGCGCAGCAGCGCCACTCCCTAGTACAAACAGGGCGCGACAACACCCATCTGCATAACCAAATAATGATTTTTATGCTTTCTGATGAATGGAGCATGCTAGTTTTACTTAATTAAGCCTACATAAGTCCCTAACATGCTAGTGTAGGTGGCCTTGCATGTAATCACTTACCATACCTTGGTTTTGATGACTTTCTAAGAGAAACTTAGAGTTTTCAAACACAAACTTGATGAACTAAGTACACTATAAGATATGAACTTGTGAGCATGCTTATGTGGTCTAGTTGTGTGTGTACATGAGCATGATATATAGTATGTGAAGTTATTTTGCATAATTGGTTGGTTTAACATGAGATTTTCAAAGAAAACTTAAGAGTTTGGAAAACTAATATTGTTGATAACTACCTTATGTACATTCTAAAATTTATGACAACCATGATAGGACATGTTATGCCTCTAGACATGATGGACCTATACACCTATCTAGCTATGAGTATATCGAACATAGTTTCAATTGAGTCTAAATGAAGTGGAACTATGCTACCTTGAATTATATGACTAGAATACGTTGAACATGTTTGATTAAGGCTTATTGACCTCATTGCATAAGAATAAAGGCTAAACGTGAGAAACCTTGTTAATTGAACACGTTAAGCTTGTTAAGCGAAAGTGATAACGAACTATGTTAAAGGCAAGATGTAAGATTGAACCTAATTATAAACCTCATAACATGTATGTTCTACATGTGTCATCATCAATATATGTGGGTGAGCAAGCTAGGCCATGCAAACTGATCTTCAATTCTAGTTTGAACTAAGAGCAGCGCGGCCGTGCCACTCCCTAGTTCAAACCAAGCGCGGCTGCGCCACCCTGAAGTATAATCTGACTATTTTGTTTGTAACCTAAAAACTGATGCATGCTTATATAGATGTCCTAATCTTCAATACATGTTTAAGTAATATGTTCAAGTGTTAATGAGCATGCTAACAATAGAATCATAATAGGTGTTTATGAACTTTCAAATGTTAAGTCAAGCAATGATTACAAACTATATTATTTGATTTCATAGTATCATGTAAATTAATTTTGTGCTATGTGTATGTGAGTATGTAATGACGTACGTATAAGATTATACAACTAAGATGGGATCGTATATATGTGCTTAACTTACATATCAAGTATGTGTATTCAATATATGTAACTAATGAAATACATATATACGTAACTATATTACAATAGGATTTGAAAGTGTTGATAAGCTATACTTGGTAAACTACGCATAGGGCAAATATCTAAACCTTATTCTTTATTGAGCATTACTTAAGCTTGTACTATTATTGGTCATACAAGTAAACAACTGAAAGTATGATTCTTATCTTATGAATTAATTCTTCATAGATTAAGGTAAAGTCTTTTTATATTCTTCAAACTTTGATTTCGAGTATTGAACTTATAATTGTTCTTATATATTAAAAGAGCGGTCTATACTATTTGATTCGGCTAGACCTATATCATGAATTTGAAAGCGATCCAAACCAATTATTTGGTGCGGAATCATATAATTGACTAAGATGAACAACCCTCATTGAAGGGGAAACTATATATTTGTCAGGAGACCGATGTGCTCACTTGAGTACGATTAAATGTTATGCATAACGTAGGGTACTTTAGGCTGATCACCTATTATACTTATTTTTTTAGATTATCAGCATATTACTGTTAATTCTAGTAAGAGTTCATTATCCTTAGTGACTGATCAGTGTTCATTATTCTTGAACTTTAAAAAGGTTAAACCTTGAATCTTATTGATATCTTTCTGTCCTTAGCGACTGTGATTGAAAACTATTGATACTTCTTGTTATTCTTGAACTATCATTCACTGTTGTACCCTTGGGATTCGAAAACTATATTATTCACCATTATTGTTATATTACTTGCTGAGCAAACTTGTTGCTCATTCTTGCTTTTTCTAAAAACATATCAGTTAAGGCAAAGTAAGGCAGACCCTCGGGCATTGATAAGGGCAAGGGCAAAGCTACAGAATAGCTTTGTACGTAGTTAGAATTATTATGATGATGTAATAAAACTTAATTCATATTTATATATTAGCCATGTATTAGCTATGTTTAAGCTATGTTTAAGTTACGAGACCGTGGGACATCAATAATTATATTAAATAAATGTAATTTATTATATCATTCCGTTGCATGAGATGTTATTATGTTATTAGATATTTAGAAAGTGACGAACCGAATTCGGGATGCGAGTGGTCCGAATTTGGGGGCGTCACAGGTTGGTATCAGAGCTTTAGTTATAAACCTTAGGAGCGAGAGTCCTTAGATTATAACTTAAGAGACCTTAGAAGATAGAAAGGGATGAAACTCATGTAGAGTTTTCCTAGAGAGACTTAGTGTGTTATGAAATATAATTTCATTCTATACAATAAACTTATGTTTTATTTAACATTCTAATGGAGTTTGTTGTTTGTTGTCTTATGTTTGTGGTTGTAGGATGACAGACATGGGAGGACCTAGTAGAGTGGCCGAGGAGGAGCCCAGAGATATACATGTCGTATATGAGGCACCATTAGAGGCTAAGCCTGTACAGGCAATTGCACCGTCCGAGTTTGACGACGAGGACGAGATTGAGGTGGAGTCTGATCCAAGGGACGAACCCATGGACGACTCGGACAAGGCTACTATCGAGGAGCGGATGTCGGGAGAGTACGAGGAGCGGATCTTAGAATTTGACTGCAGAGTTCAGGAGCTAGAGGGTTAGGCTCAAGAGAGGGAGACCGAGTTCCAGAAACTGAGGGACGAGGACCACCAGAGGAAGTTAGCGATGCAGGAGTTATAGGTAGAGATTTCTTACCGCAGGGAGGCAGGGATTCAGATGGGAACTCTGTTTCACAGGTCGGTATCTAAAAATGTGGACTTGGCGGGAAAACTAGAAGAGGTTGAGCAGAGAGAGTTGAGCGAGAAGGAAGAAAAAGAGGCTCTCCGTACTCAGCTAGTGTTAGAGATGATGGAGAGGATCCACTTCGAGGAGAAGTGTGAAGTGGCTAATGATAGGGCAGAGGACCTAGAGGATGAAGTAAGGTGTAAGAAGAGGAATGTGAACAAGACGGGTTATGTTTTTCATTCGGTCGTAAAGAGGGTGATTGATGGAGTATACCACTACCGAATGGAGCAGGGACAGACCTGATACACTATGAGTAGGGAGTTGATGGCATACATAGCACAGATAGAGTATAAGAGCGTTGTGGAGCGCGAAATGTTGGGATGAGACCCATTAGTTTAGTCTAGTAGTAGTAGTTACTTTATATGATGTATATATTGTGATGTCATCCTAATCTTTTGTGTAAGATATGGGATAGTTGTAAACCCTGAGTAGGCTTATGTTAGAGGGGTCGTATGTTAGTGTTTTACCCTTCTTTTGTAATATTAGGGGATATATGTTAACATTTATAGAAGTGTACTAGGGATGATCATATTAATGTAGTGATTTAGCATATGAATATAAATGATCTTATTTCAAAAACGTGTTATAAAATTTTATTCCTTTTTGGCATTAAAGAAATATTTATGTAATATAATTAGATATTAAAAATAAAATTTTATGTTGCAGATAATGTCGCTTAGACGTAAACTAACTGCACCAGAGGAGTCAGTTAACAACGAGAGAGAGAAAGTAGATCCCATTCAGAAATTAGTTGCTTTGTTAGGGGAGGCTCTTAGGGGAAGGAACAATGAACTTGTTCGCCCCAATCCCTAAGCAGTTCCAGTTACGAACTTTAAGGACTTTAGGAGAGTAGGACCTCCAGAGTTTGAAGGTACTACTGATCCGATCATGGCACAAACATGGATTAAGGAAATAGAGAAGGCCTTCACTATTGCTCGGGTGGGTGAAGATCAAAAGACGGTGTTTGCTACCTACATGATGACGGGAAAAGCAAACTACTGGTGGGAGGCAAATCAGCAAAGAGCAGGAGAAGGGACTGTAACATGGGATAGATTCAAGACCCTGTTCTTCGAGAACTATTTTTCGAAGAGCATAAAAAAAAGGATGGGGGTGAAATTCCTGGAGCTTAAGCAATGAGATATGACGATGGCGCATTATGCGGCTAAGTTCAATGAGCTAGCCCGGTTTGCAGAACACCAGGTCGGGGATGAAGAGAAAAAGGCCAGGCGTTTTGAGCAAAGACTGAAACCTTGGTTGTTTAACAAGGTGTCGGTTCTTTAGATTGATTCTTTTGCCATGCTGTTCGAAAAGGCTATAATTGTAGAGGGAGGAAGTGAAGCCTTAAGTCTGTATAACAAGGAAAAGAAGGGTAAGAACACTTGGGGAGAAAGCCATAGAGGAAGCAGCAGCGGGGGAAGTAACTTAGGAAAGAGGAAAAGGGAGAATAATCACCACAACAACAAAAATTAAGCGAGAAATTTTCATGGAGGGTTTAAGAAGAGGGCTGAGGGATGCTCGAATTTTTGAAAGAATCACCAGGGTGAGTGCTGGAAAGGGCGCAATACCTGCTACAACTGTGGCCAGGAGGGATACATTTCGCCCAACTGCCTGAAGGCAAATTAGAGCAAGGGGTGTTTTTCTTGTGGCTTAACCGAGCACCAGATTAAGGATTGCCCAGAGAAGGGGAACAGCGGAGGAAGTGGCCAACAAGGGGGAGGCAGCAAGTTAATGGTCGGCGGACCAATGCAAACCAACCGCCCAGCCGCCAGAACTTTCACATGATGGTCCAAGATATAGTTGCTGCAAAGGACGTGGTGTCAAGTATTATCCCAATCAATAATATAAATTCTTATATATTATTCGATTCAGGTGCTACCTGTTCATATGTGTCTGAAGAATTTGCTAGTCGGTTAAACTTACCCCGAGAATGATTAGGAAATCATTTGAACATAGAAGTTGCAAATAAGGAAATAATCCCTATAGAATTCATATACCAAAATTGTCTCGCAAATATTAGAGATCATGAACTGAGCGTAAACTTAATTCTGATTAGATTGGGAGAATTTAACGTAATACTGGGAATGGATTGGTAATATAACCATGCTACGATAATTGATTGTTAGAATAAAAGTGTGAACCTTCAGACTCCGAATAAGTCTAGGTAATGTTTTATGGTAGCTCATCGCTCAAGCAATCGTGTTGTCTTACGATAATGCAGGCCAAGAAATTGTTAAAAAAAGGATGTGTAGGTTACTTAGCTTACATTGTAGATACTCGGAGAAAGGGAGTAGAAATTAAGGATATATCTATAGTGAGAGAATTCCAAGATGTATTTCCGGACGACCTGCCTGGTCTTCCGCCAGACAGAGAAATCGAATTTATAATAGACTTAGCACCAGGAACTGCACCAATTTCGAAAGCTCCATATCGTATGGTGCTAATAGAAATGAAGGAATTGATGATACAATTGCAAGAGTTACTAGATAAGGGTTACGTACGACCGAGTGTGTCTCCTTGGGGAGCACCAGTGTTGTTTGTTAAGAAAAAGGACGGATCGATGAGGCCATGTATCTATTATCGAGAATTGAACAAAGTAACAATCAAAAACAGGTATCTGTTACCAAGGATAGACGACCTTTTTGACCAATTGAAGGGAGCGAAGTGTTTCTCAAAGATTGATCTGCAAACAGATTATCAACAATTGAAGGTACGGGAGGAGGACATACCAAAGACGGCGTTTCAAACCCTTTATGGGCACTACGAGTTTTTGGTAATGTCATTCGGATTGACTAATGCTTCGGCAGCATTCATGGACTTGATGAACCGAGTCTTCAAGCCATACTTGGATAAGTTTGTGGTAGTTTTCATCGACGACATCTTGATCTACTCAAAGACGAAGGAAGAGCACGCCGAACATCTGAAGATGGTTTTGGAAGCGCTGAGGAAAGAGAAGTTGTATACGAAGTTTTCAAAGTGTGAATTTTGGATGGAGAAGGTTTAATTCTTAGGACACGTGGTAGATAAGGATGGAATTTTTGTAGACCCTGCAAAGGTAGAGACAGTGAGTAATTGGGAGCAGCCGAAGACACCAACAGAGGTAAGAAGTTTCTTAGGGTTAGCTGGGTACCATCGAAGATTCATCCAAGATTTTTCTAAGATATCAACCCCGTTGACCAATCTAACGAGGAAGATGGTAAAGTTCGTATGAACGGAAAAATGCAAAGAAAGATTTTAGGAGCTGAAGAAGAGATTAAGCGAAGCGCTTGTATTATCATTACCAGACGATGCGGGAGGTTTCGTGGTGTATAGTGATGCATCGCACAAGGGACTTGGTTGTGTGCTAATGCAACATGGTAAGGTCATTGCGTATACATCACGACAATAGAAGGATTACGAAAAATGATACCCTACTCATGACTTAGAGTTAGCAGCAGTAGTTTTGCTTTAAAAATTTGGAGACATTATCTGTACGAAGAGAAATGTGAGATATACACGGACCACAAGAGTATTAAATATATCTTCACACAGAAGGAGTTGAACATGAGACAAAGAAGGTGGTTAGAATTGATCAAGGATTATGACTACGAGATTCTTTATCACCCGGGAAAGGCGAACGTCGTAGCTGACGCACTAAGCAGAAAAGGAAGGGAGAAATTGTTCCAATTGACAACTCAGGAAGAATTAATAAGAGAGATGGAGAAATTAGAGATAAAGTTAAAGGGGTCGGGGAGGTCTGAAGAGAAAATATTTGCAATGGAAGCTCGTCCAACGTTGTTGGATAGAGTGAAAGAATCACAAGATGAGGAATGCGAGAAAATAAGGAGGATAGTAGAAAATGCAGAAGAAAGATTCATAATGGATAAAGAAGGTATCTTGAGATTCGAAGGAAGAGTATGGGTACCAGCGGTAACCGAATTGAGAGAGGAAATTTTGCACGAGGCACATAATACGACGTATTCTGTTCATCCAGGAGGCACAAAGATGTACCGAGATCTGAGGAAACATTTTTGGCAGCCCAATCTGAAACAAGAAGTCGTAAAGTGCGTCAACAGATGTCTCACTTGTCAACGAGTCAAAGCAGAGCACCAAAGGCCTAGTGGTCTACTATCTCGCAATTATTTCCAAAAGTTGGGATTTACAAAAAGACTACCCTTGCCTATACAAAAGAGGGTTTTACATCATTACTAGCTATACAAAAATTTTAGATAGCTATTTACATTCTATATATACTACGGAACTACATCTATAACACGACATTCATGTAATCCGCATCGGCCATACTGGCCACAATGTCCTGGCTAATAGTATGCTGAGTCTGTCCTTCTTCCATGGGATACTCAACGATCTGCTGCTGGTAATCCTCGTGTGAGCACCTATGAATATAAGTCATTCTACCTATTTTCTGCTTCTTCTTCAGAAGCTCTACTTTCAGTTCCTGGACTTCTTGTTTCAAGTCCCGAACATTTTCTTTGGCTAGCACCTTCTCATCGTGCTCGGCCTCCTAGAAGATCTCCATATCTTCTCTATCCTCCACCACATCGCCAACTACTCTCTTGAGGTCACGGACCTCTTTGCTCAGTTGGACATTTTTGTCCAGTATCACCATAAATACAATTTTCATGGACTCCTCCGGTGTAGAATCTTCCACATCCTCAGTAGGCAGTACTGTATTAATCGGCACTGTCTCAACCACTTCCTCCGACATACCTTCAAACAATGACGCGAAGTCAAAGTTGTCAAAATGCTCGGACGGGTCTTCTTCTTTTATATCAGTCCCCTCTAAGATTACCACAGGTATCTCTGCTACCGGCATAGGCACTACTTCTATGAAGTTAACTGAATCCTTGCTAACCTCGTGTATTTCATTATACATGCTCATTATCATGTTATCTACAATAAGACACAAATAACTTGATTAGTATATAATCAAAATTTTAACAACATATATCACATTTAATATGTTTAATGTTACATTCTTCTTTCAACACTCTACTTCCTTCTCTCAAAACTCGGGTAGAGTTTACATACTTCTAACTTCTACTTCCTTCTCCAGGTTATAGCCTAAGGTTTTTACCCCTTAAGTTTTATAACCTACGACTTTGATACCAACCTGTGATGCCCCCAAATTCGAGTACTTTCAAACCCTGGATATGTTGCTACACGGTACTACTGTCTACTCATACATTCAACTGAAAGACTTCAATATCACGCATGAGTTTACTAAATATTACATTCTATTAATCCCTTCCCAAGTTATTCTTAACCATTACGATGTTCTGAGTCATAATATCAGTAATTACAATACTAATACTATACTATTACAAAGATCGCTACTTGTCTAGCGTGGACTTGCCTTTGTCTTTATCGGATCCTTCGGTTCGTTCGTTCTTAGCTGAAATCATTTAGTTTTAAGCTAGAATGAGCATAAACAGCTCAGTAAGTTAAACATTATATCTTGAAACCACAAAATCAAGAATCATATATCTTGGTCTTCAATAACTGTATAATAGTTATGAATTACTTAAGAATAATCAAAATATCATTTTAATTCCTTTAAAACCATTCCCAAGGACTTTATAGCCTCTTCGAAATCCATCTTGGTCAACGACCACGAACCATATTTTAGTTCTTATTCATGAAAGGAACAACCCGTCACGAAGACCGTAAGTTCGATAAATCTTACGAGCACATCTAGGTGATCAGCCTGTAATACTCTATGTTGATCAACACTCATATATTAAACGTGTTTACGTTTAATTGGTGGCAACCTCACGTGCATGTCAGATTAACGACATTTAAAACCTTTGTTTTATTTCTGCTCAGGTTTACCTGAGAATCCGTACCAGTCAATTGGCATAGGATCACAATATTGTATGTATTTTGGAAAGATTTGTTGAAAAATCCACCAAAATATGCTAAGTCTTAGTCAAGCTGAATCAATTGGCATCGATTATTTGATAACAGTTCATGCATAAGCAATTATGCACAATGACCACTTGTCTAACTATAACGTATAGACAAGAAATTAGAAAACTTGCATTCATAGTAAAGTATGAACGAAGTTAGAAAACTTGCCTTTGCATATTCTAAACCTTTACATGTAGTTTACTCAGTCTTTATAATGTCTACAAAGCATAACACAGATTATACCAATGAGAAATTATAATTGATACATAATGTGTTTTCCTAACTCCTCATTCTTGTATAACTAAATCGAATTGTTAAACTAATAACATTTGTTCAAGTTGATTAACGTTTATCTTGGCTTATTAACATTCCTATGTTTTACACTAAACCCTCATCGATCATCACTAATCATGATAATGAATGAGACTACCCTTGTTCCTTAACTTAATCTTGGGTTACGGTTTCCAAACTTAAGTTTAATTACATTAGTTAACGCTTAAATCTCATATCCCTTTGTTAAATATGTCGTTTGAAAGGGTATACATTCATGTTCATTCGTTATTTACTAACACTTTATTACTTGTGAACAAGGGTTGAGTACATGACCAACTTGGTCAACAAACTTTTCTGCTTGGCGCGGCCTGCGCCCCATTTCCTTCACACACGGCGCACCTCGCGCTACACCTGTAAGGAATTTTGCCCGGACTGGCGCGCCCCATGCCGGTTATGCCTGCTGGGCGGCGCGCCCCGCGCCTGCTCTGTGCCTCAGAAAACTTTCCAAGTCTTGCAAATTCTGAAATTTCCCGATCTCATAACGTAACCGTTACAAATTAGAATTGGCTCGTTCTAAAGCTATTAGTTCACAAATGATATGTTTTATCGTCCTATGAAGTTGGAATTCATTTCTGAATCCGTCGGCGAGAACTTAATCGATTAGTCCATTTTTACGTTTTCGTTAAACGCTCGTAAACGTTTGACCTTTAATTCTTTGTTCTAAGTTGAAATTGGTTCGTTCTTATTCTCGCAAGTCTTATTTACGTAATTACACGTGTTGCAATCAAAAACCATCGTTTTCGACGCACACATCGACTTTTGACTTCAAATCCGAGAAAAGTACGTTTTCAACGATTATTATCTAATCGCGTAACTTCCGCCGAATCTTTGTTCTTTGTTAGTTTTAGCTCAAACCAATGGGAATCAATCCCATAGTTGATTATTACTAATTCTTATCATTCAAAACATTTAAGTTTTCATGGCTTAACATGTTCATTAGTCCATTACATATGAATTTATTAAGTTCCTTTACTTGTTCTTAATGAGTTCTTAGTCTTAACATGTATGGCTTATTAGGGTCCTTAATTCACCATTACAACATCCTTATAACTTCCTCATAGTTATACATCCCTTAATCACTTCTCTATCAAAACTATTATTGAATGAAAAGATGATGTTTATATAATTTCTTATTGTTATACCTTCCTTGTTCTTGGTTTGATTGAGTATTAAAACTCAAAGTCTTTCTTCTTCTTGGTTGATGGAACTCTTAGCAAGGCAAGACTAGCTTTTTCTTCTCTCTCTCTATGTGTGTTCCTGGAAAATCAAACAACCAACAAATAAAGACAAGGCTTCTCTATTTATAGAATTGGCAAGGTGAGGGCATTGTGGTTATTTAGGCCTAACCTCCTCTACACCTCATCCTCCCATGTCTTGCCTATGTCCCCCCCCCCCCATGTGCTAGCATATGCTAGCACATGGCCCCCCTTGTGCTCCCACATGCCCCATGTGGCCTTGGGTTGTCCCATGGGTTTAACCCACCCGTTCACCCAACGGTTCGACCCACGGGTTAAACTTATTAACTTTAATTCCAATTCAATTCATTACATAGTATTTACTCCGTATAAAATTCATATTATGCGTCATATAATTTCTTGTATTTTCTCCGTATTATTCACGTATAATACTTCGTATTATACGCGTATTCTTTTTCGTATAATAATCATTTATTAATATACGTAATCCATTAATCTTTGATTTACTTTCCCTAACGCTTAGGATTTTAAGTCCCTCCATGAAAACTTCGTGAGCCATAAGTGAATTATTATTACATAATCCACCTCGCCTTGAAATCCTATCATTATGCGTTTTTCGAAATTTTAAAATACATTCCCGAGCAGAAATGGATGAATAGTGAATTCCTTACTTTTCCTCCCGAAAAAACTTTTCTCGGCTAACTTAACTTTTCACAGTACATTACCGTCAAATCTTTTGACAGAATGTCATTCTGACATTCCGAACTCTCAAAATGGCCTAGGGTCTCCAACCCTAACCCTTAGGGTGAAACCTTAACCCTTAGGGTTAAATAGTGCCTATTTCGTCTTTTCCCAAAAATATTTTTATTCTCGAAAATTTTTTATTTTAGTTTTATAAATTCATATCAATTATTTCTAGCGCGTAGCCAGAATCCTCCTAATTTCTGCATTCTCTATGTCATATAACGACCTACGATTAGCTTACTCAGTTTTAATAAACAAATAATAGAATTTTATTCAATAAAAAAAATCATTTACATAAACGCTCGATTTTCTCGGGCGTTATAATCGTGGATCGACTGACGAAGACAGCTCATTTTTTACTGATCAAGATCCGATATAATTTGAATCAATTAGCGAGTCTGTACGTAAAGGAGATTGTTTCACGGCATGGAGTGCCGGTGTCAATTGTCTCTGATCGAGATCCGCGCTTCACCTCAAACTTCTGGAAAAGCTTACAAGAGAGGATGGAAACACAGTTGAGGTTGAGTACTGCGTATCATCCTCAGACAGACGAACAGAGCGAGCGAATAATACAAACGCTGGAGGATGTACTTAAAACTTGCGTGATGGACTTCAAGGGCAATTGGGACGATCACCTACCTTTAGTAGAATTTGCATATAACAATAGTTACCATGCGAGTATCGGCATGCCACCGTACGAAGCTCTTTACAAGAGAAAATGCAAAACATCGTTATGTTGGGACAAAGTCGAATAACGACGAATTTTAAGGCTAGAGTTAGTGCAACAGACAGCAAACGTGGTGACAGTAATAAGAGCTAGATTGGTAGCAGCTCAAGATTGCCAAAAAAAATACGTATATTTGCATCGACAAAATCGGGACTTTAAAGTCGGTAGTTTCGTTTTCTTGAAGGTATCTCCTTGGAAAGGCAAGATACGATTCGACAAGAAAGGAAAATTGAGTCCGAGGTTCAAAGAGCCATTTGAGATATTGAAGCGAGTGGGCAAAGTAGCATACAAAGTAGCATTACCACCCGAGTTAGAGCAAATCCACAACGTGTTTCACATCTTCGTGTTGCATCCGTACAAGCCTGATTATAAATATGTGATTTCCTATGAGCCCATTCAACTAGAGAAGAATCTGGTATATGAAGAAATTCCTGTCCAGATATTAGATAGGAAAGAGCAAACACTAAGAAATAAAGTTAGATCTTCTATAAAAGTACTTTGGTGAAACCACGATGCCGAGGAGGCCACGTGAGAATTAAAAGATAAGATGAGAAGAGACTATCCCCATCTTTTTGTGTAACCTCGTATCAATTCTGAGGACGAAATTTTTATAAGGAGGGAGGATGTAATACCCGTGAATTTTATGAATAAATATTAATATTGATATTAATAAGAATGTGAATACTTATTTGAATATAAATGTTTATGTAGCATGAAGTGAGTAACTCAATTAAATTAAATTGAATTTATGATAATCGAGAAAATGTGGAGAAGTATGATAAGCTCGTGGAATGCCTGGTGTGGCACTGATGGAAATTATGATGGTTTAATTAAATTAAAGAAGGAATTAATAAGTGAATGATTAATTAATATAATGATATTAATTAATTGTTATTATGAGTAATAGCATATTAATGGATAAATAATTAATTAATATAATAGATTAGTGTTTATTCAATTAATTGCTATGTGCAACGATATGTAATTATATGTTATATAGTAGCTACATCTATATAATATAAAGTGTAGTGTGACACTACAATGAGACTATATAATTTATAAAACTATATAGTAAGATTAAATGAATTACATAAGTTACATGTATGATGCTTATGTGACAACATGTATATGTGGGTACATTAAGGGTGTACTTTATGAAATGTTAAATTGAACTATATAAATAATTGTTATTTAATTATTATTTCAATAATTGAGTATAATTAAAATAATAAAGTTTATGATAATGTGGTGTAACACTACTTAATTAAATTATATTCGGTATTATCAAAATGTACACGGATTATATAATGTGTATAAATATATATCCCCAACATGCTACAATGTAATATTGCTATCTCATTAAAAGTCCATGTATACACCCAATTGAATTTAAAACCTATGTATACCTATATATACATTTATATAGAAATAATGTGTATATGTATAATAAAGCTAATTGTTGGTATTATTACACTTGCAAATGCTGAGAATAAGCTTGTCCCTTAAAGAGTGTCTCATTTCCTCTATCACGTGAATAGCCTTTTTGGCCTAGCCTATCCCTTGCTTCTCAAATTCATCATTCTAGCTTCAATCAAATTATGAAGAAGGGAGTGGGTGGGGAGGGTGGTTGGCCACTATTCCACCAACTAACAATTGCCCAATGTATTCTCTCTTCTTCCATTAGTTTCAATCATGGTGTAAAGGCTTGGCATGGATATTCAATTATCTATAAATTAAGCTCTACTCTCCTTTCATTCACTTTGATTGAGTTGTTACTAAGTGTTATATAAAGAGTATTGAGTGTATAATCTAAAATTGAGAACAAGCCTTGTTCAATTCAAGCTCAAGAGGTAAAAACCTTACATTGTGTTCTTAGTTTTGAGCTCAATAATTCGTAGAAATTGCATGAATTAGTTGAAATTGGTTATGTTAAATGATGCTAGCATGTTAGTTAGGTTTGTATACATGTTATAGATGTAATATAGTTGATTACAAGCATGTTTTATGAATGAGGTTGAAGTTGGTTTTGAAGCTCTGCTCTAGCAGAAAGCTTCCTATCTGGAAACACAGTGGCGTGGCCACGCCACTCCCTAATACAAACAAAGCGCGGCGGCGCTTATCTGCAGAACCAAATGATGATATTTACACTTTCTGATGAATGGAGCATGCTAGTTTAACTTAATTAAGCCTACATTAGTCCTTGACATGCTAGTGTAGGTGGCCTTGCATGTAATCACTTACCATAGCTTGATTTTGATGACTTTCTAAGATAAACTTAGAGTTTTCAAACACAAACTTGATGAACTAAGTACACTATAAGATATGAACTTGTGAGCATGCTTATGTGGTCTAGTTGTGTAACGATTGTGATTTTATATTTAATTTTAAATATTTATTGAGTTAAATAAATATTTTATGTGAATTATTTATTAAGTTAAATAAATAAATTATGTGATTTATGGAGTGATTTAATTAAGTGTTATATATTAATTAAATGAATGTTTAATATTTATATAGTTGATGTATATTAATTTTATAATATAGTTTTGATTTAGTTGAGAGAATTAAATTAGATGAATTATGTGTTAAGTGTTACATGGATTATAATTAGCGAGTAATTATAATTATGTGGCAAAATTTTATATGATTAATTGATGTTAGATTTTAATTGATTAAATTAGTTGATTAATATTTAATTGATTAAAATTTGACATTAAAGTATGTGTTAAAATGATTTGTTAAAAAAAAGGGTTTTAAACTATTTTAACCAAACAATGCCTTTACAATTGTTTTAAACTCATTTTACCAAACATGGCCTTAGTAGTAATAATCTGTTTTTTAAAAGTAATGTTGTTTTGGCCAAACAAGCCTTAAGGCTTTTCAAATTCAAATAATTGTAACTTATATAATAATATATATTTATTGTATATCTTAATTGAGTAACAGTTACATATATATTATAAGTATACGTATATTATATTATATCAGTTATAATATAACAACTACGTTAGTTCTAAGCCTAAGCCTAAGTCTAAAACAGAGAGAGAGAAAGAGGAGAAGAGAGAGGGCAGAGTATATCAGAGAAGAAAAGAAGAAGAAAGAATTGGTTGAACAAGCACCTCACCATCTTTTCTTCACACTCATAGCTAAAAGGTTAGAACTCTATGTATTTATTCTTTATTCATGTTTCATTATCTGTAAAAAAAAATTGAGTTTTCATGAAAGTTGTTATCATGAATTATATATATATGTATTGTGTTCATGTGTTATTAATAATGAGTTATATGTTATAAATGATTTTCAGAAATTAAAGTACGGTAAAACAAGTTTTAAATGAATAGTATGAGTTCATATGGAAATTCATGTATTTGGTTGATTTTAGAATAAAATTGATGAATTAGTATATGCTAACATGCTTATTAGGAATTTGTTTGATGTTATCTTCAATTTTGTATATAATGCATGTATATAAAGTTGAATTGCTTGAGAAATTTTATTACAATACATTATTTTATGAAAAATATGAGTTTTGTGAAAATAGCCAAATTTAATTTTTAAAACTTTTGATTATTGTTGTTTAGATGGTTTTTGTGTTTGGAAACATGTTATATGTGTGTATTGTCTCAAGTATATGCTATACATTGTTCCAGTAGCTTGTAATTATCGGTTGTTGGCTTGTATGGGTTAATCGGTGAAGCATGGTGCCGTTGCTGTCTGCCTCTGTCCGTGTTCCTACGCAGCTGCGCCGGTAACACAGCCAGAAGCAGCGTAGCTGCGCCGGCTGCCTTTCACAGACTTAACACCTGCGCAGCTGCGCCGCTGGCTGTGCAAAGGTAGTGAGTTGGTTTGATTGGATTGTGCAGTCTTATTTGATAGCCTAAATTAAGTTGGTTATGATGATGAGCATGTATTCAGTGACTATAACATGTGTTAACATGAAGTTGACAATTTCATAATTTGAGAAAAAGAAGTTTTGAAAACCTTAATATAGTATTTAAATTATAAGCTATAATTGTTTAATTATAAAATAACTTACTTAATTATAATTTGATTAATTATAATTAAGAGTAAATGTTTAATTTAAATTATAATTCTGTGAAATTATAATATATAGAAGTTGATTTATTTTAATCAATTAGATGTTAATTTAAATTATAATTTATGTAATTATAATTTAATAAATGCATGATTATTATAGATTATAATTGATAAATACATGATTAATTGTAAATTGTGTAATTATAATGCATGATATAGTTTAATTGATTTTAAATTATAATTATTTATAATTTAAGAGATAATTATAATTTAAGTAATTATAATTAGATTAAGTGTTTAAATTATAATTGTTTAATTGGAATTTAGTTAAACACATAATTGATTTAGTTATGTGAGCATGCATATGTGATGCTTAATTGTTATTTAATTAGAATGAGTTAACCATAAGGGTTGACCAATTATGTGAGTTAGTTATGTGTTAACTAATTTAGATTATTATAATTGAATGTGTATAGAAAGTGTTTAAGTACGTGGTTGAGTTAAGTAGCTTGCGCGTAAGGCAAGTCTTCTAATCCTAAACTTGTTAATTCTATACAATTTCTTTGAGTTCATATATTCATTGTTGAGAATGTTCTTTTCATTTCTATACTGGACAATTATTTACTTAACCGAAGAGATCTTGACTTATTGTTCAATTAAGATCCATTTTATTATTTTAAATGCTTTAAGTTTACTTCTAAAGCATATGTTAATTCATAATTCTTTTATTTATGAATTATTGCAAGTCGATTCAACTAATCCTTAGTTGATGAACATGAATTCTAAATTACCCTTGTAAGCTTATCCAAACCAAACTTTCTTTGGTGCGGACTTGAATTAAAATTATTGAGTTGAACAACCCTAATTATTAGGGGAGGTTACTACGCATAGCGTTAAGATGTTTGTACACAATACATGGTACAAAGGGCTGATCCCCCTAAGTATGAGTTAAGGTCCATAGTCTTATTGACTGTTAAATGTTTAAATAAAAATATTTATAACCTAGGACAAGAGTTCAAAGGTCTTATGACCCTCAGATAAATTCTATATTCGAATTTTAATGTTGATAGAGAATTATTATTCAATTCTTTATTGTTAAAGTAAGCTAAGTTATTCAGATCTTTTTAAAGATATCCTTTCATGTATTTATTATTGTTAAACTCCAGTGAGCTTTTGTTTGCTCACTCTTGCATTAAATAACAATTACCGTTAAGGTTGATAATGTTGATGCCCCGTCTACGAGTAAAGGAAAGGGAAAGATGAACAAGTGAAGACTTGTTTAATTATTTTGAAGTGATTGTAATAATACTTTTATGTCATGTTTTTGTTCTGCACTTTATTATTTATGTCATGGTTAGAGTAACCTTGGGATTGTTTTTTTTAAGGTTGTAACCCTTGTTTTAAAGGAGATTTTATATAAAGATTGTAATTTATTTTGAGATATATTGGGTGGATGTTTGATATAGTTAGAAAGTGAACACCAAATCATGTGGAAACGAAGTACCCGGATTTGGGGCTGTCACAAGTTGTGTGTGTACATGAGCATGATATATAGTATGTGAAGTTATTTTGCATGCTTGGTTGAACTTAAAAGTTTGGAAAACTAATATTGTTGATAACTACCTTATGTACATTCTAAAATTTATGACTACCATAATATGACATGTTATGCCTCTAGACATGATGGACCTATACACCTATCTAGCTATGAGTATATCTCACATGGTTTCAATTGAGTCTAAATGAAGTGGAACTATGCTACCTTGAATTATATGACTAGAATACGTTGAACATGTTTGATTAAGGCTTATTAACCTCATTGCATAAGAATAAAGGCCAAACGTGAGAAACCTTGTTAATTGAACACGTTAAGCTTGTTAAGCGAAAGTGATAACGAACTATGTTAAAGGCAAGATGTAAGATCAAACCTAATTATAAACCTCACAACATGTATGTTCTGCATGTGTCATCATCAATATATATGGGTGAGCAAGCTAGGCCATGCAAACTGATCTTCAGTTCTGGTTTGAACTGGAAGCAGCATGGCCGCGCCACTCCCTAGTTCAAACCAAGCACGGCCGTGCCACCCTGCAGTATAATATGACAATTTTGTTTGTAACCTAAAAACTGATGCATGCTTGTATGGATGTCCTAATCTGCAAGACATGTTTAAGTAAAGTGTTCAAGTGTTAATGAGCATGTTAACGATAGAATCATAATAGGTGTTTCTGAACTTTCAAATGCTATGTCAAGCAATGATTACGAACTATGTTATTTGATTTCATAGTATCATGTAAATTGATTTTGTGCTATTGTATGTAAGTATGTAATGACGTACGTATAAGATTGTACAACTAAGATGGGATCGTATATATATGCTTAACTTACATATCAAGTATATGTATTCAATGTATATAACTAATGAAATACATATATACGTAACTATATTACAACAGGATTTGAAAATGTTGATAAGCTATACTTGGTAAACTATGCATAAGGCAAGTATCTAAACCTTATTCTTTATTGAGCATTACTTAAGCTTGTACTATTATTGGTCGTACAAGTAAACAATTAAAAGTATGATTCTTGTCTTATGAATTAATGCTTCATAGCTTAAGGTAAAGTCTGTTTATATTCTTTGAACTTTGATTTTGAGTATTTAACTTATAATTGTTCTTATATATAAAAAGAGTTGCCTATGCTATTTGATTCGGCTAGACCTATATCATGAATTTGAAAGCGATCCAAACCAATTGTTTCGTGCGGAATCTTATAATTAACTGAGATGAACATCCCTCATTGAAAGGAAACTATATATTTGTCAAGAGACCGACGTGCGAACTTGAGTACGATTAAATATTATACATAATGTAAGGTACTTTAGGCTGATCACCTGTTGTACTTGTTTTGTTGGATTATCAGTATATTACTGTTAATTCTAGTAAGAGTTCATTGTCCTTAGTGACTGCTCAGTGTTCATTATTCTTGAACTTTGAAAAGGTAAAACCTTGAATCTTATTGATATCTTTCTGTCCTTTGTGACTGTTATTGAGAACTACTGATACTTCTTGTTATTCTTGAACTATCATTCACTGTTGTACCCTTGGAATTCAAAAACTATATTATTCACCCTTATTGTTATATTACTTGTTGAGCAAACTTGTTGCTCATTCTGGCTTTCCTTAAAAATATTTCAGTTAAGGCAGAGTAAGGCGGACCCTCAGGCACTGATAATGGCAAGGGCAAGGCTATAGAATAGCTTTGTACTTAGTTAGAATTATTATAATGATCTAATAAGACTTAATTCGTATTTATATATTAGCTATGTTTAAGCTATATTTAAGTTACGAGACCTTGGGACATGAATAATTATATTAAATAAATTTATTTTATTTTATCATTCCGTTGCGTGAGATGTTATTATGTTATTAGATATTTAGAAAGTGACGAACCAAATTCGGGATGCGAGTGGTCCAAATTTGGGGGCGTCACAAATTCCCGAGAAGAAACGGATGACTAGTGATTTTCTCCCGAGATAATTTTTATCGGCTAACTTAACTTTTCATGGTAAATTACCGTCAAATCTTTCGACGGAATGTCATTCTGACATTCCAAACTCCCAAAAAGGCTTAGGTTCTCAAACCCTAACCGTTAGGGTTTTATTTATGAATAGTGCTTATTCCGTCTTTTTCTCATAAATATTTTATTTTCGTCTTATAAATTTACATCAATTATTTCTAACACTTAGCCAGAATCCTTACCATATTCACCTCGTCTAGGTCATAGAACGACCTAGAAATAGCTTATTAACTTTAATAAACATTAAATATGATTTTATTCAAATGATCAAATAAAATTCATTTACATAAACATCTGAATTTCTCGGGCGTTACACCATGTAGATAAATAAATGCCTTTAATTAAATAATAATTTCATTAATAAATGAATAAGATTGTTATAAAGTAAATGCTTTATCATCAAACACGATTGGCTTGTGTGCATACTTCTTTCAATCTCCCACTTGCACTAAAACCAATCGTCATGGTATCTAATACCCTTCTTCTCTAAGTGACGATTATCCTGCTGTTGGAAAAGCTTCAGTAAATGGATATGCAATGTCGTTTTTGAGAGTTCACTATCTCTATAGTGACTTCTCTTTTTTCAATGATTTCTTTAATCAAATAAAAGTGCCGCAACACATGTTTGGAAATGACTGATCAACATCAAGTCTCGTACATTCCATTGCATACATGATAGTAACTCATGCGATCTCTCTTTTATTGAGGACAATTGTTAGAGAGATACACTCCATGACTCATCATCTTGAGATCTTTCTTGGAGTTTTCCATGCTAAACGCCTTTCGTATCGAATGAATATACGTTCCTTGGGTCAAGCCGAGCATCCTTTTAAATCTATCTATATAGATTTATATCCCCAATTTAGGATGTTTTACCTAACTTATTCATGGAGGAATGTTTAGAAAAATTTATCTTTACTGATTATAGCATTGGTATGTCATTCCTTATCAGAAGTATATCAACATATAATACTAGGAATGTCACAGCGCTCCCATTGACCCTTTTGTACACACAAGGTTCATTCTCATTTTTGTTAAAATCAAGCTCCTTTGATTGTTTCATCAAAACAAATGTTACATCGTTGAGAAGCTTGCTTCAATCCATAAATGGATTGTTGTAGCTCATACACATGATTTGCTTCAACCATTGAAACAAATCTTATCTGGCAGTATCATACATACATTCTCCTCTAATAATTTATATTTGAGAAAGGGCGTCTCCACGTCCATTTGTCAAATCTAGTAATAATAAGTTTCAAACGTTAGTAAAATCCAAATGGACTTGAGCATTACTATCGGTAATAAGATTTTATCACAGTCAACTCCTTGACTTTTTTTGAAAACCTTTTCCTTGATGGTCTGGCCTTATAGGTCTCCATATTGTCATTTGCTCTAAAGATCCATTTAGAATTTTATGGGAATCTGCCATTTCTATGAGTGTCTACAACTTTTAGCATTATCGTGTATTACTGGATCATCATCCTCTATGATGCATACCTCATCATCATCATTTATGATGAATCCATACCTCCCAGGTATCTTCAGTACTATTCTATATTCACGATTCGGTTGTAGTACAATAGGTGTATCTACAGGTTCCTCCTTTTAACTAATAGTGATTTTTATTTCTTGAACTCCTTCAAGATCTATTATCTTCCCACTAGCCCTTCAATGATAAATATTTTATCCTAGAAAGCAGCTTGTTTCGCAACAAACACCTTTTGCTAAGTAAGATTATAGAACATATACGCTAAACTTACTTTAGGATGTCCACAAATCTGTACATGTCAAATCTTATCCCAAGCTTATCCTTTTGAAACCTTTTTCACATAAGTTGAACAACCCTTTATCTTAACAAACTTAAGATTAGGAATCCTCACTGTCCATAGCTCTTATGAAGTCTTGGGGACAGATTTTGAGGTTACCTTATTTTGTAGATATGCAACCGTTTCCAGGTCATTACCTAGAAAAATAATGGAATGTCGGTAAAATCATTATGGACCGCACCATATCCAATAATGTACAATTTTTCTACATCAATCAATTATTGTGTATCAGAAAATGTCCATTGTGAGAAAACCTTTTAAGAAGATCTTACAACTTATTGCACACGTATTTATTCCTCGATCCAATCGAAGAATCATAATATCTTGCCAATTAGTTTTTCTTCTGAATTCTTTGAACCTTTCAAATGATTCAAACTTGTATTTCACCAAATACAATATTCAACTCTTTGAATGAACATCTCATTTTCTTTTACTACTTTTTTCAATTTAAAATTATTTTCATATAAGTCAAGTATGTAAAGTCCATTCAGTAAATTGTTAATTATTTAAACTAATGGACTTGCCCATAGGCGGCGCTAAACAATAAATTCCTACAATTAAAGGACCAAAATTTGCTCCATTCCCACACACAGGAAGACTTTTCCTTGTTTAGCTTTCTACTTCTGCTTGGCCCCTTCATAAATCTGTATTTATGAGAAAAAAACAATCGGTATCCAATACCCAAGTAGAAACTTTACTTATTGAAAGATTTATTTTAATTATGAACAAACCTGTATTTGTAACCGAAGCTTCACTAAGCTTCTTTTGGTTAGCCTCTGCAAGATACTTCTCGCAGTTTCTATTCCAGTGTCCAAGCTTATTGCAGTGGAAACAAACTCCTTTGCTATACGTATCAGTTTTGTTCTTATTATCCTTTGTATTTTGTCTTTCCTTTTACCTTCTTTGAATTGTTCTTCTTCTAGATCGGAAGAGCTCCTTAGATATCTGATATCTATTAGTCCTACTTTCCTCACCATTCAACTACTTGAAGTGTGGGAATATAGTAGGAGCATTTATAGTTTTATGCTGACGCTGAAGATCGTTACTCATGGATGCGAGCATGATGCATTGAGCCAACTATGCATCATCTTGTTATTTTCTAAAAGTAGCAATCTCTTCCGCAGAGGCATTATCTGCAACCATTGTAGGGATAGGCGTATTAAGGATATAACATAGCTTTTCCAGCTTGAGAACTATTCTCAAATTTCTTAACCAATCCGTTTAATTTGTTCAGTAAATTAACATCCAATATGCTACACAGTGATAGTAATTTAGACATTGTAAAATTCATTAAATGAATTTGTAATTAAACAACATTATACCATACATTCTTTTATTAATTACCAAAATAAATTAGGTCTTTATTTAAATTGGTTTCTCCCACTATTTTCTTCAAACTATATTACCCTCACTTATATAGCTCGACAAATATAATTAAAGATTTGCTAGTGAGAATAAAGATCCCATTTCAAATGTATATAGCCTTGTGGTGACACAACAAACGATATATAAATAAATAGGTAGAAAAATCTTGTCAATTACATCAACATGTAACTCCTTGTATTTTTCCTTTTAGATTATTTTGATCAAGTGGTGACACATCCGAATCAAAATTACTCAACTTAAGTCCAACCTAGCACTTCCATATATTCAAAGAGAAAAATATTGTTCTTGTGGTGACACAACAAAACAAGCATCGTTTAATTTCTTTATAAGCATCAAATGTAATAAAATAACATCTTAAATAATTAAGATAAGCCTTGTGGTGACACAATAAACTTATAATAATTAATATGATACTCTATTATTTTTATCATGCTAGAAGGCGACGTTCGATATTCCAAATATCTTTGAACGCTTAGGACTTAATATAATTTATTTGAGGGGTTTGTTATTATTCCAAATAGTAAGCATGCACATATAGAATACTATATATTCTACCCAGATTGATTATGGACTTTATTCTAGTTTGGTTCACTAGAGCCACCAAGTGAACCAAAAAGTCAAACCTAGAGGTGCAAGAATTAAATTTAAATATAACTGTTACATTTAAATCCTGGGCTCCATTACAAACGGGTCTTCATGCGCTTCTTGCTCCTTTGGTCTCTAATTCTTCAAGTAATTTTAACTAATTCTATTACATAAACTATTTACAATAAATAGAAACCTTGATCAACAGTCAAGGGGAAGTACATAAGAGGGAGATAAAAATTACATTAAGAAAAATTAGAAAAGACGAGGTACACAAACCTCATTTATTAAACTCATACATTCAAGTATCCAACTAAAATAAAATTCAATCACATTATCCAATAGTTCATAATCAATCCCATTTATTATCATATACATCAACATATCCATCAATAAATAAAACATTCAACTTATTAATAATAAGCATTTAATATATACATTGATATCAATTTAATGGGCAATTTTAGTTAGCATAAAATTCAATTCTGAATTAAAATAAACTCTTTTATTTTAATCCAAATTTAAATCAAAATAAACCTTTTATTTTAATTTATCCATTTTTAAATAAAAATAAACTCCATTGTTTTTAATCAAAATAAACTCTTCTATTTTAATTAATATGGAATCCAATTCCAAGTCAAAATAAACTACTTTATTTTTAACTTTTAAAACTATTATGGGAAAAAAAAATATGTGGAATCCAATTCCTTATCAAAATAAACTCCTTTATTTTGATTAATATGAAATCATATTTCATATTTAAATAAACTACTTTATTTAAAGAAACATGGAATCCCTTT
Source organism: Panax stipuleanatus (assembly GCA_020205555.1). Taxonomy (NCBI): domain Eukaryota; kingdom Viridiplantae; phylum Streptophyta; class Magnoliopsida; order Apiales; family Araliaceae; genus Panax; species Panax stipuleanatus. The sequence goes on from CM035116.1 coordinate 4,405,651, forward strand.
CCTAATTCACAAACAAACTCCTTTATTTTTAGGAAACAAGGAATTCAATTTTATCTTCAATTAGTTATCATGGAATTCAATTCCAACTCTAATTAGTTAGCATGAAATTAAATTCTAATTAAAATAAACTTCTTTATTTTAATCCAATTCCAAATAAAAATAAACTACTTTATTTAAGATTTAGAATTACTGAAAAAATATGGAATTTAATTTTTAATTTAAAATAAACCTTTTATTTTAATTAGAAATTAAATAAATAAAAAATTAAAATTAATTTTCTTTTTTCTAGAAGCAGGCACTGCGGCGCTGTGATTACTATATAATCTGGCGTTGCGGCGCCAGTTGTTGGGTTTGCTAGAAACATAAGCATGCAATCAAATTACATAAATGCAGCAAAAGGGATGAAAAATCAAATTGTAAAATTTCTTACAAACCCTTAACCATGATCTTTCTTGTGCATCAATTATCAGTCAATACATAGAAGAAGAAGATGAAATTATATCTTTGAAGGTCCAAGCTTCCTCAGGTACAAGTTCTACTCCTTTGATTCCTCTGTAGTGGCTCCTTCCTTTGATCAATGTCAACCACCCAAATATTTGGCATCTAACGGTGATCCACCAAGGAAGATGAAGAACTCAGGAAGATGGGTTATTGGCTTAACCTTTTGTTTCTATCTCTATGGAATATGTGTACTCCCAACCATTGGAAAAATTTACGTACCTTATTTCTGATATAAGACTCTCTTATAAAAATATTAGGTTAACCATCCTAATCCAATTAGAATAGGATTTTATTTAATTAATTAATTAAACACTTTTAATTAATTTATATCCTAATCTTATTAGGATTGAGAGAGAGTACTGATATTATATTAATTCCTAAACTCCTTTATAATTAAAATAATAATAATAATAATATTAATAATAATATTAATAAGATTCCTCTTATTAATTTATATTCAATATTTCTAAAATATTAAATAATAAACATTAAGCTATTTAATTTATTCTATCACCATAGATTAAATTAATTATACTTAATGCATTATTACTATCATGCCATTTTCTTCTTAAATAATTCTTCTTCCTTTTATGGTGTGACCCTTTAGGCTCTCCATATTAAACCGGTTGTGAATAAATCAATTAGAATAATTCTAATCTTATTTAAATAAATAAATTAAACTAATAATCTATTTAAATAAATAACATTTATTCTACAATAGGGATAAACCTCCCTAGCGATCAACGACTTTCCAGATAATATAGATTTCAACATTAATCATAAAAGAACCTGTGAGTTAATAGTTACCGTACAATTCAATCCTTCCACCATACAATGTCCCAATTAAATATAAGACATGAATTTACTGTCAAGTCTTAATTTATTTAATCATATGTATTTCGATTAGAAAACGCACAACTTCAAATAATGCAAATTAGAAACCTCTTTCTAATTGCATTCCACCTTGGCCAAGGATTCCTAGGTTGTCATTTAGCGAATCACATAGGACATATATCCTCTTTTACTAGAGGTGGTAGATTCTTTATTGATCATACATTATCTCTATATGTAACTCATTATACCCAAGCATACCCTATATATATCTTAAAAGGCCTTAAGGAATAAGTCAAAGTATAATTTGTTACATACAAGATACTATGATGATCTCAAGTCCAAGGATCACTTTTACTACTATCACATTAGGAATTCCTATTGACAGGCGAGTAAAACTCCATTAGGTATTCCATAGCGAGTCACGTTCAGTGAACTTATTCTCCGATAAGCACCTACATACTTGCTTTAGTGTCTTCACACAAATGACCATGATATAAGTCATCCTCATCCAATGAGCAAGCAACATATGTACAAATCTATCCGGATTTACTAATCCCCATTTTAGTAATCCCACGATTGGGAACTATTTTAGTTTTTAAACTTTCTAAGAATTTAGATTTCATTAGCATGATCTCATCATAATTCTAAAAGCATTGCTTAAAACTATGGGTTATTTACATATTATAAAAAATTGCACCATGTAGATAATTAAATGCCTTAAATAAATATTTTATTAATAAATAAAAAAGATTGTTTACAAAGTATGTGCTTTATCATCATATATGATTGGCTTGTATGCACACTACTATCACTAGTGTCCTATTGCAGAAGCGTAAGGGATCTTACTCATACTATGACACCCTCAAATCCGGGTCCTCTGACCTCGGTCCGGTCATCATGAAATAATACTAAACATCCACCACTAAACAATATACGATAACTAAAGTGCGGAATATAATAAACGTACGTCGTTCATTCAAAAGGTGTTACTAGTCCCAAGATTCGATAACCTTAATACAAACATACAAACATACCCTAGAATAGTTATTAGGGTTCATATTACATAATATTAATTTAATTAAACATAAAGATAAAGTCTGCTCCTTGCAAACTAATCCTACATCTTCCCTTTACCATTGTCCTTCCCTGAAGTCTCGGGTTTAACTGTAATATAAGTCATGATATAGCAAGAATGAGCAACAAGTTTGCTCAGCAAGTTTAAATACAACAATAAATGATATATCATGATGAATAGAAAATATCTGACAATGAATTCAACAATATGAATATCGGAAGCAAGAATAATGATTGCTTTTAGAATAACTGATAGTCAAGTAGACTTCGAACTATAAAACTCCAATGGAATCAATAGCTGATTGATCCTTTGGTTACTGGCTACAGAATAAGTACTTGAGGGGATCAGCCTCGCGTATGCCATGTATATGCATAACATTCAACTCTGCTGTTTGTATCTTATATCAGATACCTGCTACTCCCTTATAATATAAGGGTGTTCTTTCAGTCTAATAATTCTTACCATCAATTGGTTTGGATAGCTTTTATAAAATTTCATATACCTGTCTGACCGAACAAGGGTTCAGACTCTATCTGACACAGTTCAAGAATTATAGAACTTTAAATGATGTACATATCCAAAACTATACGAACTCAAGTGCACCAAGTGCGAGTAACAATAATATCGATGTGGAATAATTGTAAAGTAATTAAACCACCTAATAGCATGCTTGGAAATAAAGTTTAAGCTTTAAATAATTAACCGTCAATACGATAATAACCTGCTCAATACAATATGAGAAGGATAGGAACTTGCACAATAAAGAGTGTAAGAGAACTTGCATTTAAATCAAGTGAAGTTAAGAAACTCGCTTACACGATTCATTGAGTAAGGTTGTGCAAGAATTTAGAATACTTACCTGTTTGCTCAGCTACAAATAATTCTAGCTTTAATTAAATCTCGCTGAAATAACCTAACATTAATAAGTCGGTATTGCAATTAGCATGTGTAAACTAATACGAGTCTACACTAACAAGAATCTAATCATCATATAAATTTATCATGTAATTCACGTAAGTCAATCACTTTGATTGGGTCTATAAATAATTAACTATGTCCTTGATTTAATAGTGCTAGAATATCTAGTTTCTATACATTAACATAGGTTTGAACATTTAGCATTTCAAGTAATCATGCATCAAGAATATACTTTCAAGTTTAAATCCTAGCATGCTCACCCTATTCAATTCAAAATCATATGTCTTCATGCCAGTAATTCACATACCTTAAGTTAATCAATTTCATGTCTCAAGGATTAGCAACATAGTCATATTACCACATCACGGACTAACCATACTTAGTAAGCATGCTTGTGCGTATATTACTCATATATACTTAAATTACATAGGTTATGCCTTAGAAATTTATTTTCTATGAATATGCACATATGCGAAATTCACGCTTTGACCAAACGAGGTCTATGTTAATATGCTTGCGTGACCATAACATAACTCACATGGTAATCAATGTCGTTAGCTTTCACATTCTATGTTTTCTCATTGAAAGTCACACTAAGTCAACAAGGTATCATAATACATGTTAAGTGTCTTGTGCTCATAACTCGTATGTCTTAGAACTCATATATAAACCACATATACGTTCTCAAATGGTCAGAATCTAAAAGACTCAAGTCTTGGTCAAGTTTGTTTTCAAAAGTCTTAAGTTTCTCATTTTGAAAATCTCATGAATCATTAAACCAAGTATGCTAGTGTATGACTAACACTTTAAACATGCATTTTAGGTCAATATAAACCATACTATTGTGTTTAAAAAATCAGAAAACACACATGTTATGTTCGTGACAAGGTTCACTTTTAAAACTACAAGTTTCCTTTTAAAATATATGTTTTTCTTTCGTAAAACATGGCCATGACATATATGTGTAGCATCAAGGAATACATACTTATACCATGTCATTGTACTAATATTTATAGTTTAATCATGTTCACATACTTGCTTTAACAAGGTACTTCATGATAGCACATAACAGTTTATAGCAGGAAAAAGAAAACTCTGTCCAGGGCCCGGCGCAGCTGCGCTGCTGGCCAATACATAACTGGTGCAGCTGCGCAGGCTGTTGGCCAGAGACAGTAGCTGCCCAGCAACGACAGAACTTAGCCCAACTCAAAAAATTTCGTACAAAAATTGATTCTAACATAACACATTACAATTCTAACATGTTTAACATCTTGTATAACACTTAACCAACATATTCCAATCCATTAATTAATCAACCCATGATCAATTCAATAATCAGGACTTATAAATTTTACAGAGAATAAGATAGAGAGAGCATTAATTGGAATTTATACCTCTGTCAAAGGAATGGACTGCAATACCAATTCTCCCTCACTGATAACTCTCTCAACTCAATTGAAAACTCAGTCTACTAGCTCAATTCTATACTTTAGAGAAAATCTCAGCAATGTTAATTATGAAGGAGGAGAGCTCTTATATAGATAGATGGATAACCAGTCCATGACTTTGCAAAACAATGGAAATCCAGATTATACAATGGGCACGGAATGGTTGGTGAGTAGTTGGTGATTTAGTTGTTGGAGTTCATCATCATGCCCACTCCCCATTGCATGATTGCTATGAAGCTAGGGAGTTTGCTGAGTTTGAGGAAGAATAGGGAATAGGATAGCCTCATGATGTATTCACGTGTGTATGATATATGACCCTCATTGTGGGACAAGAACTCAGCATTTGGACAATCATACAACACTTAGTTATGCGAAGGTTACACATATATAAGCCTACTTAGGTTATATAATAAATACACTAGGTTATATAATATATATATATATATATATATATATATACACACACATAGTATATATTTAAGTTATACATTAAGATGGGTGTTACCATGTTATTTTATTTTGTAATTAATAATGAATAGGTACACAACATATAATCCATGTATATTTTCCTTAATACCAGATATAATTCAATTAGGCATTATTATTATTATTTATTATCATAACCATTGTTATTATATAATTATAACAACTTAATAAAATCATTATTAATTAATAATTGATCTTATTATATGTCAATAGGGTATACATGAATGTCCACATAGTGTCATATACCTTCAATTTACCTCATCTTACTATATAGTCCATATATGCAATATATACCACATTAATATGTCACATTGCATTATATATAATATAGATAGCTACCATATATTTAAAGGTTTAATATCGCATGTTTGTATAAAATAATTAGTCAAGTAAATATAATTACATTTTATATTCATTAATTCTTACTCATTAATTATTATTTGTTCATAATAATTATTAATCTACACATTATCAATTAATTACTCATAATTGAAATTAATCAATATGTTCAGATCCTTCCACTATATTCAAATAAATTGAATATTTAATTATTAATAATCCTATCAATTCTCTGATATTAAAGTCTTAGGGTTAGTCCACTAATTTAAATAATCATTAGTGACTCCCTTTATTTATTTTGTAATTTCACATAACCACATAAAGTTTAAATAAGCTCACAAAACTAACTCATTAAAATTAAATCACATATTTAATAAATAAGGAGCTTAAAATTCATGGTCATTACACATACGGTCTCTCTCCTCAGGTGTCTTTGGGGCCTGTTTCTAGGAGAGATATATTCCATGGCTCATCGGCATGAGACCTCTTTTGTAATCTTCCATGCTAAACCTCTTTAGCATCGTATTACTGTACGTTCCTTGGGATAAGCCGAGCATCCTTTTAGATCTATCTCTATAGATCTTTATCCCCAAAATATAGGATGCTTCACCCAAGTCCTTCATAGAGAAGTTTTTAGATAACCAGATTTTAATTGATTGTAACATAGGAATGCCATTCCCTATCAGTAATATATCATCAACATATAATACAAGGAATGATATTGCGCTCCCACTAACCTTCTTGTATACACATGGTTCATCCTCGTTTTTGATAAATCAAACTCTTTGATTGTCTCATCAAAACGAATGTTCCATCTACGAGAAGCTTGCTTCAACCCATAAATGGATCGTTGTAGCTTACAGACTTGATTTGTTCCAACCTTTGAAACAAATCCCTCTGGCTGTGTCATATACACATACTCCTCAAGTTTTCCATTGAGGAAGACCATTTTCACGTCCATTTGCCAGATTTCATAGTCGTTATAAGCAGCAATCGCAAGCAAAATCCTAATGGACTTAAGCATAGCTACTGGTGAGAAGGTTTCATCAAAGTAAACTCCTTGTCTTTATTTGAAACCTTTTGCAACCAGTCGGGCTTTATAAGTCTCTACCTTCCCTTCTGCTCCAGTCTTTCTTTTAAAGACCCATTTACACCCAATAGGCTTAATGCCTTCAAGTGGTGAAACCAAAGTCCATACTTTGTTTTCATACATGGAGTCCATTTTGGATTTCATGGCTTCAAGCCATTTCCCTGAGTCTTTATTACTCATAGCTTGTTCGTAATTCAATGGATCATCATCATTCATGATGTGTACCTCATTGTCATCCCCTATAACTAATCCATACCTCTCAGGTATCTTCGGTACTCTTCCAGATTTACGAACAGGGTGTGGTACAGTAGGTTCTTCTACTTGGTCAGATACCTGACTTTGATCCGTGGTAATTTGTGATTCTTACTCCCACTGACCCCTTCATGGATAAACTATTTTTTCAAGAAGGCAGCATGTTTCGCAACAAACACCTTTTAATCAGTTGGATGATAGAAATAATACCCTAAAGTTTCTTTAGGGTATCCCACAAATCTATACTTATCGGATTTAGTCTGTAGCTTATCATTTTCAAACTTTTTGACATAAGCTGGACAACCCCAAGTCTTAACATGCTTAAGATTTGGTTTCCTCCCATTCCACATCTCATATAGAGTCTTTGGGGTGGATTTGATAGGTACCTTGTTAATTAAGTATGCAGCCATTTCTAGGGCATATTCCCAGAAGAAAATTGGAAGGTCGGTAAAACTCATCGTGGATTGAACCATGTCCAACAGTGTTCAATTTCTCCTTTCAGATACTCCATTTAACTGTGGTGTACCTGGAGGAGTCCATTGTGAGATTATACCATTTTCTTTGAGACAATTGAGAAACTCACCGCTTAAGTATTCTCCACCTCGATCTGATCAAAATATCTTAATACTCTTGCCCGTTTGTTTCTCTACTTCACTTTTGAACTCTTTGAACTTTTCAAATGATTCTGACTTGTATTTCATTAAATACACATATCCAAATCTTGAGTGATCATCAGTGAAAGTAATAAAATAAGAATACCCACCCCGTGCACTTGTTGTCATAGGTCCACAAACGTCTGTGTGAATCAATGCCAACATCTCTGTAACTCTTTCTCCTTTTCCACTAAAAGGAAATTTAGTCATTTTACCCATGAGACAAGATTCACAAGTTAGATATGATTCATAATCGGATAGCTCTAGGAGCCCATCCTTATGCAACTTGGATAATCTTATTTCATTGATATGACCGAGTCTACAGTGCCACATGTAGGTATAATTAATATCATCTCTTTTCCTTTTCTTAGTTTGTTCAATTTGAAATATATTTTCTTGCAAGTCAAGTATATAAAGCCCATTTCGTAAATTTCCAATACCATATAAAACATCGTCTTTATAAATAGAACAACCATTGTTCTTTATAATAACGTCAAAACCTTCTATATCCAATACAGAAATTAAAATAATATTTTTAATAATATTCGGAACATAATAACAGTTATTAAGATAAATGGACTTGCCAGAAGGCATTGCTAAACAATAAGTTCCTACAGCTAATGCAGCAACCTTTGCTTCATTCCCCACTCGTAGGATCACCTCTTCATTGTTCAGCTTTCTACTTCTGACCAGTCCCTGCACAGTGTTACAGATGTGAGACCCACAGCCGGTATCCAATACCCAAGTAGAACTATGACTTTCATAAAAATTAATTTCAATCATAAACAAACCTTGATAGGAAGTCGAAGCTTCTCCAAGCTTCTTCTCTGCTAGAAACTTCTTGCAGTTCCTCTTCCAATGTCCCGGCTCGTTGCAATGAAAGCACATTCCTTTAGCTGGTTCAGGTTTTTTTTGTTCCTTTTCTTTCCCCTTTCCCTTAGCCTTCTTGGATTTCTTCTTTTCAGAAGACATCTTGGGCCTCTTTCTTTTATTGGAAGAATCCACCATCAAGACATGGTTCTTCGTGGATGAGAAGTCACCTTCTACAGTTTTCAACATATTAAGCAGCTCAGGTAAGCTGACATCTAGCTTATTCATGTGAAAATTAACCACAAACTGCGAGAAGGTCTCAGGGAGTGACTGCAAGACCAAGTCTTGACTCAACTCCCCATCTGTGACGAACCCAAGCTGTCCAAGGTGTTCAATCAAATTGATCACTTTCATGACATGAGTCTCAACGGCAGTACCCTCGGTCATTCGAGATCGGAAGAGCTCCTTAGATATCTCATATCTAGCAGTCCTACTCTGTTCACCATACAACTCCTTGAGGTGAAGCAGCATAGCAGGAGTATCCATTTTTTCGTGCTGACGCTGAAGCTTGTTATTCATGGATGCGAGCATGATGCATTGAGCCACAGATGCATCATCTTGCCACTTATTGAAAGTGGCAATCTCTTTCTCAGAGGTTGTTTCTGAAACAGATTCAGGGACAGTTGAATTTAGGACATAAGAAATCTTTTTAGCAGTGAGAAAAAGTCTCAGATTTCTTAGTCAGTCCTCATAATTCGGTCCGGTAAGCTTATTTGCATCAAGTATGCTTCGTAGTGAGATTGTGATTTAGACATTTTTAAAATTCTGCATGTGAAAAAGATAACATTTTAGAAAATATTCATTTTATTAACTTCGCATACAAAAATAAATTTAGGTCTTTATTTTAAATTGGTATCTCCTACTATTTTCATCAAACTATATTACCCTCACAGATATAGTTCGGCAACATCTAATTAAAAAATTTCTAGTGAGAATAAAGATCCCATTTCAAATGTATATAACCTTGTGGATAGCATAACAAGCGATATACAAATAAATAGTAAACAACTCTTGTCAATTACATCACCATGTAACTCCTTTTTATTTTGCCTCTTAAATCATAATGTTCAAGTATGTGCACATCCGAACTAAAATGATTTAAGTTAAGTCCAGCCTAGCACTTCCATAAATTCAAAAAAGAAAAATGTTCGTCCTTGTGGATAGCACAACAAGACTAGATCGTTCAATTTTCTTGATAAGCATCAAATGTGATTAATTAACATCTTATATACTCAATACTCGCCTTGTGGATAGCACAACAAGCTCATATTAAATATTTAATACTCTATTAATTTATCATGCTAGAAGGCGACGTTCGATATTCCAAATATCTTTGAACGCTTCGGACTTAATCTTGTTTCTTTGAGGGATTTGTTATTATTTGTCTCATCTTGTTTAGCGCGCATGCACATATATATATATAAAATATGCATCATTTTATTAAACATGTGAAGCATGATTGCATAAAATATAATATATATATATATATATATATGTATATATATATATATAATATTTAGCATGCAATAAAGAATACTATATTCTACCTGGATTGATTATGGACTTTTATTCTAGTTTGGTTCACTAGAGCCACCAAGTGAACCAAAAGGTAAAACCTAGGAGTGCAAGAATTTAAATTTAAACGTAACTATCACATTTAAACCCAGGCTCCATACAAATGGGTCTTCAAGCGTTGCTTGCTCCTTGATCTCCAAATCTTCAAATATTCTAACTAATCCTACTACATAAACTATTTCATTTAAATAGAAACCTTGATCAACAGTTAAGGGGAAGTACATAGGAGAGAGATAGAATTTACAATAAGAAAAGAACCAGAAAAAACGAGGTACGCAGACCCCATTTTATAAACCCATACATTCAAGCATTCATCCAAAATAAAATCCAATCACATTGGTCATAGTCCATAATCAATCCCTTTTATTAACATACATATCATCATACGTATCATTAAAACTTATTCATCTTATTAAAGTAGATTCATTCCATATATGTATTAATATCAGTTAATGGGCAAAAGTTTGCTAAACTTTGTTTTTGGAAAAATAAACTCCTTTATTTCATTCAAAAACAAATCCAAATTAAACTCTTTAATTTTAGCAATTCCTAAATCATAATTCATATAAAATAAATATCTTTATTTTAAACCTTTATTAATTAAATAAACCATTTATTTAATTAAAGAAAAAAAATGTATCTGTCCAGGGGCGCAGCTGCCCCTGAAAAGCAAATGGAACCGGCGCAGCTGCGCAGCACAAAAACTGGGATTCGACATCGGCGCAGCTGCACAGCAAGAAGAGCTAGCACCGGCGCAGCTGCGCAGCATCGCAGAAACAAAAATTTTCTGTTGCCCAAGAACTCGATCCAATCACATATTATACATGTATGGAATCACATAGACTGTAATTAGCACAAGATTGGCTCTGATACCACTGTTGGGTTTGCTAGAAACATAAGCATGCAATCAAATTACATAAACGCAGCGGATGGGATGAAAAATCAGATCTTAAAATTTCTTACAAACCCTAAACCATGATAATTCTTGTGCATCAATTATCAGTCAATACATAGAAGAAGAAGATGGAATTCTACCTTTGAAGATCCAAGCTTCCTCAGGTACAAGTTCTACTGCTTTGATTCCTTTGATTCCTCTGTATTGGCTCCTTCCCTTGATCAATGTCAGCCACCCAAATGTTTGGCCTCTACCGGTGATCCACCAAGGAAGATGAAGAACTCAGGAAGATGGGTTATTTTCTTAACCCTTGTTTCTATCTCTATAGAATATGTATACTCCCAACCCTTGAAAAAATTCACGTACCTTATTTCTGATATAAGACTCTCTTATATAGATATTAGGTTAACCCTCCTAATCCAATTAGAATAGGGTTTTATTTAATTAATTAATTAAACACTTTTAATTAATTTATATCCTAATCTTATTAGGATTGAGAGAGAGTACTGATATTATATTAATTTCTAAACTCCTTTAGAATTAAAATAATAATAATAATATTAATAAGACTCCTCTTATTAATTTATATTTAATATTTCTAAAATATTAAATAATAAACATTAAGCTATTTAATTTATTCTATCACCATAGATTAATTTAATTATACTTAATGCAATATTACTATCATACCATTTTCTTCTTAAATAATTCTTCTTCCTTTTATGGTGTGACCCTTTAGGTTCTCCATATTAAACTGGTTGTGAATAAATCAATTAGAACAATTCTAATTTTAGTTAAATAAATAAATTAAACTAATAATCTATTTAAATAAATAACATTTATTCTACAATAGAGATAAGCCTCCCTAGCGATCAACTACTTTTAAGATAATATAAATTTTAATATTAATCATAAAAGAATCTATGAGTTAATAGTTACCGTACAATTCAATCATTCCACCATACAATGTCCCAATTAAATATAAGACATGGATTTACTATCAAGTCTTAATTTATTTAATCATATGTATTTCGATTAGAAAACGCACAACTTCAAATAATGCAAATTAGAAACCTCTTTCTAATTTCATTCCACCTTGGCCAAGGATTCCTGGGTTGTCATTTCACGAATCACATAGGACATATCTTCTCTTTTACTAGAGGTGGTAAATTCTTTATTGATCATACATTATATCCATATGTAACTCATTATACCCAAGCATACCCTATATATATCTTAAAAGGACTTAAGGAATAAGTCAAAGTATAATTTATTACATACAAGATACTATGATGATCTCAAGTCCAAGGATCACTTGTACTACTATCATATTAGGAATTCCTATTGACAGGCGAGTAAAACTCCATTAGGTATTCCATAGTGAGTCACGTTCAGTGAACTTATTCTCCAATAAGCACCTATATACTTGTTTTAGTGTCTCCACACAAATGACCATGAGATCAGTCATCCTCATCCAATGAGCAAGCAACATATGTACCAATCTATCCGGATTTACTAATCCTCATTTTAGTAATCCCACGATTGGGAACTATTTTAGTTTTTAAACTTTCTAAGAATTTAGATCTCATTAGCATGATCTCATCATGATTCTAAAAGCATTGCTTAAAACTATGGGTTATTTACATATTATAAAAAATAACACCATGTAGATAATTAAATGCCTTAAATGAATATTTTATTAATAAATAAATAATATTGTTTACAAAGTATGTGCTTTATCATCATACATGATTGGCTTGTATGCACACTACTATCACCAATGTCCTGAAACAATTTTTCCAGTTCGCGAATTATCTAGTTTTTCTCCAAAAATATGATTTTATGCCAATAATTATACCCAAAAAATTGTTCTAAACACATATCAATATACATATCAAATCTGAATAATTAATAACTTGCATAAAGGTATGGCTCTGATGCCACTGTTGTAATAAACGAGAATTTTGTATTTTAATTTTAAATATTTATTGAATTAAATAAATATTTTAATTGATTTATTTATTAAGTTAAATAAATAATTGATGTGATTATGTTGTGGAGTAATTTAATTAAGTACAATATATTAACTAAATTGATGTTTAATATTAAATTGATATTTAAGTAATTTAGTGGTTGAAGTTCTAATTTAATTGGGATAATTAAATTAGATGAATTCTTATGTGGTAATTTGGTAGTAATGTTTTAATGAATTGATAACTAATTATTGTAATGTCTAATTTAATTTAAATAATTAAATTAGAGAATTATTAATTTGTTACATGAAATTATGATTAATGGGTAAATTATAATTGTATAGTAATTTAATTTATGTGAAAATTTTATTTAATAAATGGATGATAGATTTAATTTAATTAAATTGGAATATTGAGATTTAATTAAATAAGGTGTGACATTTAAAACTATGTAATAAAAAGAGTTATTAAAATAAATTAAAAGGGTTTTAATTCAGTTTTACCGAAAAATGCCCTTAAGTCTATTTTAATTCAGTTTTACCAAACAATGCCTTAGTTTTTAAAAATCTTTTGTTAATGGGTTTTTGCCAAACAAGCCCTAGTGGCTTTTGATTTTCAAAAAAATATAACTGATATATATTTATTGGAGGGATTAAATATTTGTCAAGTTATATTTTATATTATATCTATATGTCAGTTATATATATATATATATATATATATATATATATATATATATATATATATCAGTATTGTTAGTACGTGAGTTAGAAAAATAAGAAGAACAAAGTAAACTAGAGAAGAGAAAGAAAAGAGAGAAAAGAGAAAGAAAGAAGAAGGAAGAAAAGCTTTGTGAAATCTAAGAAACTCATCACCATCATCATCATCTTCTACAAAAGCTAACAAGAATCAAAGGTATAATCTAATTTTAAGTTTTGTTCTTCCTTGTTCTTCATAGTTTTAGTTCTCTTTGATTAAATTTTTTCATGAAATTCATGTAAACATGGTTTATATATGTGAGTTGTGTTATAAAGTGTTTATATGTGATTTGTACGCAAGTTTAAGTTGTTTAATTCATGTAAATATGATGAACATGAAGAAATCATGTTCATAGTAATTTACAGTGAACTGTTTTGAAAAAAATTGTATCTTTAATATCAAAATTGATGTTAATTCATGCTTTATGATATAAATTGAATTTAGATTATAATAATATGTTAATAAACAAAAATAACAATATTTTAATTATGTGATTTGGTTTAAAAACAAAGTCACAATGTTATTTTCATCAAGAACACTCAATAATGGTGTTTTCTTCAAAATCATAAAATTAAAGGTTTTTATTTGATTGTTGTAATGTTTCTATGTATTAAAACATGTTAGAAACATAAGGTTATGATTCTGTAATGTTTTATCTTGATTATATGAACTAAAATATGAGTTTGGTACGAGAAAATAAGCCAAGTTGGGAAAATAAGCATTTTACTACAAACCAAACATAGCCCTAAGAACATGGGAGCAGTTAAGGCCTGATGCGCTTAACCGCTACCTATGTTCCACCGGTTATATCATACATAGAAGTTATATTTCATTCATTCATTATTCATCTTAGTCAGAGAATTACAAAGAGAAAAAGGAGAGAGTCTGAGAGAAATTGTGAGTTTAAGAAAGAGATTATGAGAATCAAAAAGGAGTTCTATCATCTTCTAGCAATCTATACAACTTATCAAAGGTAAATCTTTAATCTCAAGTTTTAAAATTTATGTTCTTAGTTTTCTCCATGAAAAGAAACTTGAGTTCTCTTTGAATGAAAATTCATGTTTGAATTGTTAAGAAATTGATTATATGTGTTTATTAATATGCATAATTCATTTGTATATGATTTATATGTGATTTAGAGCAAATAAATCCATGTAATTGTGTTTAACTGATGTTTTGTAGTTACAGAGTAATAACTTATGAATAAGGCTTATATGTATAAAAATTCATGCTTCAATTGTATATTAAATTGTAAATTGAAGATTGAATATGTTTATAGCTATAAAAACGAAGATAACAAAACTTAAACGGACTGATTTGGTGTTATAACGAATCTGTAATGTTTGATTTCATGAAAATTGACGAAACTTGGAAAATTAGCAAGAACATGAAAATTATGTATTCTAATTTGGTTGTTTATGTAATTTAAGTTGTTAAAAGCATGCTAAGAATGTTAAATAATATTTTTGTTAAGTTCAGAATGTATGGGTAGCATTAAATTTGGTGTTTGGATATGATTTTGGCATAAAATGGCTCTTTCTGTGTTCTTCGCGAACTGTGTCTGCACCTCACTGCGTCGCGGCGCCGCAGCGCCGGTTTTGTGAAGGAACCAAGCGCTGCATCGCCATGCAAGTAGCTTGCTGACGTGGCTCGGCGCCGCAACGTCGATACGCAGTTCAAACTGGGTGCTGTAGCACCGGTTAGCAGAATGGCCCATAGAATTTTATTTAAGTGTTCAAGTTCAGAAATGCAATTTAAAACCTAATGTAATGAACATGATAATGTGTTAATCATATATTGAGATGTTAAAACAGATTATTAACTTGTTAATGACATTTTACGTGATTAATTGATAAGTCGAATACGTGTTTTAAACTTGTTGTTTATGAAGTCTAATAATGTGTTTAAGAGTTAGTATTTGTGAATTCGATTAATATAATCAGATTCAGAGTTAAGATAGTATAATCATGTTACTAGTTGAGTTACGATTAATTGATATTGTGAATGTAATGGTATGTAGGAATAATTGAGGGACGTGAATAGTAATTGTCTAAACTACGCACGAGGCAAGTTTCTGAACCCTACTTTTAATTGAGAAAGCTTATAAACCTTACTTTTACATTACGCAAGTTTATAAATCTTATTCTTATATTAAGCAAGTTCTTACTCTTGTTTACTCAAGTTCGTGATTCAAGATTCCAAATGAGATGTTCTTATTCTTTTTAAAGCAATACTTAGGTTATACAATGCTTATTCAATTGTATACCTTTGAGATTCATTATTTGATATAAGTATCAATTTTATTGTTGAACCTTGAATGACTAGTAAACCCTTCTTGATTCGACTAGTCCATAGTTGATGAGCATTCTAAATTTTAGAACTATTATTGAGACTTATCCGAACCAAACTTCCTTTGGTACGGACTCTGATGTCAAACTGAGATGAACAACACTTTTTAGGGGATTATTTACGCGTTTGCGTTGAGATGTTGTGCACATACATGGTACTAAGGGCTGATCCCCCTAAGTAAGAGAAGTAGGTCCATATAGTCTTACGACTGTTAAAAGTTTAAAGTAGAAATACTTGATAACCTGGGACATAGTTCTTGGTCTTTTGACCCTCAGATATACTTTTGATTCCTGTTTTCTAAACTTGATTCAAAGGCCGAGCTTTCTATTACTCTGAACTCATTGAATTCTCTCATGTTATTACTATTATATTGTTATACTTGTGGGTAATCGTTGCTCACTCTTGCATAATAACATTGCAGCTAAAGTTGAAAGAATTGAAGAGCTTTCCACTAGTAAAGGCAAGGGAAAGATGAACAAGTGATGAAGACTTGTTTATTATTATTTGAAAATGCTTTGTTTAAGGCTTATGATGTTATGTTAAAACTTATTTTTTATGTTTCCACACTTGATGTATTAAGGTTAGTTTCATTTATTATAGGTAGATAGATGTGTTATTATTGAACTGTGAACGCCAAATCTTGTGAAAATTGAAGTACCCGGATTTAGGGGTGTCACAGGAAGGCCATTTTCATGTCCATCTGCCAGATTTTGTAGTCATAGTAAGCTGCAATTTCAAGCAAAATTCGAATGGATCTGAGCATAGCTACTGGTGATAAGGTTTCATCATAGTCAACACCTTGTCTTTGTTTGAAAAATTTTGCGAGTAGTCGGGTTATAGGTCTCTATCTTGCCTTCCACTCCAGTTTTTCTTTTAAAGACCCATTTACACCCAATAGGCTTAATGTTCTCAGGTGATGAAACCAAAGTCCATACTTTGTTCTCATACATAGAGTCCATCTCGGATTTCATGACTTTTAACCATTTCTCTGAGTCTTTACTACTCATAACATGTTCATAATTCAATGGATCATCATCATCTATGATGCATACCTCATCGTCATTCTCTATGACGAATCCATACAATTCAAGTATCTTTGGTACTCTCCCTGATTTACGAATAGGGCGTGTTAAAGTAGGTTCTTCCACTTGGTCAGGTGCATGACTTTGATCAGTAGTAATTTGTGGTTCTTGAATTTCTTTAAGATATATCTTACTCCCACTGACCCCTTCAAGGATAAACTACTTTTTTAAGAAGGCAGCATGTTTCACAACAAACACATTTTGATCAGTTGGATGATAGAAATAATTCCATGATGTTTCTTTAGGGTATCCAAAAAATCTACACTTGTCGGATCTAGTCTGCAGCTTATCATTCTCAAACTTTTTGACATAAGCTGGATAACCCCAAGTCTTAACATGCTTAAGATTTGGTTTTCTCCCTGTCCATATCTCATATGTAGTCTTTATGATGGATTTGGTAGGTACCTTGTTAAGTAGGTATGCAGCAGATTATAAAGCATTACCCTAGAAAGAAACTGGAAGATCGGTAAAACTCATTATGGATTGAACCATGTCCAACAATGTTCGATTTCTCCTTTCAGATACACCATGCAACTGTGGTGTTCCTAGTAGAGTCCATTATGAGATTATACCATTTTCTTTGAGATAATTAAGAAACTCATTGCTCAAGTATTCATCACCTCGATCTAATCGAAGAATCTTAATATTCTTGCCAGTTTGTTTCTCTACTTCACTTATGAATTCTTTGAACTTTTCAAACGATTCAGATTTATATTTCATTAAATACACATATCCAAATCTTGAATGATCATCAGTGAAAGTAATAAAATAAGAATACCCTCCTCGTGCATTCGTTGTCATAGGTCTACAAACGTCTTTGTGTACCAACGCTAACAACTCTGTAACACTTTCTCCTTTTCTACTAAAAGGAGGTTTAGTCATCTTACCCATGAGACAAGATTCACAAGTTGGATATGAATCATAATCAGATAGCTTTAAGAGCCCATCTTTAATCAACTTGGATAAGCTTGTTTCATTAATATGACCGAGTCTACAGTGCCACATAAAGGTATAATTAACATAATCTTTTTTCCTTTTTCATGGTTTGTTTAATTTGAAGTATATTTTCTTTCAAGTCAAGTATGTAAAGTCCATTCAACAATTTACCAACACAATATAAAATATTCTTATTATAAATAGAACAACTGTTGTTCTTTATTATAATTTCAAAATCATCCATATCCAATACAGACATTGAAATAATGTTTCTTATAAGTATTGGAACAAAATAACAACTATTTGAAGTATTGGACTTGCCCGTAGGCAGTGCTAAACAATAAGCTCCTACAGCTAATGCAGCAACCTTCGCTCCATTTTCCACTCGTAGGACGACCTCATCCTTGTTCAGCTTTCTACTTCTGACTAGTCCCTGCATAGTATTACATATGTGAGAAATATAGAAGATATCCAATACCCAAGTAGAATTTTGACTTTCAGAAAAATTAATTTCAATCATAAGCAAACCTTGATTGGAATTCGAAGCTTCTCCAAGATTCTTTTGATTTGTTCTTGTAATGACCCCAAAATTTTAATAATTCTACTTACGACATCAGTCGTTAACAATACATCTAACTTCTAATTTTACATCATTATTCAATGCTTAAATAAATAAAATGTGGAATAATTTAAACTTTTATGTATTCTTTCTTTCTATTTCCCCGAATCATAACCTTTATAATTTACATAACTTTAATTCAAATTTACTTTATGAATCGCTGCATCAGAGTTATAAAACAACATTACAACTCAATATAAATTGCACATCCTAAACCATCAAGTACATTTATCAAAATCCTTAAACATGATTCTAAGTAACAACTTCAACTAAACAATAATCTTCTTGTGTTGCTATGATCTCTATCATTCATATAGCACGTAGCATTACCTTGATTCCTTGACCTACAAAAGTGGTTATTTTGCAAGAATGAGCTCGACAGCTCAACAAGATCTAATAGTTTCCATGCAACACGTAGTATATAAGTAATATGCTCAACATATACATCATAAACATCTGACTAAACATATCATATATATTGTACATCACATATCAAATAAAGATTGAGTTTCATAACTCAGTTACCATTCTTTACTCAACCAATGTAGTCATAAATTGACTTTATCATTTTATACTTACAACATATGTAATACATCATGCTCTTTGCAATACAAATTTAAAACAGTAAATCGTCAAGTTCACATAGCAATTAGGAACTGAAAAACTTGCCTGGCTTGTAGATTACCAATTACCAAAAGACAACTTATAGTTATCTGCACTTCACGAATCCTACACAACATATTATCATACACATCGACTATTAGCCATATAACCATACTTGTTAATCGTTTAAGTAAACCTTACTCTATATTCCATAATCCTTTCTTTTAATCGATACACAATGCTCATCGTGACTATGTTAGCTTTCCCTTCATGTCTCGTTACATTTCCTTTTAAATGACACTCAAAGTTCATTTAAGTGTATGGTCTTGCCATGACATCTCTTTGTTCATTCGGTTGAATTTCGTTAAACTTTCGTTTCCTTCTCATTACGTTCCTCTTGAATTGCTAATTAACCTTTTAGTTAAGTCTTTATGTTCTTGCATTCACATCCTTTTAGATGTTTATTACGTTAATTAACTAATTAAATTTACCTTTAAATCATGCTTCCCAATTACTTCTTTTAATTTGTTACTTAACATGCTGTTAAGTACTTAAAACATTGAATTACATCTAATAATGTGTAATAAGTAAATTGAAATTTATTATGTTTAATTCTTTTAGGCCCTGCTTGTAAATAGTCCTTACTAGGTTGAAACAGGGGATGGCGTTGTGGCGCCATGTTTATTTTTACAAATAGCGCTATGGAGCAGGTCCTGAACTTCAGTTGACCAAAATCGGCGCTGCGGCGCTGAATTTGTGCTAGGGACCGGCGTTGCGATGCCATGACCAAAACTCAGTTGACCTGCTACGTCGGCGCTGCGACGCTGAATTAATCCTTGGAACAGGGGCTGCAGCGCCTGCGACTTAGAACCAGATTCTGAAGTTCGCGAGCAGCACAGTTCCAAAGCCAACACACCCAATTTCTTCATTTTAACATCAAATTAAACATACCCAGACACTACAAGTCATGTAGAATCATAGCCCAACATGTATATATTGATTCTAACAACATAAATAACCTAAACAACCCAAATTAAACCCTCAAATTCCAAGTTCATACTCTATACTTCATATTTTAACAAATTTAGCGAGATTGAACACCACGAATTCATTTCTCAACCATTTTGATTCATTCAAGTTACGTTTTTTTCGTTTCTCAACACATTAACTCAATCCATCATCAATTTCACAATTATAACATGAACTCCTAACCAATTTTAGTCTCAAAATAGACCCAAAATACATATATTAAGCAAAACTCATAATCTTCATCTTCAACATGATTTTTATGAAATTAATTACTGAAAACACCATCTATAGACGACATAGAATGAATTATACATATCTAAGAACATATATAATCGAATTTCTTAACAACTTCTTCACCAAAATCCATTTATAGTGAAGTTTTCAATGAAATAAAACTAAGAACTTTATGTTTAGACAATTACCTTTGATTTTCCTTAAACTTGATAGAGGATGAAGATTGCTTGCATAATCCTTCTTTTTCCTTCCTTGATTTCTTAAGAATTTCTCTTTTGATTTTACATAAAGCTCACTCTCCATCTCTCTCAATTTTCTCTCTTCCTCTCATCTATGTGTTTGTTCTTCTTTCTTAGGCTTAGGCAAATAGCACATAAAAATAAACTGATAGGTCTCATCAGTTAAAATAAACATGGGTCTCAGCAGTTATAAAAATTAAAGGTCATAAGACCTTGTTTGTCTTACCCAAATAAAGCTCCTTTTCTATTTATTTTAATAATCCTCTTATTATATGCCACACCAAATCACACCTCGTTTTATTTAATCACTTAATCAAAATAATTACCATTTACTTAACAGATCATTAACCCTCCAATTTAATTATTTAATTAAATTAGAATATTTTCATAATAATTTTCATCGAATATTTATTCAGTTCCATAAATGTTTTTAACTATTAACGAAACTCATAATCTTACTACATTAACACATCACATTTATATGTAATATATTTTATTCTCTTATTTTATTAAAACAATTATATTCACATTAATTCACCATGTTAATTAAGTGAATCACACACATTATTTTTGAAACATAATTCATAATAATTTCCATTACCCATAAGGCATAACAATCAGATTATATTATCTTATAATATAATTTTATCTTAATTAAATTAACTAATATTATTCAGTTAATTTCATTTTCGAAACAACTTCATTTATTTTCTTCAATAATTTAATTAACTATTACACCTCTTTTCCCCAATACATGAATATACAATTATCTACACACCAAATCACATATTTCACAATATATACTACATACACATACTCAAACTCGAAACATCTTATAATAAGAATTTTATTCATATTCCATTGCTATCTGGATCAGGTTTCTTATTACCCTTCACTTTCACCTTGCCCTTAGCCTTCTTGTTTTTCTTCTTTTCAGAAGATACCTTGGGCCTCTTCCTTTTCTTAGAAGAATCATCCACCATTAAGACTTGATTTACTTTGGATGGGAAGTGACCTTCAGCAGTTTTTAACATGTTAAGTAACTCAGGCACGCTGACGTCCAACTTACTCATGTGAAAATTCACAACAAATTGTGAGAAGGTGTCTGGGAGTGACTGCAAGATCAAATCTTAACTTAACTCCTCATCTATAACAAATCCTAGTTGTCCAAGTTGTTCAATCAAATTGATCACTTCCAGGACATGAGTCTCAACAGTAGTTCCCTTAGTCATACAAGATCGGAAGAGCTCCTTAGATATCTGATATCTAGCAGTTCTACTTTGCTCACCATATAACTCTTTGAGGTGTAGCAATATAGTAGGAGCAACCATAGTTTCATGTTGACGCTGAATCTTGTTACTCATGGATGCGAGCATGATGCATTGAGTAACATATGCATCATATTGCCACTTTCTAAAAGTAGCAATCTCTTCCTCAAAGACTATTTCTGCAAAAGTTGTAGGGACGGGTGAATTTAGGACATAAGAAAGCTTTTTAGCTGTGAGAACAATTCTCAACTTTCTTAACCATTCCGTGTAATTTGATCCGGTCAGTTTGTTAGCATCAAGTATGTGACACTCCCAAATCTTTACACCCATGGTATCCGATCTGGTGTTCACGACTATTTAATTAAGGTGACACCTCTGAATCTATACACCCATGGTATCCGATTTGGAGTTCACTTCTAACTATTTAACTATAAATATTCAATCAGATATAATTCCTATCTATCCAAGGTTCACAGTATCCCATAACAAATAATAATTCTCATCAGAACTATTACTGTGTTTGGTACCCTCACTTGGATGTATAGACTGTATCTTATGAATATCCCTTTTGTCGACGTCGGGAAAAAATACGGGTCGAGTCAAGCCCGGATCTTTCTCTCTTCCTAAGTTTTGTCTACCCTTATTCTTTTTATTTGTGAAAAAGGTTTTAAAGGGTTTTTAGGAAAAGGCCAACATGTATCATGTCGACGATTTGAACGTTTTACAGAGTCGCCAGTTGGTAGATTTGAAATGGCTGTACCAACTCAACCGATTTTGTTTGAAAAGAGGCCCAATTGCTGGACACTGTCGAAACTTGATCTTTGAAACCAAAGTTCTAAATTCGGGGGCTTGGTTAAGTGTGGGGAAGGTGTTAGGCACCCCATAACTCCCGTGTCAACACGGTACCGCATCTTTTCAATATTTCCCTTTTACATTTGCAATGTATGTGTGCGCTGAAAGAAATTGGGCCTATGATTGATTGATTGAAAGCGGAGACCTGCTTTGTTGAACCTATATACGAAGGGTTTGATTTGATTTGCAAAAATCTCTTTTTTAGATAAGATTATTAAAATGATTTTTTAAAAGCAGGTTTTCAAACCCTTACGCTAACATAGGAATTGAAGCATGTCAACAATTTTGTTTTATCTTTTTAGCCTTTTGGCTCAATTTGAATGGTGATTGTCGGGTTGCGAAGCATTCTTGACCACGGAATATAAATAAGTGTCGGTCTTCTCATAGGCATGACAGCCATCGGAGTGACTCTGACATGACAAACCATTATTCTCATTATGTTGAGACCTTTAACCCGGATAACCATTTTAAGGTCTTCTAGATGTACATTTTACAGAAAAACTAGCAGGGTAAATTTGTAAAGTGGAGTTTGTCCATCGTGGGAATCAGATTCTGATCAGCTTGATCATGAATCCCACGATTCCTAGGCTCACATAAGGAAGCCAATAAAACCTGCACAACTCAAATATGCACAGAAAATGTGTATTTATATCCAGATATTGCCAGAACCAAGGATTCATCAGTAAATCCTGGCTCGCACATGGCCGAAGCGTCTCGTTCCCACTAGATAGCGATCTAAGGGACGCGAGGTCGCTTTCATAACTGAAACTAGAAAAAATGCTAGGTTTAAATAAAACTAAGCCATCTAGCTTCCCGGTTCTGTCTAGACCTATTTTGAACCGTTTGAAAGCTAGAGTTGGCGAGATTTAAAGAAATCTAGTTCGCCTGCAGAAATGTCAGTGCCGATTCATATCAAATGAATATTTAAAGCAACAATTGAATCAGAATGAGTAATAGCATATATATATATATATATATATATATATTTATATATAGTTATATATACAAAAGCTGTAAATAGAGATGGGTTTTCACTCCGACGCCCGGACTGGAATGTAAATATATATATATATATATATATATATATATATGTATTTATAAAAGCTGTAAAAAGTCACGGATTAATCTAGGCTGGACAAAATGGAAATATATATATGTATAAAAGCGGTAAAGGGCGGTGGGTTTTCACTCAGATGCCCGAACTGGAATGTAAATATATATATATATATATATATATATATATATATATATATGTATATATATATTTATAAAAGCTGTATAAAAGCCACGAAATGATCCAGGCTGGACAGAATGTAAATATATATATATAGAAAAGCGGTAAAGGGCGACAAACATTATATCCTTTGCCCGGACAGAAATGTAAATATATATATATAAGTATAAAAGCAGTAAAAAGGCCATAAAATAATCCAGGCCAAACTAGAATGTAAATAATATATATATATATATATATATATATATATATATATATATATATTAAAGCAATAAGAAGGCCACGAAGTATAAATTTAGGCCAAATAAAGTCAGAAAAATACATATATATATATAGTTATATATATAAAAGTAGTAAACTACCTCGGATTTGACATCCGGGCTTGACAGAATTGAACAGTTAGTATATATATAGTTAAATATAGACAGAAAATAGTCAAACCGGGACTGGGAAGATAACCCAGTCCGGTGAAGGGTACATATATATATATATATATATATATATATAAGCTGTTAAAAGTGACGGATCGTCGATCCGAGTTGTAGAAATGCCAGAAAATGCGTTTATGTACTAGAATGTACAAAAAGTAAGCAAAAAGGGCCACGGAACTGAGTTCTGGGCATAATCAGAAAGTAAAACTTAACGTGCAAGTGTATAAAAGTGCAATGAAGTAATATGAACTTTATGATTATAAAAATACTCACAATGGATTGCTATACGGGCTTTTTGCCAAATCGTAGGCTTTAAACATTCATTTCTACCTGTTAATTTTTGATATGTGGTAGTATGTGGGTATATCTACGTGTTAGAGTGAAAAAATTCGGGTTTGGAGGACAAGAATATGGCTGATAAACCAAACAGGCAGAGGTTCAGAGCGTTTTTCTATTTTCAAATGAGTTGGGGGTCACCTCATATATATAGACCTGGGAGAAGAAGTGATGAGTAGGTTAAAAACCTACTAAATCGGTATTTCCAAGCTTAATATATTGCGGTTTCTTAAGTAGTGCAAGTTACTTTTAATGTTTTTGGGTGAATTTGTAGAAAAGGAGCATAGCTGAGCTTAAAGGAAGAAAGTAGGAAGAATTGGGCAAATTAACATACAGGCGCGGGGCGCGCTAGAATTTGCACTGAAAGTAGTGCGGGGCCCGTCGCAACGAGGAGTCCTTGGCATAGTAGAGCGGGGTGTGCTATTTTGCAAGTGAACCGGGCGCTAGGCGTGCTTGGCCGATGGATTTGATAAAGATTCTGTTATTTAAAACATATAGTTGAGCTGAAAAAGGATTTTAGACATGCCTATTTGTACTAGGGTTTGATTAGACTATAAATATTAGTTATTCTCTTAGTAGTAAAACATCTTTTAACTAGAAATTCTTGGAGGCTATTCATTCATTCAAACCCTATTTTTGAGAATCAAGGCATGTCAAGCTAAACTACTCAATTCAATTCTGAAGGGATGTTGAACCTTATTTACAATTAATGGTTTGAGCAAGTTATTTAATTTGCTCTTTCGTGTGTGAGATTTATTCTGATTATCTACATAAACTTTCTTGTATGCTATTCAATTAACTAATTTGGTTTCTGTAGCATTAAATTAGTAAATTGATATCATCTGCTAGATTAAGATATATATTAAGCAAACGATGTATGTTTGATCATAGGTAGCAATTAATGATATTTGATTGTGGTCAAACTTTTGGATATTATTAAGATTTTCAGAAAATAAGTTAAATAATCCTAATTGTGTAATTGTTGCTTGGAACAATCTAATTCTCATTCTTATGCTTCTATCATATTAAATTTAGACTGATAGTTCTAGGTTATATGATAGTTAGGATCTTTTGTTGGCGTTTGTCGCATTAGATTTATACTTAAGGAGAATTTCAGATAACTAGCGATTGCATCTAGGATTGTTAATCTTATTGAAGGATAAATATTGTCAACACTTGGTTAATCCATAATTGTGAAAATGCGATATTGAACTGAAGAATTGAAGCTTTTTACTCATTGATACTTCTTTTAAATTCACTTTCGTTAGTTCAACTTTTCAATCTAAAATTCCCCAATTTATTAGAAAATACTTGGATAAATATAAAACAAAACATTCTCTGTGGGATCGATCCTTGCTTGTTACTATACTATTTCTTGAGTTAGTGAAATAGGAGTCAGGTTAATTTTAGAGTGCTAAACGACAGCACCTAAATTTTGGCACCGTTGCTGGAGAGTGTTATTTGTTTTTATTTATTCAACTGTTTTCAGTTTATTTTAAAAAAAATTTATGCCTCGATCCTCTCACTCTCTTGAATTGAAATTTGATCCAGAAATAGAGAGAACAGCACGAAGGCTTAGGAAGGAAGCTCGAAAATCCCAAGAAACACTTGCAGATTCCAACGAAGCTCCATCACCAGGCCTCAACATCGCACTCACACTACTTTCAGACCATTCTTCTAGCGAATCAGACGAGGAGATGGCGGTGCCAAATAATAGCAAGACTTTAAAGGAGTTGTCTACTCCTAATCTCACTCAACAACCTCTGTGCATTGAATATCCTGCTTTAAATGCTGCGTTTGAATTGAAATCCGGACTAATTCATCTTTTGCCTACTTTTTGTGGTCTTACAGGTGAGGATCCTTACAAGCATTTGAAGGAGTTTCATGTTGTGTGCTCAACAATGAAGCCACACAACATTACGGAGGAACAGATAAAACTGAGAGCTTTCCCATTCTCACTGGCGGATTTAGCAAATGATTGGTTGTATTATCTCCCCTCGGGATCAATAAAATTATGGAATGACGTGAAAAGGGTATTTTTGGAAAAATACTTTCCTGCTTCAAGAGTAGCCAACATAAGGAAAGAAATTTGAGGAGTCCGACAATTCAGTGGTGAAACATTGTATGAATACTGGGAGAGATTCAAAAAGCTTTGCTCCAGCTGTCCACCCCACCAGATTGATGATCAACACCTTATCCAGTACTTTTATGAGGGACTTGTATCGATGGATAGGTGTATGATTGACGCTGCTAGTGGAGGAGCATTAATGGATAAAACACCGGAGGCTGCAAAGAATTTGATTGCAAATATGGCCGCCAATGCACAACAATATGAAACACGGAATGATCATCCAGCACAAAGGGCAAGTGAGGTAAGCACAAGTAATATAGAGCAACAGATTTCTGACTTAACTACTGTGGTGAAACAATTAGTAACAGGTAACTTGCCGATTGCAAAGGCTTGCGGAATATGTTTAATAGCGGGGCACCCTACAGATGGTTGCCCGACATTACAAGAGGAAGATAATGCACAGCAAGCTAATGCAGTGGGAAATTACCAGACACAACCGCAAAAGAAATATGATCCTTTATCTAATACTTACAATCCAGGATGGAGGGATCATCCCAATTTGAGTTATGGGGGTGCTAGGCCGCTGGCGCAAGGGTTCTACCCAAATAAACAGCAATTTCGGCCAAATCAGCCACAGTACCAACCCAAACTAGCAGCACCAGCCAATTCTGGAACATCCTTGGAGGACATGTTCAAAGCATTTATGACACAGACACAAAAGTTTTAACAAGAGACGAAATCTTCCATCCATAGTTTGGAGAGTCAAATGAGCCAATTAGCTACTACTGTGTGTCAGTTGGACTCTCAAGGTTCAGGGAAGCTCCCCTCTCAAACTGTTGTGAATCCTAAGGAGAATTCCAGTGCTATAACCTTGCGGAGTGGGAAGTAGATGGATACACCCACAGCCACAGTTGAGTTTGAGAAAGAGCAAGCTAAGAAGGGACCGAAAAAATCTAAGGTACATCCTAACCCTTCTTGTCAGTTTAAAGATATTCCTCTTCCCTTTTCTCACAGAAATTCTAGAACTTCAAAGAAAGATGAACAGGAAAAAGAAATACTGGAAACTTTTAGGAAAGTAGAAGTGAATATTTCATTACTTGATGCAATTAAACAAGTGCCATTGTATGCAAATTTTTTAAAAGAATTGTGCACAAACAAACGAAAATTGGAAAATGATGAAAAAGTCATAGTTGGGGAGAATGTATCAGCTGTTCTTCAAAGAAAAATGCCCCCTAAATGTAAAGATCCAGGCATGTTCATGATCCCATGCAAGATAGGAAACACTAGATTTGAGAAGGCCATGCTAGATTTAGGTGCTTCAATTAATGTGATGCAATTATCTGTTTATAAGTCTCTAAATCTAGGTC
The DNA here is from genome assembly GCA_020205555.1 of Panax stipuleanatus. Taxonomy (NCBI): domain Eukaryota; kingdom Viridiplantae; phylum Streptophyta; class Magnoliopsida; order Apiales; family Araliaceae; genus Panax; species Panax stipuleanatus. The sequence continues at coordinate 4,433,969 of CM035116.1, forward strand.
CTTTGAAAAATACTGGTGTGATTATTCAATTAGCAGATCGTACTAACACTTATCCTCGAGGGATAGTTGAAGATATCTTGGTGTAGATGAACGAACTAATCTTTCCTGCAGATTTTTACATAGTGGATATGGAGGATGATACATCACCAAACCCATCACACGTCTTGTTTGGAAGGCCCTTCCTAAAAACAGCAAGAACTATGATTGATGTGCACAACGGGACCTTAACAATGGAGTTTAATGGTGAAAAAAATCCAATTTAACATTTATGATGCCATGAGGTACCCTAGTGATATATGTCAAGTTTTTGCAATTGATATGTGTGACTCTTTAGTGCAGGAAACGTTCGAATAAATTCAGAGAGACATTTTGGAGGTTACTATGTCTAGCAGTTTGGGCATGGATGGGAAGTATGAACTTGACCAAAATCAGGAATTAAAGGAAACTGTGGCTACGCTACACTCATTGCCTAAACTCTCAGATAAGCATGCAGTCCATTTAATTCAATTACCGGTGTCTCACCAAAAACTATTACCAACTGTTGAGCAAGCTCCAACACTTGAATTGAAACACTTACCTGCACACTTGAAATATGCGTATTTGGGGACTAATGAGACTTTACCTGTGATAATTGCTAGTAATCTAACCAAAGTGCAGGAAGAAAAATTGTTGAGAGTCGTTAGGGACCATATCACAGTTTTTGGATGGACCATAGTACACATCAAAGGTATTAGTCCCGCAATGTGCATGCATCGAATCTTGCTGGAAGACGGGGCTAAACCTACGAGGGATGCACAAAGACGATTGAACCCACCTATGATGGAGGTAGTAAAGAAAGAGGTAATAAAATTGCTCGATGCAGTCTGACAGTCAATGGGTAAGTCTGGTGCAGGTAGTTCCAAAGAAATCCAGAATTACGGTTGTCAAGAATGATAATAATGAGTTAGTTCCCACACGGATGCAAACAGGTTGGAGAGTGTGTATTGACTATAGGAGGTTAAATGTTGTAACTAGAAAAGATCATTTTCCCCTTCCTTTTATTGATCAAATGTTAGAACGATTAGCTGGGCATACTTATTATTGCATTCTAGATGGTTTTTCAGGTTATAACCAGATTGTGATTGCACCCGAAGACCAAGAAAAGACCACATTCACATGTCCCTTTGGTACCTTTGCCTATCGGCGAATGTCCTTTGGACTTTGCAATACCCCAGGTACTTTTCAAAGATACATGGTGAGTATTTATTTTGATCTTTTAGAAGAATGCATTGAGGTCTTTATGGATGATTTCACAGTATATGGTAATTCTTTAGACGCTTGTCTAGATAATCTGACTCGTGTTTTGGATAGATGTTTGGAAACCAACCTTGTGCTAAATTGGGAAAAATGTCACTTTATGGTAGAACAAGGAACTGTACTTGGTCATGTAGTGTCAGTTAACGGTTTAGAAGTCGATAAAGCTAAAATTGATATTATATCTGCATTACTTTACCCTGTCAGCGTGCGAGAGATATTCTCTTTTCTTGGACATGCAGGATTTTATCGCAGGTTTATCAAAGATTTCCCCAAGATAACATTGCCTTTATGCAATTTGCTCCAGAAAGATGTGGAATTCCATTTTCATGATAAATGCAAGGTGGCTTTAGATACATTAAAGAAATTATTGACATTAGCCCCTATCATTCAACCACCAAATTGGAAGTTCCCATTTGAGATAATGTGTGATGAAAGCAACTATGCTATCGGCGTCGTCTTGGGCCAAAAGATTGATAAAGTTGTCCATGCCATCTACTATGCTTCTATAACATTGAATGCGGCTCAGATAAACTATTCCACAACTGAAAAAGAACTATTATCTGTTGTATTTGCTTTAGACAAGTTTAGATCATACTTACTTGGTATTAAAGTGATAGTTTATTCTGACCATGCTGCTCTCAGGTACTTGCTTACTAAGAAAGAGTCCAAACCTCGAATTATAAGGTGGATTTTGCTGTTGTAAGAATTCGACTTGGAAATTTGAGATAAAAAGGGTGCGGATAACTTAGTAGCGGATCACTTGAGCAGAATTCTTAAGGAGGAAGAAGCACTACCATTACAAGACATATTTTCATATGAGCATCTACTTTCCATTGGCAATACAACTCCCTGGTATGCAGTCATTGTGAATTATTTGGTAAGTGCGTACTTACCGGGTGAGTTTTTAAAAATCCCAAAAAGAGAAGCTTAAGAGTGATGCAAAACATTATGTGTGGGATGACCCATACTTGTGGAAATTTTGTGCTGATCAGATAATTAGACGTTGTGTATCTGATAATGAGTTCCAATCTATTCTATCTTTCTGTCATTCCTATGCTTGTGGAGGTCATTTTGGACCTAAAAGAACATCACATAAGGTGTGAGAGAGTGGTTTCTTTTGGCCCTTAATTTTCAAGGACTCATATCTATTGTGCAAATCATGTGAAAATTGCCAGAGAACAGGAAATATATCACATAGACATCAAATGCCACAAAACCCTATTCTAATTGTTGAAATCTTTGATGTTTGGGGTATTGATTTTATGTGACCTTTTCCTATTTTATTTGGTAATGTTTACATCTTATTGGCAGTCGATTACGTTTTAACATGGGTGGAAGCTAAAGTCACTATGACTGATGATTCTAAAGTTGTTGCAGATTTTGTCAGGACTAACATATTTATCAGGTTTGGAGTACCACAGGCCATCATTAGTGATTGCGGAACTCACTTTTGTAATAGGGTATTAGCAGCTTTGTTTATCAAATACAACGTTCTTCACAGGGTCTCTACATCCTATCATCCGCAAAGCAATGGCCAAACTGAGGTATCCAACCAAGAGATAAAATCTATTTTGGAGAAAGTAGTCAATCCGAGCAAGAAAGATTGGAGTCTTAGATTAGATGATGCACTATATGCATATAGGACGGCATACAAAACTCCAATTGGTATATCGCCTTATAGGCTGGTATTCGGGAAATCGTGCCACCTACCTGTGGAGCTAGAGCATAAAGCTTTCTAGGCGATCAAACAGTGCAACATGAACTTGGATCAAGCTGGCGTCCATAGGAAGTTGCAATTACAAAAACTTGAGGAGTTGCGTACTGAATCATATGAGAGTTCTAAACTGTATAAGGCTAAGATAAAAGCTTTCCATGATAAGCAGATTTTGCGAAAGAATTTCACTGTTGGGCAAAAAGCTCTCCTTTATAATTCACGATTGAAATTATTTCCAGGTAAGTTACGTTCTCGTTGGGAGTGTCCATTTGTTGTCACTAATGTGTTTCTTCATGGTGCTATAGATATACAAAATCCAAAGACAGGGAATGTGTTCAAGGTGAACGGCTATAGGTTGAAGCCATTTTTGGATAGCAGTCAGGTTGAGGAGGTTGAGATGTTGACACTGATGGATCCGGCTTCTGGATGATTGAGTGGATTGCAGTTGGGCTGACGACGTTAAACCAAGCGCTATTTGGGAGGCAACCCAAACTCTTGATCCTTAGTAGTTAATTATTATTTAAGTTTTTATATATATATTTCATTCTCATATGTCCATTATATTCAATCCCTTATGTACTAAAATTTCAATTCAAATGTGGTAGGATAGAATGGCAATGGGAAAACAAGAGTATCAAAGCAAGATAACAGGCGCGGGCCGCGCTAACAGGCTGAAGAATAACGCGCGGAGCGCACTACACCTCCAGCAAATGAAACTCAAAAATATAAGGATGGCGCGGTGCACTCTCCTAGGCGCGGGGTACGCTCTCTAAGGCGCGGGGCGCCCTCTCCTAGGCGCGGGGCGCACTCTCCTAGGAGCGGGGCGCGCTACTATCATAGATTTTTTATTAACTCAAAGCAACCCAGCGCGGGCCGCGCTATACTAGGCGAGGCACAGGCGCTGGACGTGCCATTCGACTTAATCCGTTTTAAAAAAAAATTACAGTTGCTGTCGACCCTTTTCTCTCCAAACCCAATTCAAAGCCGACTCTCTCTAGTCATATTCACATTCTACAATCCCTCTAAACCTAATCCAATTCAACAACTACCCTCTCCAAATCCAAATCAAAACCTAACTACCCCAAAGCTAAGCACTCTCAATCGAAACTAACCTCTTCACTCCCCACATCCATATTCTTCCTCTTCTTTATTCCCTACTTCGGCTACATCTACAGTATCCACGCCATCCAAAGACCCATAATTGATTATCTCCAATTCGAGGCATGAAGAACATAGGGCATTACATTGACAAACATCTTATTAAAGCAAAAATCCAAAGGTAATATAAGTAATTCATTGATATTGGGGTATTATTGCCTAAGGTTTCATAAGTTTCATTGAGTTGTTTAACTACTGTATTGGGAACCCTTGGGTTATTGATGACCCAAGGTTGATTGTGTTTGTATTTAGGAAATTTGTGATATACAAAGTGAACTAAGTTTGGGGGAGAAACAAAGTAGCACACCAACTATTCGATAATTTTTTGAAGTAAGTTCGATTTTACAATCTACACATCATGGCATCCAAAAGGCCACGGACTTCGACATCTAGTGCTCCTCCACGGTTTGATGCTACTAGGTTTGTGAGTGAGGCAACAACAACACGCTACAACAAAGTAATCGACAAGAAAACTTTGATGCTAGAAAGAGGACTGAAACCAGATGCCAATTTGGATGGAGACATATCGCTCATGATTGTGGAGCGCAACTGGTTTCAATTGGTGGAACAACCTAAACCGGCTGTGATCAACATTGTCAAGGAATTTTATGCCAACGCAATCGAACACGTTGATCACGTGGTGATGGTTCGTGGCAAGCCAGTATCATTTAGAGCAGCGATAATCAATCAATATTTTGGGGTGGAAACACCACAGATAGAGCGATACGAGGACCATCTGCCCAATCTAGATGAAATCATAGTACGGCTTTGTAAGCCAGGAACTCAATGGGTAACCAAAGTGGACACAGATGAAAAAGCCACTTTTCCACATGCCGCTCTGAGTCGATATGGGAAAGCATGGTATGCTTTTATTTGTACTCGACTCATACATACGCGTCACCAAAATGACGTCACTAAGTAACGAGTACGACTTCTCTACGGCATCATCACTCGTGGGGACGGTTCGAATAATGAAGTCGAGATATTGAACGTCGACATCGGCCTATGCATTCAAGAATCTATTGAACGATCGCTGAGAGGGCGTACCACAGGAGGGTTATTACATGGATTCCTTATCATCGATTTATACCGACAAGCTAGAGTTTAATGGCACGCCTCAGAGCCGGTTCAACAACCAATGGCCATAATTGACCATCTTACCATTTAAAAATACAAACCATGGGCAGGAGCACGGTCACATCCTCGGGGTGAGGGCTACATCATGATACCACCTTCAACACCACCACGAGCCAATGAGCCAATGGCTGGAGAGGCGGAAGTAGAGCCATCCACAAATTTTCAAAGGCAAAGTCAATAGCGAAGCCTGCGACTTGCCCAACGCCAGACCACGATGCATGCCTATAACATTAATGCATTTATAGTATTGGTGAAGGCCTTTTCGCGATTCACGCCAAATTCAGAACCAGTCCAATTGCCTGTTCCTCTAAATCTGCCTACATACCCCCCCATCAGATGACGAAGGTTACGACGAGTCTTGACTCGTCGCACAGGGAAGTCCTCGTTTTTAATATTTCCTATGACGAGGTAATGGGGACATTACCTGATTTAAGTTTGGGGGGAATCAATTCTTGTGTTTTGCATACATATTAGGTGGCATGTAGAGTTAATTGAGTTTGTTTAGTAAATACATATTTACTTACCATATGCATTGGAAAAAAAATTTAGATATATTGCATTCATGTAGGAATTGTGTCAGTAGAAGCATGCATATAGCATAATACATGAAGATTGAGCAGTGAGTCATAGTAATGAAATTAATGGTTGATGACTTTAATTTTCACTGGTCTTGCATAAAATTGAGAGTCGTAAACTGATTAGGCTCAATCATATTAACTTCATAGCATTATTCTTGTTCCTTTTCCATTTCAAGCACACCGATTAATTGTTAGTTGTGATTAGGAATTTGTGTGTGATAAAACACGGGCACTTACTTGATCACAGATTAAAATGGAACATTAGCTAAAACATATGTTTGGGGGAATTTCGGTTTCAGGAAAAAAAAATAAAGGACAAAATCGGAAAGAAAAAAAAAAGAAGAAAAATAATAATACTTGTAAAATAAAAACAGACTTAGTTCGACCTCGTGGACTTTGTTATTCGGACAAGTAAACCCTAGGGGATGTCTTCACACCTAGCGCCCTAATGCCTTAGGGTTTTGGAGTCATTGGCGAAAGTCCATTACACGGGTAACATTGAAAAGCCTAAGGGGGTTGAGCATTGCACAAGTCAAATATATAGAGTAATGGGTGGGATGGAGCGTTAAAACGCACCCACAAAGCATTAGTATTTGACGGTTGATATTATATTGCTTAACAGCTGAATTCCCTTGATTTTTATATGGATGCCATGTTTGATTAGTTATCTGTGAGAAGGGTAAATGTTTGTGTAGAAAAAATCACATGAATTACTTTGAATTGCTGATATGGAATTGGACACACACGCACGGAAGGGGATTAGAATAGTGTAAGTGAGGTGATGATGAAAGAGGCTATGATTGTTCATGAGTCGAGAGTGAGTGTAAGCTAAGTGTCAATTCATGAAGGATATACAACCTCTATTTGGTTACTAAGATTTCTGCTCGATCTTCTTAGTTGCATTCATTCTGTTGAGTTATGTTAGATTAGGTTATGTCAAGTGGAGTTTGTGTTTGTTTGTGTAAGAACCCAAATTTTTAGATATTATTAAATAAGGATTTAATAAATAAAATTCTTAAACCGTGAGATGGGTTCGAATAAAAATATATATATGTGATATGAGGTATGTGGTATTATATTACATAGGATAATATGGACTATGTAATATGTGTTTTTGTGATTTATAAATATATTATTAATATATATTTGTTACTTATCGTAGAGACGATCCAGTTGAGATAAAGGAAGTGGATAAATTCCTATCGATATTAAATAATTTATATAGAATTATTTTATCATAGTAAGTTGGTGATATTAAATATCCTTAATGTATAATCACCATATTCTTGTGTATGTGTATTAATAACTAGTATGTTTATAATATAGGTTATTAATAGCACTTAAGCTATCCGTGAATAGGTTTGGATAGTGAAGCATGAGTTAGTTAAGGAATTAACAAATAAGAATAAATATTAGTTAATTTAAGTTGGGAGTTATATTATGGAATAATATAATGATAGTATTGAACCTTAATTAACTATGATGATATAGTACAGTGTTTAATTTGCTTAAGTAAAGGAGTGAATTAATATGTGTGTTGAATATGTAATTATAGTTGATACTTTTATATTACTTAGAATAGTAATATGTGAGAAAGTCTAATGTACGAATAACGTTAAATATATATATATATACACGTTATTAAAGGGAGATGGAAATCATTATATCTTTAAATGAATATTTGAAGAAATTATTTTGGGAACAATTTATAGAAAAGAAAGAGAACTAATTATTATATATTTCTAATAAAGGGTATTAAAATAAATTCTAATATTGAATTATTTTGATAAAGGAGGAAATGTTATTTTTGAATAATAATATTTCCTTATATATTTTTGTATGAGGTAATAGGTATGATTAATTAATATGGTAAATATATTAAAACATATTTGCTATATGTAAATAAATTTATGGAAATAATTTATTATAATAGATAATAAACTTATTATCTATTTTCTATATGTAATATATGTACATATGTCATACATATAGTTATTTGATGTTATATTAAGAATATTGTCTTTAGACAATAAGTAAATTATTTTCTAATAAAGAATGTCTTTATTTGGAGAAAACATAATATTTTATGTTATGGCTAAATACATAATTTCAAATGAGTTTAATTAATGAAAGAAAACTATGTTATTTTAATATATTAAATAATTTAAGTTATTAATTGATCGTGAATATTATTATTTGAATAATTAATAGAGTATATATTAATTATTATAAGCATAAAATTTATACTTATTATAAGTATAATTAATTGAGGTAGTTTAGCATTTTAATAGCTAGAGTTATTATATTTCCGTAAAAGTTATATATAATATTTGAATATTCGATTTGTAAAATATTTATATGTGGACCTTGGATTAAATAGTTCTAATTATATTGAACATGTTATAAGTAGTAAGTGATGAGAATAAGAATAAGCTTAATGTAAGCTTGTGAAATATGCCTTGTGTGGCACGATAATAGATTCGGTAATGAATGATGGAAGAATTATTTAAACAATTAATCATATTAATTGTTATTATAATAATATGTTGAATTATTATTATTGCGAGTGATAGCATGATAATAAGTATATTTGTTATAAATATAATAAGATTTATATTTATTGTGAAAATTAACTATATAAATGTTAATTAATTGTTATGGAAATTTTAATTCCATTGATTAATGAGAAATGGATTAATAAATATTATTATTAATTAATTGATGAGATAAGTAAATTACTTACTTCTATGTGCAAGCATGCGAATAAAATGTCTAGCGTATAGTAACTAACTATATATTATATGAAGTGTGAAGTGTGGTACAATTATATTATATAGTGTGGTGCAACAATTATGTGACTATACTATATATAAGGACCATGTATCAAGATTTATTAAACTATGTGAGTTACATGAAATGTGGGTGTGACAATGTATATATTAAGTATACAACAAAATAATATATCATGAATATATAGTAAACAATTATTGAATTAATGAAATTTAATAATAAAGGAGACAATACACTGTGATGATACCCGATAGAATTATATTCGGTGTTAATAAGATGTACATGAATTTATATGTGCAAGTTAAAATTTACTACACGATAGTATTATTGGGACTACATTGTGACACATTAATTTATAACTTAAGTTATATAAAAGGGAATGTGTATAACTTAAATATATATGGAATAAATATATATAGCCTAAGTATATACTATATATATACATATATAACATTAGTATGTGGGAAAACAAGTTGCTGAGTTCTCTCCTTGTCCAACATTGAGTGCCCATTTCTTCTTCACATGAACTCACATGGCTACTCTACTCTTCTCAATTTCATCACAAGCTAGCTAATAATTGCAAAGGGTGTGGGATTCATGATGAGATTTACCAACTCTTTCTTATCCATTGAGCTTTCTTGCAATCCTTTGAATTAATTTGGAAGGTCATTGAGTTGTCTGGATATCCATTTGCCTATATAAGGAACTCTCTTCCTTCTCTATTTCAATTGCTGAGAATTGCTTAAGTTGAGAGCATATAGAGGGTGGATACTTGTATACATATTAGTAGAGGAAGTGAGGATTAGAAAGTTCTAATTGAATGTTGACAGAGGTATAATCCCTCCTTCATTGTTCTTCATTTATATTTTACTATCAATTTTTTGGTTTTAGAATTGAGTATGGAATCCATGATTATGTGATCAAGCAATGTTTGTTAATTACTCCTTAGTTGCTATACTAGCTTATACATATGTTTAGACTATCATATGGCTGATTAGAATCAAGTTCGTATTAAGTTTCTGTGTTTGGGCTGGAAAACTGCCGAAGCAGGCTGCTCTCTGGCATGAACCAGACACGGCGCAGCTGCGCCGGTTTATAACTAAGGCGCAGCGCAGCTGCGCCGGTCCCCTGTCCCAGTTTCTGGTTTTGGTTTCTGTTTCAGTTCTGTTAAGTGTTAGCATGTGGCCTCACTTGGAACAAGCATGTGAACATGATCAAACTATAGATATTAGTACATTACATGACATAAGCATGAATAATCATGATAGTGTACACGATTGATGAAAAACTTATAGTTTTAAACTTAAATTTATAGTTTTAAATATGAACGTTGACACATACGTGAGACGTGGACATTCTGATCTTGTGAAGATGTTAACATACTTTAACTACATATGATAAGAGCTTTAAAGTTGTCTTGTATGTGTCGAATTGTATCGTTCAAGTTTAAAATGATTTCAAAGGCGAACTTGAATATGTTTTCAAATCAAGTTGCATTAAGTATGAGTAGCTAGATTCTAAAGATTTAAGATGCCATGTTTGTGTTTATTACGTCTCTAAATATGATTCGTATGTGATTGGATATATTGATAACTAACCAAGCATGAGTTCGAGCATGTTTTAAAGTAATAAACGAAGCATGTTTTTAAACTAATAACTATGATAGTTACATGTATGAAGAATGAATATTCATAAACATGCCCAACATGAGTTACATGAATACTTTATATGTTTAAAGAACTAGCATGATAAACTTTGTGATGTTCACGACCTCGAGTGGCCTTAAATTATTGAAATGTTGACTTAGAACCTATATCGTGTAAATTGAACGTGAAAAGGGTTGAATGAGCATGAAAGTATCCTTTAATATGAATACATGCTATGTAGGACCATATGTTAATACTTGAATCCAACTTCGACGGTTAATAGCGTATATTTGCTTTGTTATGGTCTTATGTGTTAGTAATGACAAATGAGAATGATTAACTCAAAAGATGGACTACACTAGCTATATGTAAATAGATTAGTGGTAGACAGGTATGGGTATATGAAGAATGTTAGTAAGTACGTATGGTTAAAGTATACGTATACTTACATAATTATTCTAAGAACACGATAAGAAAGTGAAACGAAGGTTCTAAGAAACAAGTTAGACAACAATGTAACCTTTATTATTACATTGAGAATGTGTGGATGCATATAACTGATGAGTGTGATCTCTATGGTTAATATAATTGTGTAGGATTACACAAAGTGCAGAGATTCTTAAGCAGTTAAGTCGTAGTTATTAAACTACGAATCAGGCAAGTCTTTCAGTTCCTATTTGATATATGAATTCAATAACTGTTAGTTGAATTATATTATGCTGTGATAATGTGAACTTATATATGAACTGTATATGAGATATAAATGAGATTGAAAGTTGATCTTTGATGATATACTTGTTATGTGAAAAGTAACATGCGTAGTAAATATAAACTGTTTATAAATGCATGAATTGAGTATGATGTTATATGCTATGTGATGCATGAGAACTGTTAGAATTGCTGAGCTGTCGAGCTCACTCTTGCAAATAACCACTTTTGCAGGTTAAGGATTCACGGTAAAGATTTCGTGCTTCTTAATTGATAAAGATAGATAGTATCGCATTGAAGAATATTACTTAGATTATTGTCTGGACCATGTTTAGATTCTAGATGATGTACTCGATAGTTGCTTACACTGTTTAATACATGTTGTATTGTAAGAATGTATTAATTAATACACAGAGGATATCGAGTTGAGTTGTAAATGTTTATACGATAACTCAGATAAGAAGGAATCATATTATATAGTTGATTCAAGATTTGTAATCGGTATCAAAGTTATGGAATCAATAAAAAGATTTTTATTCAAAGGATATTAAAAAGTTTAAATTATTCCATATTTTAGTAATATCGAATATGATGTAAAGATGAGATCTTGGATATAAATAGAATTTATATTCTAAATTATAATAAACAAAGTTGTATTCTTTTAGTAATGAATAAAAGATGTAATAGTTTGGCGATAGTAGTATCGTGACTGCACCGAATTCGAGGTTTCAAAGGAACGTGGATTTAGGGGCGTCACAGGTTGATATCAAAGCTGTAGGTTATAAACCTTAGGTAAGTGTACCTTAGACTATAACCTGAGAGAGTGAAAGATAAGATTAAAATATATACGTGAAGATTCAAAGAAGAATCTTGAAATATCTAGAGAATGAGAATCAGGAGTTTCCTAACTCCGGTAATGAAAATGTTAAGACGATGTCTATAAGATGTTTATGACGAAGATAGTGAGAATAAACTCGGATGGAGTTTAGTTGATAATAGGGAAAGAACCCTAAGATAAATAGATGATCACGACGTGATCAGATTGAACTGTGAAATGATAGATAGTCTGTAACGACTAAGTGTGTATAGCTTGATGCTATGAGAGAATGTACTATAAAAAGTACGAGAAGAACTCATGAGGAGTTGTATGTGATGAAACGTAGAAAGCTCGTAACGAGCAAGTGATAGAGTAAGATAGAGTTAAGTGTTGGAATTCCATTGAGGACTCATGTGATGGCTTAGTTGTACAAACTTTTGTATGGGCAGAAGTTTTGTGCTTGCACTGAGTGCGTCACATTGATAATCGTTGGAATGTTAGTGTCGCGGTATCATTATACATATGGTGGAAAGGTGATTCTTTTCTCATATCTATTTTGATAGATAGAGGTTTCTAAGATATAATTAGATAATATTAAGATTAGGTGCGAGTTCTTAAAACTCATGCCTATGACAAGTTCGTGACTCATAATCGTATGGTGGGACCCCTCAGCGAATGGACGACTTTGGTCTGACTAGGATAAGTTCCTCAACCCATATGATTGTGGTAGGTTCCTGAGCTTCCATGGTGTGGTAAGTTGGTGAACTGTATTGAGAATAGATGTATTATATAAGAGTTTTGGAATAGTGAGCATTGATGGTGGTAAGAGATTGAAGCGATGGAGAATTTGGATTTTTCTAAATCTTCTAGCTACGCTAGATTTTCAAAATTTATTGACTTCGTGCTAGTGTTTGCACTTCGGTTTTCTTGAGAAAAACATTGAGTCGGGTGACTGAACCAATGAGTTTTAAAAACAACACCGTTATTCGTATGTCTAAGCTATTTGTTTCGGCTAAGACAAAAATAATTTGAAAATCTTTCAAAATGTATTTTGACCATATGCATCATTTGATATGATGTAGAATGGTAAACGATGGAGTCATCAATGCAATCGAACCTAGTGTAGGTTGTGATTGAAAGATCGTCAGCCCACTATGGTATGATGTAATATGACAAAGTCATAAAATGGCGGAATCCTCAGCGTACTATTAAGTTGGTGCGGCATCATGACGTCATAAAACAGTTTTTGGTTTTTCTTTCGAATTATGAAAAGTTGACTAAATTATTTCGATTGATGTTCGGATTATTGATAAGAGTCTAAGCTATTTGATTCGGCTAAGCGACTTTGAAAAGAGATTATAGAATTCAAGCATTCTTGTGTATTTATGCCAAACCGGATTGCTCTGGTGCGGATTTAGATGTTGAAAAGCTGAGGTGAACAACCCTATAAAGGGGACATGTTTTCGGGGACAATGGTTCCGAATGTAACGCATATAGTCGTTACAAAACACTACGTTGTGGCCCAACGTAGTGGTACAATAGGCTGGCCACCTAGAGTACGCGTGGAGAGTGTTTTCAGTCTTTGTTATTGATAAACACTCTGGTTTGCGGTGTGAAGAATTGTGTTGAAGCATTAGTAAACCCGGAGAAAAGTTCACGGTCTTGTGACCCCTCAGCATAAATTGGAATCTGAGTTATTCATACTACTTCCCGATTATTGAAAAATCGTGGAAGATTCTTATTCTTCTAAATGATGAATGTAGTAAATAGAATGTTCCTTAGAAAGGAGAAAGTGGTAGAATGAGATTGAGAAAGTTATAATAATAAAACTTTCGAAAAGAGAATGAATAAAATTATTCAAGAGAATATGTAATAATCGGAATAGCACCGAGTAAAGGAAGTTTCGGTGATTCCGAGGACGGAATCCTTATAAGGGGGAGAGGATGTAAGAACCCAAATTTTTAGATATTATTAAATAAGGATTTAATAAATAAAATTCTTAAACCGTGAGATGGGTTCGAATAAAAATATATATATGTGATATGAGGTATGTGGTATTATATTACATAGGGTAATATGGACTATGTAATATGTGTTTTTGTGATTTATAAATATATTATTAATATATATTTGTTACTTATCGTAGAGACGATCCAGTTGAGATAAAGGAAGTGGATAAATTCCTATCGATATTAAATAATTTATATAGAATTATTTTATCATAGTAAGTTGGTGATATTAAATATCCTTAATGTATAATCACCATATTCTTGTGTATGTGTATTAATAACTAGTATGTTTATAACATAGGTTATTAATAGCACTTAAGCTATCCGTGAATAGGTTTGGATAATGAAGCATGAGTTAGTTAAGGAATTAACTAATAAGAATAAATATTAGTTAATTTAAGTTGGGAGTTATATTATGAAATAATATAATGAAAGTATTGAACCTTAATTAACTATGATGATATAGTACAGTGTTTAATTTACTTAAGTAAAGGAGTGAATTAATATGTGTGTTGAATATGTAATTATAGTTGATACTTTTATATTACTTAGAATAGTAATATGTGAGAAAGTCTAATGTACGAATAACGTTAAATATATATATATATATATATATATATATATATATATATATATATATATATATACGTTATTAAAGGGAGATGGAAATCATTATATCTTTAAATGAATATTTGAAGAAATTGTTTTGGAAACAATTTATAGAAAAGAAAGAGAACTAATTATTATATATTTCTAATAAAGGGTATTAAAATAAATTCTAATATTGAATTATTTTGATAAAGGAGGAAATGTTATTTTTGAATAATAATATTTCCTTATATGTTTTTGTATGAGGTAATAGGTATGATTAATTAATATGGTAAATATATTAAAACATATTTGCTATATGTAAATAAATTTATGGAAATAATTTATTATAATAGATAATAAACTTATTATCTATTTTCTATATGTAATATATGTACATATGTCATACATATAGTTATTTGATGTTATATTAAGAATATTGTCTTTAGACAATAAGTAAATTATTTTCTAATAAAGAATGTCTTTATTTGGAGAAAACATAATATTTTATGTTATGGCTAAATACATAATTTCAAAGGAGTTTAATTAATGAAAGAAAACTATGTTATTTTAATATATTAAATAATTTAAGTTATTAATTGATCGTGAATATTATTATTTGAATAATTAATAGAGTATATATTAATTATTATAAGCATAAAAGTTATACTTATTATAAGTATAATTAATTGAGGTAGTTTAGCATTTTAATAGCTAGAGTTATTATATTTCCGTAAAGGTTATATATAATATTTGAATATTCGATTTGTAAAATATTTATATGTGGACCTTGGATTAAATAATTCTAATTATATTGAACATGTTATAAGTAGTAAGTGATGAGAATAAGAATAAGCTTAATGTAAGCTTGTGAAATATGCCTTGTGTGGCACGATAATAGATTCGGTAATGAATGATGGAAGAATTATTTAAACAATTAATCTATATTAATTGTTATTATAATAATATGTTGAATTATTATTATTGCTAGTGATAGCATGATAATAAGTATATTTGTTATAAATATAATAAGATTTATATTTATTGTGAAAATTAACTATATAAATGTTAATTAATTGTTATGGAAATTTTAATTCCATTGATTAATGAGAAATGGATTAATAAATATTATTATTAATTAATTGATGAGATAAGTAAATTACTTACTTCTATGTGCAAGCATGCGAATAAAATGTCTAGCGTATAGTAACTAACTATATATTATATGAAGTGTGAAGTGTGGTACAATTATATTATATAGTGTGGTGCAACAATTATGTGGCTATACTATATATAGGGACCATGTATCAAGATTTATTAAACTATGTGAGTTACATGAAATGTGGGTGTGACAATGTATATATTAAGTATACAACAAAATAATATATCATGAATATATAGTAAACAATTATTGAATTAATGAAATTTAATAATAAAGGAGACAATACACTGTGATGATACCCGATAGAATTATATTCGGTGTTAATAAGATGTACATGAATTTATATGTGCAAGTTAAAATTTACTACACGATAGTATTATTGGGACTACATTGTGACACATTAATTTATAACTTAAGTTATATAAAAGGGAATGTGTATAACTTAAATATATATGGAATAAATATATATAGCCTAAGTATATACTATATGTATACATATATAACATTAGTATGTGGGAAAACAAGTTGCTGAGTTCTCTCCTTGTCCAACATTGAGTGCCCATTTCTTCTTCACGTGAACCCACATGGCTACTCTACTCTTCTCAATTTCATCACAAGCTAGCTAATAATTGCAAAGGGTGTGGGATTCATGATGAGATTTACCAACTCTTTCTTATCCATTGAGCTTTATTGCAATCCTTTGAATTAATTTGGAAGGTAATTGAGTTGTCTGGATATCCATTTGCCTATATAAGGAACTCTCTTCCTTCTCTATTTCAATTGCTGAGAATTGCTTAAGTTGAGAGCATATAGAGGGTGGATACTTGTATACATATTAGTAGAGGAAGTGAGGATTAGAAAGTTCTAATTGAATGTTGACAGAGGTATAATCCCTCCTTCATTGTTCTTCATTTATATTTTACTGTCAATTTTTTGGTTTTAGAATTGAGTATGGAATCCATGATTATGTGATCAAGCAATGTTTGTTAATTACTCCTTAGTTGCTATACTAGCTTATACATATGTTTAGACTATCATATGGCTGATTAGAATCAAGTTCGTATTAAGTTTCTGTGTTTGGGCTGGAAAACTGCCGAAGCAGGCTGCTCTCTGGCATGAACCAGACACGGCGCAGCTGCGCCGGTTTATAACTAAGGCGCAGCGCAGCTGCGCCGGTCCCCTGTCCCAGTTTCTGGTTTTGGTTTCTGTTTCAGTTCTGTTAAGTGTTAGCATGTGGCCTCACTTGGAACAAGCATGTGAACATGATCAAACTATAGATATTAGTACATTACATGACATAAGCATGAATAATCATGATAGTGTACACGATTGATGAAAAACTTATAGTTTTAAACTTAAATTTATAGTTTTAAATATGAACGTTGACACATACGTGAGACGTGGACATTCTGATCTTGTGAAGATGTTAACATACTTTAACTACATATGATAAGAGCTTTAAAGTTGTCTTGTATGTGTCGAATTGTATCGTTCAAGTTTAAAATGATTTCAAAGGCGAACTTGAATATGTTTTCAAATCAAGTTGCATTAAGTATGAGTAGCTAGATTCTAAAGATTTAAGATGCCATGTTTGTGTTTATTACGTCTCTAAATATGATTCGTATGTGATTGCATATATTGACAACTAACCAAGCATGAGTTCGAGCATATTTTAAAGTAATAAACGAAGCATGTTTTTAAACTAATAACTATGATAGTTACATGTATGAAGAATGAATATTCATAAACATGCCCAACATGAGTTACATGAATACTTTATATGTTTAAAGAACTAGCATGATAAACTTTGTGATGTTCACGACCTCGAGTGGCCTTAAATTGTTGAAATGTTGACTTAGAACCTATATCGTGTAAATTGAACGTGAAAAGGGTTGAATGAGCATGAAAGTATCCTTTAATATGAATACATGCTATGTAGGACCATATGTTAATACTTGAATCCAACTTCGACGGTTAATAGCGTATATTTGCTTTGTTATGGTCTTATATGTTAGTAATGACAAATGAGAATGATTAACTCAAAAGATGGACTACACTAGCTATATGTAAATAGATTAGTGGTAGACAGGTATGGGTATATGAAGAATGTTAGTAAGTACGTATGGTTAAAGTATATGTATACTTACATAGTTATTCTAAGAACACGATAAGAAAGTGAAACGAAGGTTCTAAGAAACAAGTTAGACAACAATGTAACCTTTATTATTACATTGAGAATGTGTGGATGCATATAACTGATGAGTGTGATCTCTATGGTTAATATAACTGTGTAGGATTACACAAAGTGCAGAGATTCTTAAGCAGTTAAGTCGTAGTTATTAAACTACGAATCAGGCAAGTCTTTCAGTTCCTATTTGATATATGAATTCAATAACTGTTAGTTGAATTATATTATGTTGTGATAATGTGAACTTATATATGAACTGTATATGAGATATAAATGAGATTGAAAGTTGATCTTTGATGATATACTTGTTATGTGAAAAGTAACATGCGTAGTAAATATAAACTGTTTATAAATGCATGAATTGAGTATGATGTTATATGCTATGTGATGCATGAGAACTGTTAGAATTGCTGAGCTGTCGAGCTCACTCTTGCAAATAACCACTTTTGCAGGTTAAGGATTCACGGTAAAGATTTCGTGCTTCTTGATTGATAAAGATAAATAGTATCGCATTGAAGAATATTACTTAGATTATTTTTTGGACCATGTTTAGATTCTAGATGATGTACTCGATAGTTGCTTACACTGTTTAATACTTGTTGTATTGTAAGAATGTATTAATTAATACATAGAGGATATCGAGTTGAGTTGTAAATGTTTATACGATAACTCAGATAAGAAGGAATCATATTATATTGTTGATTCAAGATTTGTAATCGGTATCAAAGTTATGGAATCAATAAAAAAAATTATTCAAAGGATATTGAAAAGTTTAAATTATTCCGTATTTTAGTAATATCGAATATGATGTAAAGATGAGATCTTGGATATAAATAGAATTTATATTCTAAATTATAATAAACAAAGTTGTATTCTTTTAGTAATGAATAAAAGATGTAATAGTTTGGCGATAGTAGTATCGTGACTGCACCGAATTCGAGGTTTCGAAGGAACGTGGATTTGGGGGCGTCACAGTTTGCTTGAGGATAAGTAATTATTTATGTTTAGGGTTATTTGTTGAGTAGGTTAAAAACCTACTAAATAACTATTTCTAAGCTTAATATATTGTGGTATCTTAAGTAGTGCAGGTTACTTTTCATGCCTTTGGGTGAATTTGCAAGAAAGGAGAATAGCTGAGCTGAAAGGAAGAAAGCAGGAAGAATTAGGCAGACTAACATACAGGCGTGGGGCGCGCTACAATCGAGGAGGAGTCCCTGGCATAGTAGCGCGGGGCACATTATTTTGCAAGTAAATCGGGCGCGGGGCGCTTTTAGCTGACGGATTTGATGAAGATTTTGTTATTTAAAACATAAAGTTGAGATGGAAAAGGATTTTAGACATGCCTATTTGTACTAAGGTTTGATTAGACTATAAATATTAGCTATTCTCTTAGTAGTAAAACATCTTTTAACTAGAAATTCTTGGAGGCTATTCATTCATTCAAACCCTAGTTTTGAGAATCAAGGCATGTCAAGCTAAACTACTCAATTCAATTCTGAAGGGATGTTGAACCTTATTTACAATTAATGGTTTGAGGAAGTTATTTTATTTACTCTTTCGTGTGTGAGATTTATTCTGATTATCTACATAAACTTTCTTGTATGCTATTCAATTAACTAATTTGGTTTCTGCAGGATTAAATTAGTAAATTGATATCATCTGCTAGATTAAGATATATATTAAGCAAACGATGTATGTCTGATCATAGGTAGCAATTAATGATATTTGATTGTGGTCAAACTTTTGGATATTATTAAGATTTTCAGAAATCAAGTTAAATAATTCCTAATTGTGTAATTGTTGCTTGGAATAATCTAATTCTCATTCTTCATGCTTCTATCATATTAAATTTAGACTGATAGTTCTAGGTTATATGATAGTTAGGATCTTTTGTTGGCGATTGTCGCATTAGATTTATACTTAAGGAGAATTTCGGATAACTAGCCATTGCGGTTATCTAGGATTGTTAATCTCATTAAAGGATAAATATTGTAAAAACTTGGTTAATCCATAATTATGGAAAGGCGATACTGAAGTGAAGAATTAAAGCTTTTTACTCACTGATACTTCTTTTAAATTCACTTTCATTAATTAAACTTTTCAAACTAAAATTCCCCAATTCATTAGAAAATACTTGGATTAATATAAAATAAAACACTCTCTGTGGGATCGATCAATGCTTTTTACTATACTAATTCTTGAGTTAGTGGAATAGGAGTAAGGTTAATTTTGGAGTGCTAAACGACAGTTCCCAAGCAGCTCTACCTACGACAGCCGTAGGTAGAGGTGCAGCTCCACGTGGCGAGGCCCACGTGGCAGGTTCCGTTACATCAAAGTACGTGCACTCCGAGCAACGCGAGGTCAGATTCAAAACTTTCTAACTTTTGATCGGAGCGTCCGTTGGAGGTGTGCTGTACCTTTTTGGAAAGCTCTCACCGAGAGCGTCACAATGACGTGGGAGTAAACCTTTTTTGAGTCCAAAAAGACGGGTTCATGATTAGGTCTTCGATTTCTCGCAGTTTATCCGTTGAGTTGTCTTGCGCTGTTTCCACTCGAGATCATTGTTATGGTTTGTTCTGAACTTAGTGGCGTCAATTCGGCTTGAGTTTGATCGAATCTACTTCATGTTGGTAAAATGACTGTTTTGCCCTTCTCGGGGGTTGCCTTCAATGCTGGCATGGCCTTCGACTGACTTCTTGGGGATGTTTCTAAGGTTTGGATCCCAGTTGATTCTATTTGTCCTTAGGGTTGTCTCTGAGGCTAACTTGGTCCTTCAAAGTTTTCCTCTGGAGATGTTATGAGGTCTCAAGATTGTTTCCGAAGTTGACCTGACCTCCTTGGTTGAGATCGGGTCTGACCTGTACCTCCCGGGGTGAGATCAGAGCTAACCTGTCCTCTTGGGTTGAGATCGAGGCTGACCTGTACATCTCAGGTTGAGACCGAGGCTGACCTGTACCTCCCGGGTTGAGACCGGGGCTGACCTGTACCTCCCGGGTTGAGATCAGGGCTGACTTGTACCTCTCGAGTTAAGACCGGGGCTGACCTGTACCTCCTGGGTTGAGACCGGGGCTGATTTGTACCTTTCGGGTTGAGATCGGGGCTGACCTGTACCTCCCGGGTTGAGACCGGGGCTGACCTGTACCTCCCAGGTTGAGACCGGGGCTAATCTGTACCTCCCGGGGCTGACCTGTACCTCTCGGGTTGAGACTGGGGCTAACCTATACCTCTTGAGTTGAGACCGGGGCTGACCTGTACCTCTCGAGTTGAGATCGGGGCTGACCTGTACCTCCCATATTGAGATCGGGGCTGACCTGTACCTTTCGGGTTGAGATCGGGGCTGACCTGTACCTCCAGGGTTGAGACCAGGGCTAACCTGTACCTCCCGGGTTGAGACCGAGGTTTATTTGATGGCCCAGTATTGAGACCGGGGTTGATTTGATGGCCCGATATTGAGACCGATCGGGGTTAAGTTGATGGCCCGGTATTGAGACCGGGGTGGATTTAATGGCCCGATATTGAGATCGGGGTTGATTTGATGGCCCGGTATTGAGACCGGGGTTAAGTTGATGGCCCGATATTGAGACCGGGGTTGATTTAAAAAGACAATGTTGCCCTCCTACAGTGTTAGTAACAGGAGAACAAAATTTCGAGTGTCTACACCTTTCATATCAGTAGTTCATATATATCCGAAATCCAGAGTATCGGCAATAACATGATCGGTCCATATTGCCAATACCCTCACTCAGATGTATAATCCATAAGGATACTGTATTACTTCAACTATACAATTAAATCATCTAAGAATGTACAAGTATACGAATGCGAAACAAAAGATGATAATATATATTTCATATAATAAGTTCGGTTACATGGTTCTCAACATTGAGTTCTTATTACAACAAAAGACTTACATTTATTAAAGACAATAATATAAAACTAATCTAAGCATAACCTTTTTCCACTACGTGTTCCAGAAGTGCTGGGATTACCATCTAAAACTGCAAAAGAAATGATTTGCAAGAATGAGCTATAACATGCTCAGCAAGTTTATATTTATAAACACAATGTTTGATTTGAATAAACAATAGTTCAACAATTTTACTTCACTGAGTGTTGATGACCAATTATGGAATTTTTAATATCAACTATTTCTGTCAGTCACAAAGACTTAGAAATCTGCATATTCGGATATGAGATCGGGGATCAACCTATTCAATATCCTAGGAGTATGCATATTGTCCTACCTCTAGTGCCAATTTGCAGACACAATTTAAGACCCAATTTAGGATAAATTCAACTCGTATAGGATGTCTTACCAAAATAATTTGGTTTGACGCAACAGTTTATGTTTGATAAATAATAATTCAACATCATATGAATAAGTGATTCATTTCTTAAGTTATGCTGAAACAATAGCAATAACTTTCACAATAAATGGGTAACAACTTGGTTCGGTATAACATATCGAAAAGCATTCAAGTCGGGTTCAAGAACTTGCATAATGAAAAAGTAATGTTCGGATACTTGCGTAAGATAATAAGTTTAAGGATAGAATACTTGTCTCTGTGAAGAACGTCTATCTAATGTTACTCGAAGTGTTTAAGATACCTAAAATATGTAAAACATATTGATATAGATCATTAGTATTGAAAACAATACCTAACTACTCAAACTATATAAGTTCGGTCTATATTTAATATGATTTCGGTGTCCTAAAACCTTACCGGATATTTATTAAGTTAATATCTCGGTTAAACTTTACTTATAATGTTTATTATAATTTTAGATAATTTATTTATAACTTATAATAATTTTCAGAAGCTTATAATAATTTTTAAGTATTTAATTATCCAATAGAATGATTTTTAAATCATTAACTTTATACTTAAATAATTATTAATTACTTAGTATAATTGTTAAAACCTTAGTATTATTTTTAAGTAATTTATAATCATTTAATATAATTTTTAGAATATTTAAATCATTTTTAAATAATTACTTATTATTTATAAATGATTTATTTAATTACTTTATTAATTAATTAATTTATTTATTTATTATAAAAATATTTATGGAATTTATGTCAAAATATTAAAAGTTAATTTTTATAACTTAAAATGATTTTTAAAACTTAATTTATAATTATTTAATAATTATTTTTATTTATTTTTATTTTTTTAATTAATTTTAGCTCTGTCCGTCGCTATAGATCTTAGGCGACAGGAAGCGTCGCTATAGCTATTTTTCAGTCTGAAGAACAACATTGGTCAAGGTCGAGTAGTCACTTTGACCAAGTTTGTTCTTTAAGCTTGTTATGATTCTGGATTTCTAAGTGTTTCAATGGTGTAGTGTTTATGTAATACTACAACATGATACTAAGTTTGAACTCTAATCATACCATATCAAAAAGTTATTAAGGCTCAAAGTAGCTGTCGGAGCTGTTCTTGGGTTTCTGGGCAACCCAAAATAGTGGTCAACATCAGTCAACGACCTTGTGGTTCTAATATCTTCAATTCTGTGTATTAGATGTGTGTTTTGATTGTTGTAGTGTGTAATCTATGTGTCATAGTACAACGAGATAACACTGGCTTGGACCGAGTAACATCCTAAAGTAAGGATCTAAGCCGGTCAAAGTACTGTCAGAAGCTGTTCTTCGTGTTCTTCATTTTTTGTTTCCAGAAAATGAAACCGTGAACGGTCAACGAGTTTTGACCATTAATTCTAGTCATCCTATGTATTTATCATGTGTTAAAGTATATCATACTTATAGTATACATGTAAGGGTATAATAACATAACACTTCGCTAGCTTAACAACATATAGAGAGAAAGATACAAGCCGGTCAAACTGTCCTTGCTTAATTGTTCTTGAGATTTCTGGGTAACCTAGAAATCAGATCTTCGTGATCGGTCAACGACCTTTGACCACTTATATCTTTCATTCTGCTAATCCAATGAACTTGAGTCTTGTTCTAGCTTACTAAGCTCATGTAATACTACAACTAGCATACAATTAACAGACTTAAACATTAACACATGAAGATCTACGGGCTCTGACATTAGGCTGTCAAGCCTATTTTGACAAAAAAAAATTAGATTGCTTAAAACACCTTTTTGATGCATCTAGACGTTATGGAAACATGATCTATCATCCCAGATCACTTACTAACATGTTATTACACATAATTAAACAACAAATCTAATAAAGCATCAAAGATCTAAAGTACAATTATGATTTATATCTTTCTTGAGCAAAATTTGCTATCTAAGCTTTGATTCTGATCTTGCTATTGCTAGGGCTTCTTATGGCAGGTAGTATAAGTGTTTAGGTTGAGAGAATTCGTGAGTTTAGCCAGTACTGAGGCTGCTATTTATTGAATTGGTAAGTTAGGATTTTTAGGTCATTTTCCCATTCTTGCCTCCAAAAATATCCTTGCTTGTGAACTTGTGCTACTATGACAAGCTGTTTAGTGGCCAGATGAGATAGGATTTCATATTGTGGTGGTGGCACATACTTGTGAGCAACTTCAATTTAATTAGTAAGCTAATATTGCCCTAATCCTCATTAATTGTGATTTAGTGTTTTATTTTTGTGTTTAGGATAACATAATGAAGTTATTAACACCTAATTTAAGTTTAGTTAACATAATTAGGGTTTAGGATAACCTAATTAGGGTTAGTAGTTCTTAATTAGGGTTAGGATTTTGAAATTAGGGTTAGGGATTTCCTAATTTAGCATTAGGGTTTTCCTAATTTAGGGTTAGTCACACAATCTTGACGAAGCACAACAAAACATTTTATCAGTGTAAGCACGATAAAGCAGCTTGATAAAATAATATACTAAAAAGTCCAAATGCGAAATAAAAATTTTAAGCACGACGTTTTTCGGAGAAAAATAATTTTGACCGAAGTCTTCAATAGAGCATATAATAACACAATACACATTCAGAACAGAGAGATTTTATTGATAAACGAAGAATTTACATAACCGAGTCTTATTAGGGGTTTGGGATTTCACAAAGTATACTACGTAATGATAGTGACTGTCACTACAAGAAAAGCTCATAATCTCGACGGAATTATTTTCGACGGACTACATTCCGTCGACATTATGGTATTCCCGACTGAATAATCGGTCCCAATTACTTTTGTCGTAATTAAACTATTCTCGACGGAATTCGATCGGGAGATAGAAGCTTCTTATTGGCTCCAGATTTTTCGTCAGCGCCAAACACAACCTAGACGGATTGTCACTTAAGGCCGACGGAATTTTTGTTGAGAATGAAGTATTTTCAAGGGACTTATTATCGACCGAATTCCGTCGAAGATAAGGATAAACCCTATCACTTTCACTCAGTGCCGCACAGAACAGTTTGCCCCCAATTTTTTCCCTCTCTCTTTGCTGCAAAAAACCTCTCTCTCTCTCTCTCTCTCTCTCTCTCTCTCTCTCTCTCTCTCTCTCTCTCTCTCTCTCTCTCTCTCTCTCTCTCGTTCCATCTATCTCGCTCCTGCTCCTGCAATCTATCTCTCTCTCTCTTCACCCATCCTCTGTCGTCGCCCTCCATCCTGCTGCAAGCAGTGCACCCTTTCCGCCGGCAGCTGTGCACCCCTTCTGCCGGCAACTCCTAGTCTCAACGACAACTCCTCCAAACTTGGGTTCTCCAATGTAATTAAGGTTAGATTATATATATCCAAACTGATTCCATGTTAGATTGTTGATGTTGTTAGTAATTGTTGGTAATTTTTCATTAATTATTAGATTGTTGATCATTGTGTTGTGGTTCAGACTAATTCCATGATGTTGTTAGTAATTGTTAGTAAGGTTAGGTTTTATTTTTATGTTGATGTTATGGTTAATTCCTTGTTAGCAGGTTATTTTGATGTTGTTAGTAGGTAATTCCATGTTAGCAAGTATAAGGTTATTGTTAGTAGGTAATCCTTATTAGCAGGTTATTTTGATGTTGTTAGTAGGTAATTCCTTTCCTACTTGCCCTTTTTTTCAATTGCAGGCTTATCATTTCTGCTTTTTTTTCACCTTATAGATTCTACCATTGTGAAATGCATTGTGTGAATCAATTGAAGACTTACTTTTATTGGGTGTTGAATTATTTCCGACGGAATTTTCGTGGAAGTTGTAGATGGTAATAAATAAATCAATTCTTAACTATTATAAAAAACAATTAGGACTTAGTTTGCCACTAAAATAAAGTAAACTACACAACTAAGTAGCATTTACTTAGTTGACTGCTACTTAAAAAATTATAATTAACTATAACATAAATAAATATTATAGTAAATATAATGTAAGAAAAAATAATTTAATATAAAAACTAAGTAGCATTTACTTAGTTTGGGAATATCCTAAAACAATAAATTTAAAATGATTTAATTAAAATGATATAAAATGATATAATATAAAATAAATAATATAATATAAAATAAATTAACTAAAATAAATTAATTAATTAATGTAAATTAAATTAAATAATATAATAATAAATAAAATAAAATAAATTTAATTATTTAATTAAGATAAATTAAATTAAATTAAAAATTATACTTTAATTTAATTTAATAACATATAAAGAAGCAAATAAAATAAAATAAAAATAATACTTTAATTTAATATAATTAAACAAAATAAAATAATATAATATCCATTATTTGATAATATAATACAGTATATAATAAATTAAATTAAAATGAATAAAATAAAATAAAATTAAATAATTAATGTAAATTAAATAATATAATATAATAATAAATGAAATAAACTAAATTAAAATAAAACCAAATTACTTAATTAATTAAAATAAATTAAATAATTTAATTTAATAACATTTGAATAAGCAAATAAAATAAATAAAAAATAATACTTTAATTTAATATAAATAAAAAAAATATAATATAATATCCATTATTAGATAATATAATATAGTATATAATAAATTAAAATTAAATTAAATATAATAACATATAAATTAAATGAAATATAATATAATGTAATGTAATACAACATTGTAATGAAAAAATAGTATAATATATTCAAATAATAGTTTCTCATAAACTGAGTAGCATTTACTTGGTTTATTATTGGAAAAAAAAAACTACGTAGCAATTGCTTAGTTTTCCACAATTACAATAAATTGCATATATACTTGTGCATGTAGTATACAAAGGTAGGAGCTTAGAAACCCGTTTGATATTCACTCATTAGGAGTGAATGTCGAATAGTCCCCAGTTTGTGACTGTAACTAGATGTTATGTCTCACTTAGGTCGGTGCCAATGCACAGGGTGCGTTTTTATAAATTTTAAGGATTTTTCAGCTGGTGTCTCTACATATTCTCCGAGTGCATACTTAGACTAAGTTTTCTTGGTCTATTTCGTGTACTTGGAGACTATGGGGAGGTACTGATGAAATTTTCTGAAAATAGTAGAAACGTGCTCAAGAATGGCACTAGTGAGGAGACACATCCAGGAACAGGATAGAAGTCTAACCCCTATAGAGTGGAGATATAGACTAGGTAAACTAAATTCATGCTTGGACCACATTCATGATTATTCTTGATCTAATTGGGTATTTTCTTCAATTAAAGACGTCAGCCGACCGGAGTTTGATGTACCGTAGGATACAGATTGATGGGAGGGGATTAGTTGATGCGTACCGTGATGGGGTGTCCAATTTTATGAACAAAACAATAGAACATGCTGATGATCCGAATAGAAAGATGAGATGCCCGTGTCTCAAATGTAAGAACATGATATGGAAGACTGCCGATGAAGTTAAATTTGACTTATATTCACGTGGGTTTGTGGATGGGTATTCGGTATGGATTCATCACGGGGAATTAGTTGAGTTTAGAGAACTGACAAACAGTACTGTAGACCAACCAGTTCACGGGGATTCCCAATCAGATAACTATGATGCCGTGGAGATGTTAGTAGATGCGTATGGCCCTACCAATATTGACTGGTCTGAAAACGAGCATGCATCAAGTAGTGCTCAACAAAAGCCAAATGATTCAGCAGCTGCCTTCTACAAAATGCTATCTGAATCAGGGATCCCATTGTATCCTGAAAATGACAAGCACACCAAGCTTTCTGTAGTGACGAAGCTTTTACACTACAAAAATGAGCATGACTGCAGTGAGAGAAGATTTAATGATTTGCTTACTATTATCAGCGAGTTCTTACCTAGGAGTAATACTTTACTCGCAAATTACTATGAAGTGAAGAAAATGGTTAAGGGGTTGAATCTCGGGTATGAAAAATCGATGCTTGTGAGCAGGATTGTATGTTGTACTACGGGGATGACAAAGATAAGGTGCAGTGTGATATATGCAACTTGCCTCGGTACAAGATCACAAAATGTGGGGGGAAGGAGAAACATGTTCCGAAGAAGATATTACTGTACTTTTCTCTTGCGTCGAGGTTGCAGCGGCTATTCATGTCTTCGCACACTGCTCCCAGTATGCGTTGGCATAGAACAAGGGATGTCGTGCCTGGTCAGCTTACTCACCCAGCAGATGGAGATGAATGGAAGAATTTTGATGCCAATTTTCCATAATTTGCCGACGAAGTTAGGAATGTCAGGCTTGGCATGGCTACAAATGGATTTTGTCTATTTAATAATTTTAGTCAGCCATATTCTGTTTGGCTAGCTATCATGGTAGCTTACAATATTCCACCGTCAATGTACATGAGGGATCCGTATCTTTCCTTGATGTGATATCCCTGATATTTAAGACTTAATAATAAAGTCAGCAATGATTAAATAAAGGTTAAGGTACAAGACATGCAGTTCGAAAATTGAGATTTGTATTGTATAAGTGAATACGAACTATGCAATATGTGATTGTTATGTTTAATAAATATATTATTGTTATATATTTATGTAAATAAATTGTAGGGACAATTTATTTAAAGGAAATAAGATGGGTAAGATTTAAATAAGTAAGTTAAAATAATTTATAATATTAAATTATTTTTAATGTGAAAAATTGGTGGCATTAAATATACTTAAGGAATAACCACCATTTCTATTTCTATTAAAGAAATTATGTATTACATTATGTGATGTAATGTATGTATGTTTCTAATGTAGTGAATATTATGATATTTACTATAGTTAAATTGTTGAAAACAATTTATAGAAGGGAAAAGAAAATAATTCGAATTTCCCGATAAATATTAAAATAAGAATTGAGTAAATAAATTTGTATTTTATTAGATGTGATAAATATAGGTATGTATATTTATTACACATGAATAAATTGTTACGAAACAATTTATATTACGAAGCGAAATAATTAGTTTAAGTATACAATAAATATTGTATACTTTAAATAAAGGATATTAAAATAAATTCTAGCATTGAATTATTTTAATAAAGAGAGAATATTATTTTTAATTGTAATATCTTATTTATTGAATAAATTCCATTTATATAAAAAATATAAAATGGAATGCATATATTATTGCTCATATGATGTAAAGGAATATTATATTGTATTCAATAAGTATTATGAGTAATATATATTATAGTGATCTGGAAATTTCGGAGCTATTAAAATAAAGATTTAATAAATAATTTTTATTTAATATAGTAATTTATTATATTATATTATACGTATCGCTTCATATGATGTAATATGTGTGTTTACGTGATATGGTAAATATATTCAGTTATATTTACTATATATAAATAAATTGGTATAAATAATTTATAATGTGAGAGGATAAATTTATTATTTATTTTCTCTATGTGATATGTGTACATGTGCATTACATGAAATATTTGCAAGGTGATAAATATAAATGTAAATTATATATATATATATATATATATATATATATATATATATTATACGAGGAAATAAAATTGTTGAGAACAATTTGCGTAACGAAGGGAAAGAAGCGGTTTAAGTATATATATATATATATATATATATACTTTACCCAAGAGCATTACAATAAATTCTTAAATGAATTTATTTTAAGAAAGCAGGGATATTATATTTATTATAATATCTTAAGTACGAAAATAATTAAATGTACATGAAAAATTATGTGGCATATTTATTTGGCATTTATAAATAAATATGTAGTGAAAGCCTGACAAGAATAATTGGTTAGTTCCACTAAATGTGTTAAATTAATTATGGGTTAATTCCATAATAAGTGAGATGATTTTATACATAATTGCAAACGTATAAATTACAAATGTATGTAATGTAATATGTATGTGTAAATGGAAAGTAGAGTAATAAAGCATTAAATAAAAAAATCAAAATTTGGCAATAATTGCTGCAATATATCCGGGCAAAGGAGAGAGTATTTGGCACATGAGAATTTTTTTTTTCAAAGTCTAATTGTAGCTTATGTGTCCCTCCTAGCCTAGCCTTTGAAATTTAGCCAAGATATGCAAGATTTTGGAGAGAGAAGAGAAGATCTGTGAGAGATTTGCTAAGAGATAGCATATACATATATATGTTATACTATCTATGAATAGAACCCCTTTCCAAGTATTTTTCTATTTTCTTGTTGCCGTGAAGGAGAAGGGTGTTTGATGCCCAAGTAAAAATTCTTGCTCTCCAAGATCATTGTCTACAAAATTGGTAATTGGCTATTCCTCCCTTTTTCCCATAATAGCCGAACTCCCTTTCTTCCTCTCACCATATGAAACTTTACTTCCTCCAAGCAAGAAAAATGAGATAGCCGTGTATGCTAAAAATCTCAATTCAAATTGGAATAAAGTATTAATCCAAATTGAAGCTCACAAAGTCTTTGGATCTTGAATTCATGTATCAAAAGGTATGAAATTACTTTTAATTTTGAGTTCTAAAGAAAATTCATGAAATTATGAAATTCTTAAGCTAAACTTAAAATTTTAAAGTTTAGTTAGTTGTAATGGAAATTTAGATGAAGTTTCCTCGTAATGAATCAAGTTTTGGTTTATGTATATATAATATGTAGTTAGAATTGATTTTGAATCAAAAGATCAAGATATGAGTTTTGTTAGTAAGCTATATGGTTAAGTATTGCATGTTTATGCTTATGTAATGATGTTGAAGAATGGAATTAGA
This sequence comes from Panax stipuleanatus, assembly GCA_020205555.1. NCBI lineage: Eukaryota > Viridiplantae > Streptophyta > Magnoliopsida > Apiales > Araliaceae > Panax > Panax stipuleanatus. Next base: position 4,464,845 of record CM035116.1, read on the forward strand.
GCCTTGGCGTATAGTTTTTGTTGTGCGGAGTTATAAGGAAGGAAATTACAGAATATCCGAAACCAAAACGTTATTAAATCGATAAGAAAGCAAGCGAAAACAATAACGCACGTGTTATGTTCGTTAAGTGGTCATAAAGAACAAACCCGGATGAAAACTTGGAATTTAATGAAGTCGATACTTTAGATGAGTCTTATTATGTTAAATAAGACTTATTTGTAAAGCAAGTTGGGTTAGAACGCGTCGGGGCAAGTTTTGACCTCTAAACGCGAAAATTAAAAATTTGTGACCATAAAGAGTAAAAATGGTGAAAACTTGGAATTTTGCGAAGCCAAGACTTTAGACGCGTCTTAAATTGTTAAACAAGACTTAGTTGTGAAGCAAAACGAGTCAGAACGAACCACGACGAGTTTTGGCTTGTGAACGCAAAGACTAAAAATTAGCCTCTGCAGCCTTTTTCAGCACACTGTTTGGTCAGCTTAGAAAACTTAAATTGATGAGGTTATATTTTTTAAAAATACTTTGGTATGCCATGTATAACATATCCAAAAATTGGATCAATCCGATAAACGAACAAGGCGTGAGAAAATCACAAAAAGGGGCCGCAGCCGCAGCCGCAGCTGGGCGGTGCGCCAGCGCGCGTGCCGTGCTGCGCTGCTGGGCAGCTGCCTGGCATGCTTTTCGGGAGCGATTTCGAGCGGCTTGTGTGATTCGTTTTCGCGGGTAGAAATTTTTTAAAAATACTATGACATAAGAACTCCAACATACCAAGAATTCGTTGCGATTCGATTTATGGTTTGAATATTAAAAATAGGCAAAAATGGAATGTCATAACTAAAATTTGAGCGACGCCGAGCGTCGACACGCCTGGCTGTTTTGATATTCGTCGTTCCGAATCGCTTTCGGGTGAGATTTTAAGCAATGTTAAGTCTAATAAAGTCCCAATATAAGAGTTTTGATGTTTTTGATAAATTTATGCCATGAAAATTTATTACGGGCATAAATAATGCACTAAAAATATAATAAAAATATGAAATTTCATTTTTAAGTAAGCGAAAGCCGACAAGGGTATGTAAAATGGTTTTATAGCGAAATCAAAAGTGTGAAACTGTTAAAAAGGGTAATAATCATAAAAGTGGCGAAATGAAGGTTTTCGGGATTCAAAATTGAGGTTTTGAGCCGAGATTTATATAGCGATGTATATATATACTTAATATATATACAAAGCGAAAATATAATTTATTTGCTAAATGAAGCACGAAGCTAACGTTTTAACATAATAAAATATTTATATATGAGGCAACGGTCCATGTTGACTCATGAACAGATAAAATGATATAAAAATTATTTCAATTAAAGAAATAATATAGTAAATTAAATTTTACTATAAAACCTATATATTAGCTATTTAAATCCCGAATTTACGAGTAAAGGTAAAAGATATTTCTGAAATGGACTATGATGGTTTAAGCTTCAAGATGTAAAATATTTACATCTTAAAATGTGTGAGACTTTATTATTTATATTAAGGATTTAAATGAATAAAATTTCTAAAGAAACCAAGATTGGTTTTGAATTAAGTATAAATAATATTAGTTTTTATAAACTAATATTTATTGATAACGAATATAAATACATGTTTTGCGACATATTTAATTATCTAATATGTATGTGCATGTAAATACAATTATGTAGGATTTGTGGAGAAAAGTTAAGTTAAATTATAGCGGTAATCTCCAATCCAAGCAAGTTTCCTTAACTCAAGCTCGAGTTATCATCTCAAAGCATGTTAGTGGTTTAATTATTTACAATTATTCCACATTTTTGATTATTGATTCGCACTTAGTGCAATTTGCATATGTTCATCAGGTATAAAAGGCTGATCACCTTCATTACCATAAGGTTCAGTTAAAGTGTTCATGGTCCTTGTTGACATTAAACATTATTGATTCAGTCATTCAATTATTGACATGTTGATTCATGCTATTTCATAATTTTTATATTGTTGAAAATTCGAAAGTTCATTCTATCTTTTAATCATGATATATCTTTATTGAATTTAAACTTGCTAGGCAAAATAGTTGCTCACTCTTGCTATATCATGATATTAAATTTCAGATTAAGACGAAGACTTGCAGAAGGTCAGAGACAAGAGCAAAGTACAGTAATAAATTGTTATACGAATAACTATTTAGTTATCTTATGTAAACCTTTTGTAATTTTGAAGGTATGTATTCAGTTAAGGTTAATAAACCTGGGGAAATGTTATAGAATCGTGTGAAATAAACAATATATGTTTATTAATTCCGCATTAGATGATAGAATATGTATGATAATGAAGTACCGTAACGTACCAAGTCCGTGGTTCTTAGGACCCAGATTTGGGGGCGTCACAGGTTGGCATCAAAGCTGTAGGTTATAAACCTTAGGTAGGATTACCTTAGGCTATAACTGCAGAGATGAGGACGATGAATAAACTCAAATAGAGTTTAAGTGATAAGAGATGAATTTAGGAAATTCATCATTAAAGATAAGAAGATAAATAAGATTCAAAGAAGAATCTTGAAGAATTTTAAGATTAGACTCTGGAGTTACCTGACTCCAATAATAAAGATGAAAAGTGATAATAAATAGACAAAGTCTATAAGAGGAAAAGTGTAAAATCATAATATAATATGATTAAAGGGAAAGAAGATCATAAAATAAACTATCATAAGATAGAAAAGAATCATAATACAATACGATTATAAGAAAATATCATAACGTGATCTGATGAGGTCATAGAGGACAGATAATCAATTTATTGATTGAAGTCTTTATAGCAAAATTGCTATACGAATATACTACTATGAAATAGTACAAGTTAAACTCAGGAAAGAGTTGTAGTATTGCAGATACGGATTAAATGAAATTCGTATCGAGTAAAGAGGGAGCTATGAATGTGGGATTTCAATTAAGGACTAATATGATAGCTGAGTTATACAAACCTTTATATGGGCAGGGGTTTGTGCTTGGTCTAACGACTACTTAGTTTATCACTTTGATAATCATTGAAATGTTGGTATCGCGCTATTCGCTATATGTATGTTGAGAATGTGATTCTTTTCTCATATGTATAACGGATAAGTAGAGAATATAAGATTAGGTACGAGTTCTTTAAACTCATACGTATGGTAAGTTCGTGACTCATAATCGTATGGTGGAACCCCTCAGCGAATGGACGACTTTGGTCTGACTAGGATAAGTTCCTAAACCCATATGATTGTGGTAAGTTCCTGAACTCATAACGTGTGATATGTTTGATGAACTATACTAGGGTATAGAAAAGATATAGATGAAGAATTGATGATTTTTAATAGATATAATTATTAAGCAATTGATCATTAGAGAAATTGAAGTTGATGAGGGAAGCCTAGGTATTCTAAATCTTCTAGATATGCTAGACTTCAAATTTTTGACATCAAGCTAAATTCGCACTGATGTGCCTTTTGAAATAAAATGATTTTTTGTTATCAGCAACACAAGGTTACAATTGTGTAGAAGTGGGCTTCGTATCACTAACACATCGTTACCTGTTGCGGCATGATAGCTTAAAAAAATTGATTTTCAATGTTTTTGAGCTGTTTAAAGAAGAGTCTACGCTAATTGTTTCGGCTAGACAAAAATAATTTGAGATATCAAAATGTATTTTATATATCATCGATGCATCATGGAACCTGATGTTGAAATGATTAAAATGATGGAGTTATCAATGCAGAATTACCTAGTGTTGGATGTGATCTAAGGATCGTCAGCCCACTATGGTACGATGTAGTATGACAAAGTCATAAAATGACGAAATCCTCAAACGGACTGTAAATGCAGTGCGGTGTCATGACGTCATAAAATAATTTTTAGAATTTTTAAAGAAAAGATAAGTGCCAATTGGATTTGGCCAGACACATGTTTCGATTGATATTCGAATTATTGGTATACGTTTATGCTAATTGATTCAGCTAGACGAATGTTTATGAAAAATTCAAGTATCTCTTTGAGAATTTATCCCGAGCCAAATTGTTTTGGTACGGACTCTGATGTTAAGACTGAGGTGAACAACCCCGAAAAATGGGGATATACTGGTTGGATGATATATTCCAATCCTTGAACGCATACAGTTGTTCTAAGAACTAAGGTACAATAGATTGATCACCTAACGTATCAGTATCGGTAGTTTACCTTCTTCGTGATTGTAAACATACCAAGTACAACATGGTTAACAGATTTGGTTATGGTGAATACCATTAAACCTAAGAGTTCACGATCTATATGACCCCTCAACCTTATTTGAAAAGTTTTAACTCCTTAGAGAGAAGTCGTGGAAGAATGTGATGATAGAAAAGATCCTTATAGAAGGAAGCAAGATATACTCAATAAATTAAGAATGAAACCATGTAAAGGTTAACTTGAAAACCTAGTTTTGATGAATAAAAGGAGTAGAGATTAGTAGACTGTAATTTCGAGGACGAAATTCTTAGAAGGAGGGGTGAATATGATATCCCTGATATTTAAGACTTAATAATAAAGTCAGCAATAATTAAATAAAGGTTAAGGTACACACATGCAATTTGAAAATTGAGATTTGTATTGTATAAGTGAATTCGAACTATGCAATATGTGATTGTTATGTTTAATAAATATATTATTGTTATATATTTATGTAAATAAATTGTAGGGACAATTTATTTAAAGGAGATAAGATGGGTAAGATTTAAATAAGTAAGTTAAAATAATTTATAATATTAAATTATTTTTAATGTGGTAAATTGGTGGCAATAAATATACTTAAGGAATAACCACCATTTCTATTAAAGAAATCATGTATTACATTATGTGATGTAATGTATGTATGTTTCTAATGTAGTGAATATTATGATATTTACTACAGTTAAATTGTTGAAAACAATTTATAGAAGGGAGAAGAAAATAATTCGAATTTCCCGATATATATTAAAATAAGAATAGAGTAAATATATTTGTATTTTATTATATGTGATAAATATAGGTATGCATATTTATTACGCATGAATAAATTGTTACGAAACAATTTATATTACGAAGCGAAATAATTAGTTTAAGTATACAATAAATATTGTATACTTTAAATAAAGGATATTAAAATAAATTCTAGCATTGAATTATTTTAATAAAGAGAGAATATTATTTTTAATTGTAATATCTTATTTATTGAATAAATTCCATTTATATAAAAAATATAAAATGGAATGCATATAGTATTGCTCATATAACGTAAAGGAATATTATATTGTATTCAATAAGTATTATGAGTAATATATATTGTAGTGATCTGGAAATTTCGGAGCTATTAAAATAAAGATTTAATAAATAATTTTTATTTAATATAGTAATTTATTATATTATATTATACGTATGGCTTCGTATGATTTAATATGTGTGTTTACGTGATATGGTAAATATATTAAGTTATATTTACTATATATAAATAAATTGGTATAAATAATTTATAATGTGAGAGGATAAATTTATTATTTATTTTCTCTATATGATATGTGTACATGTGCATTACATGAAATATTTGCAAGGTGATAAATATAAATGTATATTATATATTATACGAGGAAATAAAATTGTTGAGAACAATTTGCGTAACGAAGGGAAAGAAGCTGTTTAAGTATATAATATATATATATATATATATATATATATATATATATATATATATATACTTTACCCAAGAGCATTAAAATAAATTCTTAAATGAATTTATTTTAAGAAAGCAAGGATATTATATTTATTATAATATCTTAAGTACGAAAATAATTAAATGTACATGAAAAATTATGTGGCATATTTATTTGGCATTTATAAATAAATATGTAGTGAAAGCCTGACAAGAATAATTGGTTAGTTCCACTAAATGTGTTAAATTAATTATGGGTTAATTCCATAATAAGTGAGATGATTTTATACATAATTGCAAACGTATAAATTACAAATGTATGTAATGTAATATGTATGTGTAAATGGAAAGTAGAGTAATAAAGCATTAAATAAAATAAAAAAAAATTAAAATTTGGCAATAATTGCTGCAATGTATCCGGGCGAAGGAGAGAGTATTTGGCACATGAGAATTTTTTTTTAAAAAGTCTAATTGTAGCTTATGTGTCCCTCCTAGCCTAGCCTTTGAAATTTAGCCAAGATATGCAAGATTTTGGAGAAAAAAGTGAAGATCTGTGAGAGATTTGCTAAGAGATAGCATATACATATATATGTTATACTATCTATGAATAGAACCCCTTTCCAAGTCTTTTTCCATTTTCTTGTTGCCGTGAAGGAGAAGGGTGTTTGATGCCCAAGTAAAAATTCTTGCTCTCCAAGATCATTGTCTACAAAATTGGTAATTGGCTATTCCTCCCTTTTCCCATAATAGCCGAACTCCCTTTCTTCCTCTCACCATATGAAACTTTACTTCCTCCAAGCAAGAAAAATGAGATAGCCGTGTATGCTAAAAATCTCAATTCAAATTGGAATCAAGTATTAATCCAAATTGAATCTCGCAAAGTCTTTGAATCTTGAATTCATGTATCAAAAGGTATGAAATTACTTTTAATTTTGAGTTCTAAAGAAAATTCATGAAATTATGAAATTCTTAAGCTAAACTTAAAATTTTAAAGTTTAGTTAGTTGTAATGGAAATTAGATGAAGTTTCCTCGTAATGAATCAAGTTTTGGTTTATGTATATATAATATGTAGTTAGAATTGATTTTGAATCAAAAGATCAAGATATGAGTTTTGTTAGTAAGCTATATGGTTAAGTATTGCATGTTTATGCTTATGTAATGATGTTGAAGAATGGAATTAGAGCCTTGGCGTATAGTTGTTGTTGTGCGGAGTTATAAGGAAGGAAATTACGGAATAGCCGAAACCAAAACGCTATTAAATCGATAAGAAAGCAAGCGAAAACAATAACGCACGTGTTATGTTCGTTAAGTGGTCATAAATAACAAACACGGATGAAAACTTGGAATTTAATGAAGTCGATACTTTAGATGAGTCTTATTATGTTAAATAAGACTTATTTGTAAAGCAAGTTGGGTTAGAACGCGTCGGGGCGAGTTTTGACCTCTAAACGCAAAAATTGAAAATTTATGACAATAAAGAGTAAAAATGGTGAAAAACTTGGAATTTTGCGAAGCCAAGACTTTAGACGCGTCTTAAATTGTTAAACAAGACTTAGTTGTGAAGCAAAACGGGTCAGAACGAACCACGACGAGTTTTGGCTTGTGAACGCAAAGACTAAAAATTAGCCTCTGCAGCCTTTTTCGGCACACTGTTTGGTTAGCTTAGAAAACTTAAATTGATGAGGTTATATTTTTTAAAATTACTTTGGTATGCCATGTATAACATATCCAAAAATTGGATCAATCCGATAAACGAGCAAGGCGTGAGAAAATCGCAAAAAGGGGCCGCAGCCGCAGCCGCAGCTGGGCGGTGCGCCAGCGCGCGTGCCGTGCTGCGCTGCTGGGCAGCTGCCTGGCATGCTTTTCGGGAGCGATTTCGAGCGGCTTGTGTGATTCGTTTTCGCGGGTAGAAATTTTTAAAAAATACTATGACATAAGAACTCCAACATACCAAGAATTCGTTGCGATTCAATTTATGATTTGAATATGAAAAATAGGCAAAAATGGCATGTCAGAACTAAAATTTGAGCGACGCCGAGCGTCGATACGCCTGCCTGTTTTGATATTCGTCGTTCCGAATCGCTTTCGGGTGAGATTTTAAGCAATGTTAAGTCTAATAAAGTCCCAATATAAGAGTTTTGATGTTTTTGATAAATTTATGCCATGAAAATTTATTACGGGCATAAATAATGCACTAAAAATATAATAAAAATATGAAATTTCATTTTTAAGTAAGCGAAAGCCGGCAAGGGTATGTAAAATGGTTTTATAGCGAAATCAAAAGTGTGAAACTGTTAAAAAGGGTAATAATCATAAAAGTTGCGAAATGAAGGTTTTCGGGATTCAAAATTGAGGTTTTGAGCCGAGATTTATATAGCGATATATATATATACTTAATATATATACAAAGCGAAAATATAATTTATTTGCTAAATGAAGCACGAAGCTAACGTTTTAACATAATAAAATATTTATATATGAGGCAACGGTCCATGTTGACTCATGAACAGATAAAATGATATAAAAATTATTTCAATTAAAGAAATAATATAGTAAATTAAATTTTACTATAAAACCTATATATTAGCTATTTAAATCCCGAATTTGCGAGTAAAGGTAAAAGATATTTCTGAAATGGACTATGATGGTTTAAGCTTCAAGATATAAAATATTTACATCTTAAAATGTGTGAGACTTTATTATTTATATTAAGGATTTAAATGAATAAAATTTCTAAAGAAACCAAGATTGGTTTTGAATTAAGTATAAATAATATTAGTTTTTATAAACTAATATTTATTGATAATGAATATAAATACATGTTTTGCGACATATTTAATTATCTAATATGTATGTGCATGTAAATACAATTATGTAGGATTTGTGGAGAAAAGTTACGTTAAATTATAGCGGTAATCTCCAATCCAGGCAAGTTTCCTTAACTCAAACTCGAGTTATCATCTCAAAGCATGTTAGTGGTTTAATTATTTACAATTATTCCACATTTTTGATTATTGATTCGCACTTAGTGCAATTTGCATATGTTCATCAGGTATAAAAGGCTGATCACCTTCATTACCATAAAGTTCAGTTAAAGTGTTCATGGTCCTTGTTGACATTAAACATTATTAATTCAGTCATTCAATTATTGACATGTTGATTCATGCTATTTCACAATTTTTATATTGTTGAAAATTCGAAAGTTCATTCTTTCTTTTAATCATGATATATCTTTATTGAATTTAAACTTGCTGGGCAAAATAGTTGCTCACTCTTGCTATATCATGATATTAAATTTCAGATTAAGACGAAGACTTGCAGAAGGTCAGAGGCAAGAGCAAAGTACAGTAATAAATTGTTATACGAATAACTATTTAGTTATCTTATGTAAACCTTTTGTAATTTTGAAGGTATGTATTCAGTTAAGGTTAATAAACCTGGGGAAATGTTATAGAATCGTGTGAAATAAACAATATATGTTTATTAATTCCGCATTAGATGATAGAATATGTATGATAATGAAGTACCGTAACGTACCAAGTCCGTGGTTCTTGGGACCCGGATTTGGGGGCGTCACAGGTTGGTATCAAAGCTGTAGGTTATAAACCTTAGGTAGGATTACCTTAGGCTATAACTGCAGAGATGAGGACGATGAATAAACTCAAATAGAGTTTAAGTGATAAGAGATGAATTTAGGAAATTCATCATTAAAGATAAGAAGATAAATAAGATTCAAAGAAGAATCTTGAAGAATTTTAAGATTAGAATCTGGAGTTACCTGACTCCAATAATAAAGATGAAAAGTGATAATAAATAGACAAAGTCTATAAGAGGAAAAGTGTAAAATCATAATATAATATGATTAAAGGGAAAGAAGATCATAAAATAAACTATCATAAGATAGAAAAGAATCATAATACAATACGATTATAAGAAAATATCATAACGTGATCTGATGAGGTCATAGAGGACAGATAATCAATTTATTGATTGAAGTCTTTATAACAAAATTGCTATACGAATATACTACTATGAAATAGTACGAGTTAAACTCAGGAAAGAGTTGTAGTATTGCAGATACGGATTAAATGAAATTCGTATCGAGTAAAGAGGGAGCTATGAATGTGGGATTTCAATTAAGGACTAATATGATAGCTGAGTTATACAAACCTTTATATGGGCAGGGGTTTGTGCTTGGTCTAACGACTACTTAGTTTATCACTTTGATAATCATTGAAATGTTGGTATCGCGCTATTCGCTATATGTATGTTGAGAATGTGATTCTTTTCTCATATGTATAACGGATAAGTAGAGAATATAAGATTAGGTACGAGTTCTTTAAACTCATACGTATGGTAAGTTCGTGACTCATAATCGTATGGTGGAACCCCTCAGCGAATGGACGACTTTGGTCTGACTAGGATAAGTTCCTAAACCCATATGATTGTGGTAAGTTCCTGAACTCATAACGTGTGATATGTTTGATGAACTATACTAGGGTATAGAAAAGATATAGATGAAGAATTGATGATTTTTAATAGATATAATTATTAAGCAATTGATCATTAGAGAAATTAAAGTTGATGAGGGAAGCCTAGGTATTCTAAATCTTCTAGCTATGCTAGACTTCAAATTTTTGACATCAAGCTAAATTCGCACTGATGTGCCTTTTGAAATAAAATGATTTTTTGTTATCAGCAACACAAGGTTACAATTGTGTAGAAGTGGGCTTCGTACCACTAACACATCGTTACCTGTTGCGGCATGATAGCTTAAAAAAATTGATTTTCAATGGTTTTGAGCTGTTTAAAGAAGAGTCTACGCTAATTGTTTCGGCTAGACAAAAATAATTTGAGATATCAAAATGTATTTTATATATCATCGATGCATCATGGAACCTGATGTTGAAATGATTAAAATGATGGAGTTATCAATGCAGAATTACCTAGTGTTGGATGTGATCTAAGGATCGTCAGCCCACTATGGTACGATGTAGTATGACAAAGTCATAAAATGACGAAATCCTCAAACGGACTGTAAATGCAGTGCGGTGTCATGACGTCATAAAATGATTTTTAGAATTTTTAAAGAAAAGATAAGTGCCAATTGGATTTGGCCAGACACATGTTTCGATTGATATTCGAATTATTGGTATACGTTTATGCTAATTGATTCAGCTAGACGAATGTTTATGAAAAAATCAAGTATCTCTTTGAGAATTTATCCCGAGTCAAATTGTTTTGGTACGGACTCTGATGTTAAGACTGAGGTGAACAACCCCGAAAAATGGGGATATACTGGTTGGATGATATATTCCAATCCTTGAACGCATACAGTTGTTCTAAGAACTAAGGTACAATAGATTGATCACCTAACGTATCAGTATCGGTAGTTTACCTTCTTCGTGATTGTAAACATACCAAGTACAACATGGTTAACAGATTTGGTTATGGTGAATACCATTAAACCTAAGAGTTCACGATCTATATGACCCCTCAACCTTATTTGAAAAGTTTTAACTCCTTAGAGAGAAGTCGTGGAAGAATGTGATGATAGAAAAGATCCTTATAGAAGGAAGCAAGATATACTCAATAAATTAAGAATGAAACCATGTAAAGGTTAACTTGAAAACCTAGTTTTGATGAATAAAAGGAGTAGAGATTAGTAGACTGTAATTTCGAGGACGAAATTCTTAGAAGGAGGGGTGAATGTGATATCCCTGATATTTAAGACTTAATAATAAAGTCAGCAATAATTAAATAAAGGTTAAGGTACACACATGCAATTTGAAAATTGAGATTTGTATTGTATAAGTGAATTCGAACTATGCAATATGTGATTGTTATGTTTAATAAATATATTATTGTTATATATTTATGTAAATAAATTGTAGGGACAATTTATTTAAAGGAGATAAGATGGGTAAGATTTAAATAAGTAAGTTAAAATAATTTATAATATTAAATTATTTTTAATGTGGTAAATTGGTGGCAATAAATATACTTAAGGAATAACCACCATTTCTATTAAAGAAATCATGTATTACATTATGTGATGTAATGTATGTATGTTTCTAATGTAGTGAATATTATGATATTTACTACAGTTAAATTGTTGAAAACAATTTATAGAAGGGAGAAGAAAATAATTCGAATTTCCCGATATATATTAAAATAAGAATAGAGTAAATATATTTGTATTTTATTATATGTGATAAATATAGGTATGTATATTTATTACGCATGAATAAATTGTTACGAAACAATTTATATTACGAAGCGAAATAATTAGTTTAAGTATACAATAAATATTGTATACTTTAAATAAAGGATATTAAAATAAATTCTAGCATTGAATTATTTTAATAAAGAGAGAATATTATTTTTAATTGTAATATCTTATTTATTGAATAAATTCCATTTATATAAAAAATATAAAATGGAATGCATATAGTATTGCTCATATAACGTAAAGGAATATTATATTGTATTCAATAAGTATTATGAGTAATATATATTGTAGTGATCTGGAAATTTCGGAGCTATTAAAATAAAGATTTAATAAATAATTTTTATTTAATATAGTAATTTATTATATTATATTATACGTATGGCTTCGTATGATTTAATATGTGTGTTTACGTGATATGGTAAATATATTAAGTTATATTTACTATATATAAATAAATTGGTATAAATAATTTATAATGTGAGAGGATAAATTTATTATTTATTTTCTCTATATGATATGTGTACATGTGCATTACATGAAATATTTGCAAGGTGATAAATATAAATGTATATTATATATTATACGAGGAAATAAAATTGTTGAGAACAATTTGCGTAACGAAGGGAAAGAAGCTGTTTAAGTATATAATATATATATATATATACTTTATCCAAGAGCATTAGAATAAATTCTTAAATGAATTTATTTTAAGAAAGCAAGGATATTATATTTATTATAATATCTTAAGTACGAAAATAATTAAATGTACATGAAAAATTATGTGGCATATTTATTTGGCATTTATAAATAAATATGTAGTGAAAGCCTGACAAGAATGATTGGTTAGTTCCACTAAATGTGTTAAATTAATTATGGGTTAATTCCATAATAAGTGAGATGATTTTATACATAATTGCAAACGTATAAATTACAAATGTATGTAATGTAATATGTATGTGTAAATGGAAAGTAGAGTAATAAAGCATTAAATAAAATAAAAAAATTAAAATTTGGCAATAATTGCTGCAATGTATCCGGGCGAAGGAGAGAGTATTTGGCACATGAGAATTTTTTTTTTAAAAAGTCTAATTGTAGCTTATGTGTCCCTCCTAGCCTAGCCTTTGAAATTTAGCCAAGATATGCAAGATTTTGGAGAAAAAAGTGAAGATCTGTGAGAGATTTGCTAAGAGATAGCATATACATATATATGTTATACTATCTATGAATAGAACCCCTTTCCAAGTCTTTTTCCATTTTCTTGTTGCCGTGAAGGAGAAGGGTGTTTGATGCCCAAGTAAAAATTCTTGCTCTCCAAGATCATTGTCTACAAAATTGGTAATTGGCTATTCCTCCCTTTTCCCATAATAGCCGAACTCCCTTTCTTCCTCTCACCATATGAAACTTTACTTCCTCCAAGCAAGAAAAATGAGATAGCCGTGTATGCTAAAAATCTCAATTCAAATTGGAATCAAGTATTAATCCAAATTGAATCTCGCAAAGTCTTTGAATCTTGAATTCATGTATCAAAAGGTATGAAATTACTTTTAATTTTGAGTTCTAAAGAAAATTCATGAAATTATGAAATTCTTAAGCTAAACTTAAAATTTTAAAGTTTAGTTAGTTGTAATGGAAATTTAGATGAAGTTTCCTCGTAATGAATCAAGTTTTGGTTTATGTATATATAATATGTAGTTAGAATTGATTTTGAATCAAAAGATCAAGATATGAGTTTTGTTAGTAAGCTATATGGTTAAGTATTGCATGTTTATGCTTATGTAATGATGTTGAAGAATGGAATTAGAGCCTTGGCGTATAGTTGTTGTTGTGCGGAGTTATAAGGAAGGAAATTACGGAATAGCCGAAACCAAAACGCTATTAAATCGATAAGAAAGCAAGCGAAAACAATAACGCACGTGTTATGTTCGTTAAGTGCTCATAAAGAACAAACACGGATGAAAACTTGGAATTTAATGAAGTCGATACTTTAGATGAGTCTTATTATGTTAAATAAGACTTATTTGTAAAGCAAGTTGGGTTAGAACGCGACGGGGCGAGTTTTGACCTCTAAACGCGAAAATTGAAAATTTGTGACCATAAAGAGTAAAAATGGTGAAAAACTTGGAATTTTGCGAATCCAAGACTTTATACGCGTCTTAAATTGTTAAACAAGACTTAGTTGTGAAGCAAAACGAGTCAGAACGAACCACGACGAGTTTTGGCTTGTGAACGCAAAGACTAAAAATTAGCCTCTGCAGCCTTTTTCGGCACACTGTTTGGTTAGCTTAGAAAACTTAAATTGATGAGGTTATATTTTTTAAAAATACTTTGGTATGCCATGTATAACATATCCAAAAATTGGATCAATCCGATAAACGAGTAAGGCGTGAGAAAATCGCAAAAAGGGGCAGCAGCAGCAACAGCAGCTGGGCGCTGCGCCAGCGCGTGTGCCGTGCTGCACTGCTGGGCAGCTGCCTGGCATGCTTTTCCGGGAGCGATTTCGAGCGGCTTGTGTGATTCTTTTTCGCGGGTAGAAATTTTTTTAAAATACTATGACATAAGAACTCCAACATACCAAGAATTCGCTGCGATTCCATTTATGGTTTGAATATTAAAAATAGGCAAAAATGGCATGTCAGAACTAAAATTTGAGCGACGCCGAGCGTCGACACGCCTGGCTGTTTTGATATTCGTCGTTCCGAATCGCTTTCGGGTGAGATTTTAAGCAATGTTAAGTCTAATAAAGTCCCAATATGAGAGTTTTGATGTTTTTGATAAATTTATGCCATGAAAATTTATTACGGGCATAAATAATGCACTAAAAATATAATAAAAATATGAAATTTCATTTTTAAGTAAGTGAAAGCCGGCAAGGGTATTTAAAATGGTTTTATAGCGAAATGAAAAGTGTGAAACTGTTAAAAAGGGTAATAATCATAAAAGTGGCGAAATGAAGGTTTTCGGGATTCAAAATTGAGTTTTTGAGCCGAGATTTATATAGCGATGTATATATATACTTAATATATATACAAAGCGAAAATATAATTTATTTGATAAATGAAGCACGAAGCTAACGTGTTAACATAATAAAATATTTATATATGAGGCAACGGTCCATGTTGACTCATGAACAGATAAAATGATATAAAAATTATTTCAATTAAAGAAATAATATAGTAAATTAAATTTTACTATAAAACCTATATATTAGCTATTTAAATCTCGAATTTGCGAGTAAAGGTAAAAGATATTTCTGAAATGGACTATGATGGTTTAAGCTTCAAGATGTAAAATATTTACATCTTAAAATGTGTGAGACTTTATTATTTATATTAAGGATTTAAATGAATAAAATTTCTAAAGAAACCAAGATTGGTTTTGAATTAAGTATAAATAATATTAGTTTTTATAAACTAATATTTATTGATAATGAATATAAATGCATGTTTTGCGACATATTTAATTATCTAATATGTATGTGCATGTAAATACAATTATGTAGGATTTGTGGAGAAAAGTTAAGTTAAATTATAGCGGTAATCTCCAATCTAGGCAAGTTTCCTTAACTCAAACTCGAGTTATCATCTCAAAGCATGTTAGTGGTTTAATTATTTATAATTATTCCACATTTCTGATTATTGATTCGCACTTAGTGCAATTTGCATATGTTCATCAGGTATGAAAGGCTGATCACCTTCATTACCATAAGGTTCAGTTAAAGTGTTCATGGTCCTTGTTGACATTAAACATTATTGATTCAGTCATGCAATTATTGACATGTTGATTCATGCTATTTCACAATTTTTATATTGTTGAAAATTTGAAAGTTCATTCTTTCTTTCAATCATGATATATCTTTATTGAATTTAAACTTGCTGGGCAAATTAGTTGCTCACTCTTGCTATATCATGATATTAAATTTCAGATTAAGACGAAGACTTGCAGAAGGTCAGAGACAAGAGCAAAGTACAGTAATAAATTGTTATACGAATAACTATTTAGTTATCTTATGTAAACCTTTTGTAATTTTGAAGGTATGTATTTAGTTAAGGTTAATAAACCTGGGAAAATGTTATAGAATCGTGTGAAATAAAAAATATATGTTTATTAATTCCGCATTAGATGATAGAATATGTATGATAATGAAGTACCGTAACGTACCAAGTCCGTGGTTCTTGGGACCCGGATTTGGGGGCGTCACACTTGACTTTACTCATACCGGGGGATAAGATTCCTACAAAAGACATCAATGTGTACCTTAGACCGTTAGTCGATGAACTTAAGATGTTGTGGGAAACAGGGGTTCAGACTTTTGATAAATATGTCTGGCAAAATTTTTCGATGAAGGCAGCCTTGTTGTGGACTGTCATCGACTTTTCGACACTTGGGATGATCAGTGGTTGGTCGACTCATGGTAAGTTATCATGTCCAGTCTGTATGAGGGATGTGCAAGGCACACAACTACGTCATTGGCGAAAAACTAGTTTCTTTGGAACTGCTCAAAGATTCTTGCCTGTTGAGCACAGTTATAGAAAGATGTCTACACAGTTCAATAGAAAGACAGAGAAGAAGGGAGTTGTTGGTCCCTTGTCGGGCAGTGATGTACTAGGCTGTCTAAATGATCTGACATTTCCACCGCCTGGGAAGGAGCATGGTAAGTTGAGAGCAATAGGGTACAGAAAAACTCATAACTGGACACACTCGCCCATTTGGTTTGAGTTGCCATACTTGGTTACACTAGCACTTCGTCATTGCATAGATGTCATGCATACAGAAAAAAAATGTGTTCGAGAACTTGTTTTACATCGTGCTAGATACGAGTGGTAAAACAAAAGACAATGATAAAGCACATAAAGACTTGGTGGAAATAAACATCAGGCGGGAATTGTGGCTCCAACCCAACAACTCAAAACCAAAAACTCCATTTTGTCTTACCAAGCAACAGGTTGAAAACATTTGTAAGTGGCTTAGTGCATTGAAGCTACCAGATAGTTATGCTTTTAACATCTCTCGTTGTACTAAGGTTGAGCAGTTGAAAATTACTGGGTTCAAAAGTTATGATTGTCATGTATTTATGCAGAAGTTGATTCCAATTGCATTTCGTGAAGTATTACTGAGGAATATTAATGATGCCTTTACCGCACTTTCAAATTTCTTTCGGGATATTTTCTCAACTATTATAAGGTACAGTGATGTGGAGCAGATGAAGAAAAATATAGTGTTGAGAATATGCAAGCTCAAAATGATCTTACCACTGGGGTTCTTTGACTCGATGGAGCATTTGCCTATTCATCTGCCATATGAACTTAAGCTTGGAGGACCGGTGTAATATCGATAGATGTATCCTTTTGAGAGGTAATATCACCTACATTGTGCTATAATCATCACCTGAATAATTATTTTAGTCGATATATTGTCATATTTTAGGTATATGCGTCGATTAAAGCAGAAAGTTAAAAACAAAGCTCGTGTAGAGTGTTCTATTATTGAACGTTATACAGAGGAAGAGCTTGTCAACTTCTGCTCATTGTACTTTGACTATGTAGTCTCAACGAAGCACAACCGCCTAAGTCGGAATGAGGTCGTCGTCGATCCCCAAACTTGTACTGATGAGTTGGTTGTATTCACTTATCCGACCAAACCACTTGGACATGAGACGAGGACTTACCTAACCGATAAAGATTTGAAGATTGTATCTACATACGTGCTTCTAATTATGCCTGAAGTATCGTCGTACATCAAGTATATATTATTACAAGTTGAAGCTTTAATATATAACCTTAATCAACAAATCAACAATATATTATTATTATTATACGCAATTCATTTGAAGCGGAAGAGCATGCTTCTAACCCGGGGATAACTACATCACAGATGGAAGCATTAACTAATGAAAATTTCCAACAGTGGTTTAAGAGAAGGGTCGAAGAAGAGAACGCTTATGAGCGTTTTAGAGATGTCATTTTAGGCCCGTATAAACTTATTAGTTCAATTCCAGGCGGCATCGTTAATAGGTATAGATTCAAGGTTGATGACGTGAATGAACTGACATCAATCAACTCTGGTGTTGTTGTGTTGGGAAGTTGTTACCAAGATTCTGAGTCCAATTACTATGGGAGATTAGAGTAAGTTGTTGTGCTCAATTATCCCGGGGGCAAAATGGTCATTACATTTAAGTGTCGCTGGTTTGATACTGCAAAGGGTGTTAAAGTTGATCGTAATAGAATCGTCACAGTGATATAAAATCCAAGTTACAGTCTGATGACGTATTTATGTTAGCCAGCCAGGCAACTCAAGTGTACTACGCCTCTAATGTCGTAAATTATAGAACCCCCTGTTATACAGTTCTGACAACAAAGACTCGGTCATTTAATGGTACTAATCTGTCTGGAACGAATGACCGGTTGCAAGAACAAGTTAGCAATCCCAGCCACGTATTGCTATATGATGACGATGTGTTGGTAGATGATGTCATTGACGTACCCGATGTTGACGAAGTGGAGGAAGATGTGGTTGTCAGTTCGTATGTGATGGTAGAAGATGATACTGAGGAAGAAATTGATACACAAGAGGAAGAGACAGAATCAGAGGATGAAGATGATTTTTATTCTGACGGGTTTGACGACGTACTACTTCTTCACTAATTGTTGTTTTGTAAATATTATACAATTAAAACAAATCATTAGAATAATTGCAAGGAAATTAGTTAATGTCATCTATGTCTCTTATTTTAGTAGTACAGCTATGCCTAGACATAGCGGTGGAGGTGGCTATGGCGGTGGCTGCACGGAATCAGGTGACGGCTCCTAGAGAGGTTGTCTTCATCAGCTAGTGAGTTAATTTCTTTTTGGCTCAATAACACTTTTTTTCATAACTATACTAAAATTCATTTACTATTTTTTGACAATGTCATAACTATATTAAACATACATGTGCTAGACGTCGGCGTCAGCGAGGGCCTAACCTCGGTCGATTAGGTCATCCGCCGGCAGTTCCTGACACAGTTCCTGTTGATGTCGGCTCGTCGGTGTAGGTTTCAACTATAATATATCACTTATGTTCAATTAGAATGATATTATTATGTGATTAATAAATTAAAATGTTCCATATAAATTTTGTATTCTAGTATTATGGATCTTGTCGCTAAGGCGGCCCCGTACACGCCATATGTGTAACGAATGAGAATTTTATATATTAATTTTAAATATTTATTGAATGGAATAAATATTTTAACTGATTTACTTATTGAGTTCAATATATAAATTATGTGATTGTTGTGAATTAATTTAATTAAGTGTTATATATTAATTAAATGAATATTTAATAATTTATTTAATTGATGTGTAATGATTTTATGGTATGGTTCTAATTTAATTGAGATAATTAAATTAGATGAAGTTTATGTGATAATTGTTGCATGAGATTATAATTAGCGAGTAATTATAATTGTTATGTGACAATTTTTATGTGGATAATTGATGTTAGCTTTCATTTAATTAATTTAGAAGGTTGGAATTTAATTAAATTAAAGTGTAACATTAAGAATATGTGTTAAATGATTTATTAAAAGAATAAAAAGGATTTTAAATTGGTTTTACCAAACAAGGACCTTGTGTAAGACCCCAACTTTTATGAATAAAGATTTAATTTCCTCTATATATTATTTTGAAATAGTAAGGTGTTGATTTGATAAATGTGGTAAGTTATGGGTGGAATGTGCAAATTTTACAAAGTAAGCAAGTGGTCATAACATATTCGTTGTGTCGGGAAATATTCTTTTGTCGAAGAATATTCGTACGACGGCGCAGTCATTGGTGGACCCCACAACAGAATAATTGTCGGATATAGAAAGCGACAGAAATAACATTTTCACGACAAAACTTTTACCGTTAAACTGTTAAAATACCCGATGATAAAAATACAGTAATACGCGTTGTTGCAAAGTAGCACACGGTATTGCATAATATCTTTGATTATTGATGCTTACGTAAGAAGTCACTCAGTATTCAATAATTGCTACAGTAGTTGTTGCACAGTATATCATATTATTGATTCAATTATTATCACAATATCATCTGCACAATATTTTACATTATTAAATTAATAATGATCAGTTATATTATTTAAATGATATTATTAAATAGCATTATTGACAATGTCTAGAAAGTTCTATCTAGGAAAGGGGTTAGTTAATTGCGCGCTAGTAAGAAGAAATCTTTATCGGAAGGTCCCCTCTTTCCTGGGAACGACCTGGTTGTTATTATTGTGATTCTGTAATATTAAATTAAATAATAATTGATGAATGGTTGATAAAAATATTTTCATTGTGTTGGAAATATTAATGTTAGTAGAAATCGACATTTATTTCGATAATAGTTGATTTTCGGATGTTAAATTGACCAAACGGAGAATTAATCGGATAAATGAGCAATTAATGGGTGGTTAACATGTGGGACCCACTTATTGGTGGATAATAAATAGTTGGTGGGTAGTTGCAGGGGTGGAGGTGCAAGATTTATAAACTTGAGGGACTAAATTAAAATTTAGGCAAAGATAAAGGTACTAAAGTGTAATTAACCAACCTTTTTCTAGCCTATAAATAGCAAGCTAATTTCATTCATTTCTCACCATTCTTGAAGAGCAAAGTTATAATAGTGAGAAAAATTATAGAGAGAAAAAGAAGAAGAGTATCCTGCTACTACACTATTATAGTATCCAATCTTCTACTGAGGTAAGGGGTATTATTTCTTTTATATTCATAAAGAATATTATTTTCTTTCAATACTCGTAAGGGTTGTTACTCTATTCTTTATTGATCTGTGGGAGTGACCTGTCTACACGGATTACCGCATGCATGGTGAATAACCCTTTGTATTCATTCTTTATTGATCTGTGGGAGTAACCTGTCTACGCGGATTACCGCATGCCTGGTGAAAACCTTTTGTATTCATTCAATTCCTTAATAATCTGTGGGAATAACCTATCTACGCGGATTACCGCATGCGTGGTGAATCACCCTTCGTATTCATTTCTATTAAATTGTGGAAATGATCTGTCTATGCGGATTACCGCATGACGGGTGAAAATCCAATTACAGTTTCGTATATTCATTTATACTCGTACGAAATATTATTTCACTGGAATACTGGTCTGAACTTGTTATGAAATTTTCATCTTTTTATGACAAGTTACTATTCACGAGTTACTATTTACGGTAAAAAAAATATTTTTTTTATCTTTGATTGAATCCAAGTTTTGAACTTCATTCTTGAATTTTGCTCCACAATTGATTATTACGGAGTATTCATGAACTTGGATAAATTAAATTACGAATCCCTAATTTTGTCCTTTATCTCACTAGATTCGTTTTTATATTATTTTTCATCATCCTCAGTCTTAAATGATGATACAAATGAATATCTTTGGCCTGTAGTGCAAAGATGAATAATTATTTGATGAATATCTTTGGCCTGTAGTGCAAAGATGATTACCTAATGAATATCTTTGGCCCGTAGTGCAAAGATGGACAGGTGTTGAGATGAACATGACCACTGGTGATACATATGAATATCTTTAGCCCGTAGTGCAAAGATGAATATTTGATTCGAGATATATATTGATTGATGTTACAGGGATAAAATATTGATGATGGACTTTAAATCATAGAAGATAGTAGACATCATTCTCTACTTAACTCTTCTAATGAATTGTTATTTCCGCTGAAATTGTTGATCTAAAACTTGTTGTCCATAATATTTTATCTGATTTGTTGAAGACTAACGATAATTTATTCTTCATTATCTTAGTCATAATATTCTTTACTGGGCTTGTTGAGCTCACCCTTTTCTTCCATTGTTCTCTTCAGGAAATGAGAATATTGCGGGTACTAGTCGGGGTATGGAGTGATGGTCCGAGTTAGAGCTGTAGAAGTCCTCACTATAATTTTTTTAAATAATGTGATAATAAATGTAATGAGGACTTAGTTTGAATATTAATATTTTTTACATGTCTGTATGGACACTCACAGTTGTGTGGTCGTATTTTGCACGACTGTTTGATATAAAAGATTGTATTTGATTTCTGTACCATGTATTTGGCGACTCAGAATGGGTTGGGTTGATTGGACCAATTCTGGGGGCGTCACACCTTGTACCTATTTTAATCTTGTTTTACCAAACATGGCCTTAACTACCAAAAACCTATTTTTAAATAAATATTTCCCAAACAAGCATTGTGGCTTTTAAAATTTAAACATTTGTAACCTATGTAATAATATGTAATTATTATATATATTAAGTGAATAGCAGTTACATATATATTATAAGTATATGTATATTATATCAGTTAGTTTATACTACGTTAGAAAGTTAGAGCAAAGAGAAAATAAAAGGAGAAAACATATAGAGAAAGATAGAGAGAAAAGAGAAAAGAAGAGGAGGAAAAGATGAGAGGCTTTGTGAATCAAACACAATAATCATCTTCTTCTTCCAACCTATTATCAAGGGTATAATCTCTAACCTTATAGTTTAAAATTTCAATTGATGTTCTTCATAATTTTAGTTCTTTGTAAAAATAGTTCTTTATGAAAATTTATGATTTTTATGTATGTATGTGATATTGTGTATGTAAATTGTTTACATATGATTAGTAGGATAAATTAAGTTGCTTAGTTTGTGTAAACATACTGAACGTGAAGAATCATGTTCATCATGAATTACAGTAAACTTGTTTTGAAAACAATTGGTCTTTAAAATCAAAATTTAAGTTTAATTGTTAATTGTTGTACAATTAATTTTAGTTTTTGTTAGCTTGTCAAGAGAAGAATTCAATGTGATTTGAATTGTGTGATTTGATTAAGAAATAAACTTACAGTGTTCAATTTTATCAAGAACACTGGAAAATAGTTTTATCCAAAATTTTCAAATTTAGAGTTTGTGATTATGTGTTTTGATGATTCAATGTGTTAAAACATGATTAGAAGCTTTAAAATTATATTTCTGTAAAGTTTTACATGCAAATTATTGGCTGATTTCAAAACTTGATGTGGAAAAATAAGTCAAATTGGCTTTTTCTCTGCACAGTTCGCGAATCTGTCTGCGTTCGCTGCAGGGGCCCGCCCGAGCGGGCTTATCAAGGCTAAAACCTTTGCCCCAATGGGGTTGCAGAAAGTAATAATGTTTTATTTTGTTTGTATTTTGAAATTAACCCAATGTGATAATGTGATAATGTGATAACATGTGAGATATACACTAAAATGCTATATGAATATTAATAGATTATATTAATAAAATATAATATGTGATTATAATTTTGAATAATTATAATTACGGGTAAAGGTTTAAGCTTAATTTGTTAAACTATAATGAATATAGCTTGATTAAATTTAATCAAGTAAATGTTAATTTAAATTATAATATGCTTAATTATAATTTAATAAATGCATGTTGATTAATTATAAATTATAATTTGTTTAATTATAATTGAAGTGAATGTTTAAATTGAATTATAATTTGTTTAATTATAACTTAATTAATATGAAGAACATAATTATTATTTGATTAATTATGTGAATGTGTAATTATGTGGTGTGATTAATTACGTGATAATTAATTATTAACTTGATAATCATATAAGAATGAGTTAACCTAGATGGGTTAACTAATTATGTGAATTAGTTACGTGTTAACTAATTTAGATTATTATGGTTAAATATATAAGTGCAGGAAGTGTTAAAGAACGTGAGTTGTAACTGTAGCTTGCGCTTGAGGCAAGTTTTCTAAACTCAAACTTGCAATTGTTATACAAGTGTTTTAAATTCAAATATTTACTGAATTTGAGATTGTCCTTTTATTTTTGCAATGGACAAATACTTATTTAAAGTTCATGATTTAATTAAAGTGACCTTGACTTAATTGTTCAAGTAAGGTCTATCTTATCTTTCGTATGCTTTAAGTTTAAATTCTAAAGCATAAGTTATTTCATAATTCATTATTATTGAATTAGTCTTGATTATTGTGAGTCGATTTAATTACTCCTTAGTTGATGATAGTTGAAACTCTAAATTTTCTTTTAGCTATCCAAACCAAACTTTCTTTGGTGCGGACTGGAATCAAATACTGAGATGAACAACCCTATTTATTCGGGGAGGTTACTATGCAAAATCGTTAAATGTTTGTGCACAATACATGGTATGAAGGGCTGATCCCCCTCAGTACGAGTTAAGAATCCATAGTCTATATGACTGTTAAAGGTTTTAAATAGAAATATTTATAACCTAAGACAAAGTTCAAGGTCTTACAACCCTCAGATGTTTCAATATTAAAAATTCCAAATATTGATGAAAGAATTATTATTGAATTCTTTATTGGTGATGAAAGTAAAGTTATTCAAATCTTTTGAAGTTATTCAGTTATATCATATTATTGTAGTATTCCAAGTGAGCTTTTGTTTGCTCACTCTTGCATATTTAATAATCCCTTGCAGTTAAAGCCGAGAACGTTGACGTACCGTCAACGAGTAAAGGGAAAGGCAAGATGAACAAGTGAAGACTTGTTATCTTTTGATTTTGATTGTAATAAGACTTTATGATTGTTTTTGTTTCCGCATTATTATTTATGTTAAGGTTAGATAAACCCTGGGATGATTTTGGATAAGGTTGTAATTCCTTTTCAAGGAAGATTTTATTATTTATTCAAGGTTGTAATATATTTTGCATTCCTTATTATGGGTATATGTATGTTCTATTTAGAAAGTGAACACCAAATCATGTGGAAACGAAGTACCCGGATTTGGGGGTGTCATAATATGCCTAGTGCATCTCCCACTGGCTGCATACGATTTAGCCAGTACTTGCGTTACGATGCCGACTTTATGGTGACAATATTGCGGGAGTTTCACGTAAGTCGAATTACATATATTAAATCAAGGTCCACGTTATTTACATATTGTTCAAATAATTAATTATACGTACGTTATGTCCGTTTGATAGAGGTATTATAGATATGATCCAGACATCACTGACGCGAATGGTGACACTGTTATTATTGCACACATCTTGAAGAACTATACCAGCTGGCTATACGAGATGCGGCAGAGGGCAGTCCGGGAAGTAGAAGAATCGCCCGGAACTACTATACGAGAGCATCAGCCACCGCCAGTATAAGATGCAGCATGGGTTTCCATGTGTACGTACTGCGATGATGCTTCCTTCAAGACCAAGTCCGAGCAGATGAAGAAGAATCAAGTCCAGCTACGGGTTGTAAATACTTCTGGCATGCAGTCGTTTCAGGAGGTTAAGTCGGTATGTATTTATATTTAGTTTAGTTTAATATTAAACTGCAACTATAGTAAAGTAAGGTGATATTATTTAATGTACATGATTTAGGCCATGCGGATTAGCTTGGGCCGACCTCCTACTATGATGGAGTTTTGGGATAGAGTCCGTACGCCGAAGGAGTCGACTTCGGGGTCAACGATGTCTCCAGCAGCACTAGCTATACGGGTAATACATTTACTATAATAAATATTATTTAGGATTATATTACGTAATTTATATGATGAGACCAAGTTAACTCACATGTACATATATTAAATTACAGGACCAGTTTGAGAAACTCCGTAGCCAGCGTATAGCGGAGTTGCAAGCTGCTAGGGGCAGTGCTGAGACGTTAGATTCCACCATCCCTCCGCTCGAGATTAGTTTATCTCAGGATGAGGAGACGGCTCTTTGGGTCGCGTCTCAGGATCCTCCCATTAGCACTACCGGCCGGTATCGAGTGCTGGGGTTGCCGAGGATACCAGCCTATACATTACCTGGAGGTATAATATTTTAGCTTCTTTCTTGTTTATGAATAAAATAAACTTATAATATTATTCATGTTATATTTATTTTTATAGGCTCTAGCCAGTGTCTGCGTCCGAGAGCCCCCGTGGGATCATCACATACGGGCACTGGCTTAGACGATGCTTTGTTCCAGCAGGTTATGACTGCGGTGTCGGAGAGGTTTGAGACGGATCCGATATTCCGTCGTCAGGACCTGCCCGGCCGTTCTCGCCTCCATCAGCTTGCGTAGGACGTTGCAGCTGGTGCCACCGCCGAGAGTACGGGTATTCCTCCGGAGCAGTTTGCCGCGATACGCGATGAGATTGTTTGAATGGTGATTACCTTACTCATGGATGCGTTTGGGCCGATGTTGAGTCAGCCCTCGACTACTCAAGTATACTATTCATTTTAAATTTAAGTATATATTCTGCATGTTATTTAATTTTTTATTCCATGCTGTATCTTTAATTGTTTCATATATATGGACTAATGAGTTACATTATATTGTATCAACAGGGTGACGAGGAGGCTGCTCACTCCGATCACGACGACGACAATTTTTAGACTCCAGAGCAGCAGTGTCGACGCCCGCCCGATGATCTTCCTCACACCAGAGGCAGTGCTACTTGATTGACTTAGTCTTGTAGATGATTAGTACATATTTATTTTAGTTTAACTTAATGGGATGTTAATATTTTGTAGTTTACATTATTTTTGACGTATTGTAGTTTAAACCTTGTCATTACTTTAGTTTTACATATCTCTTTACTTTAGTTTTGTTTATGTTTGACATTTAGTTTAGTTTAGCTTAATGGGATGTTTGATATACTTTAGTTTAGATTAATGGGATGTTTGATATCTTTACTTCTCATTTTGTTGATTTTTGACATATTGTTGGCCTTAGTAATTGTAATTCATGTTATTGGGCCTTATTATGTTGATGTGAATGTTATTGGATAGTTAGTTAGCTTGTATGTGCTGTTGGGAAAAATGAGCATGTTTACAGGTACAAAAAATGTAGGGTAAAACCCTGGATATTGCCAAAACAGAATAAACATAAAAAAAATACTTATCCTCGACGAAATAGTGTTATCCTTGACGAAATGCCGTTGGAATTAAGCCTCTTATAATTTTGGCTGCCTTGCCACGTGTCAAGCTTAGACTCGACAGAATATCCTCGACGTATATAATTCCGTCGGTAATAGCTCAATCTCGACTAAAATTTTGGTCGAGGTTTTGTCCGTCGAGTATAGTTATTCCCGACTGAAGGGTCGACGGACTTAACTTCGACGTGTTTATATCCGACTGAATTTTTGACCGAATATTCCGTCGAAATTAAGCATAACCTCGACGGATTATACTTAATTTCGACGAAATATTCCGTCGGAAATAACCCTTTATGTTGTAGTGTGTGACTTTTTCAAATTCTGCTTGTGAAAATAAATAACATTTTAGCATACATTAATTTAATTAATTACTAAAATAAATTAGGTCCTGTTTTAAATTAGTATATCCCACTATTTTCTTCAAATTATATTACCCTCACTTATATAGTTCGACAATATCAAATTAAAGATCGGCTAGTGAAAATATGGATCCCATTTCAAATGTATATAGTCTTGTGGTGATACAACAAACTATATATAAATAAATAGGTAGACAACTGTTGTAAATTACATCATCATGTAACTCCTTTTGCCTCTTAGATTATTATGATCAAGTGGTAACACATCTGAATCAAAATTATCTAAGTTAAGTCCAACTTAGCATTTCAATATACTCAAAGAGAAAAATGCCATCCTCGTGGTGACACAACAAAACAGTATCGTTCAATTCCTTTATAAGCATCAAATGTTATAAATCAACATCTTAAATATTTAATATTTGCCTTGTGGTGACACAACAAACTCATATTAAATATTTAATACTCTATTAATTTTATCGTGCTAGAAGACGACGTTCGATATTTCAAATATCTTTGAACACTTAGGATATAATATAAATTCTTTGAGGGGTTTATTATTATTTGTCTTATCTTGTTTAGCACGTATGCACATATATATATAAAATACTCGTCATATTAATTTACATGTGAAGCATGTTGCATTACATATAATATATACATAGTATAAGCATGCACATATAGAATACTATATTCTACCCGGATTAATTATGGATATTATTCTTGCTTGATTCATTAGAACCACCAAGTGAACCAAAAGATCAAACCCTAGGGTGCAAGAATTAAATTTAAATATAACTACTACATTTAAACCCGGGCTCTATTACATTTAAACTCGTGCTCTATTACAAACCGGTCTTCACGTGCTCCTTGTCCTTGGTCTCCAATTCTTCAACGATAATTATAACTAATCCTATTACATAAACTATTTACATTAAATAAAAACCTTGATTAGCAGTCAAGGGGAAGTACATACGACAAAGATAGAATTTACATCAAGAAAATTTGAGAAGACGAGGTACATAAACCCCAATTAATAAAACTCATACATTCATGCATCCAACTAACATAAAATTCAATCACATTGGTCAATAGTCCATAACCAATCCAATTTATTATCATACATATTGTCGACGTTGGTTTAAAAAATCCGCGGGTCAGGTCCCAACCCGAATCTTTTAATTTCTTTTCTAAGTTCTCTCTACCCTCACTCTTTTTATTTAGGAAAAAGGTTTTGAAGGGTTTTTTAGGAGAAAGGCCAACATGTATCATGTCGACGATTTGAATGTTTTACAGAGTCGCCAGTTGGTAGATTTAAAATGGTTGTACCAACTCAACTGAGTTTTGTTTGAAAGAGGCTCAATTGCAAGACACTATCGAAACTTGATCTTTGAAAACAAAGTTTTGAGCTCAGGGGCTTGGTTAAGTGTGGGGAAGGTGTTAGGCACCCCACGACTCCTGTGTAAACACGATACCGCATCTTTTCAATATTTTCCTTTAAAAACTGGAATGCGTGAGTGAATGCTGTTTGAAAATTGGGCCTATTGATTTGATTGATTGAAAGTAGTGCTTTGCTTCGTTGAACCTATATACGAAGGGTTTGATTTGATTTAAAAATCAGTCTTTGATTTGATTTGCAAATGCATTTAATTTGATTTTCTTTGAAAAGCTTTTCTTTTGATTGATTTGAAAATGATGTTTTGAAAGCTGGTTATCAAACCCTTACGCTAACATAGGAACTGAAGCATGTTGATACTTCGCATTTTATCTTTATAGCCTTAAGGCTGCATGTGAATGGTGATTTATCGGGCTGCGAAGCATCCTCGACCACAGAATATACAAGTGTCGGTCTCCTCATAGGTATGAAAACCATCGGAGGGACGCTGACACGACAATCAACACATTTTTTCATTATTGAGACCTTAAACTCGGATAACCGTTTTAAGGTCTGTTTACATGTACATTTCTACAGAAAAACTAGCAGGGTACATTTGTAAATCGAAGTTTGTCCATCGTGGAAATCAGATTCTGATCATTTTGATCGTGAATCCCACGATTCCTAGGCTCACATATGAGTAGCCAAAACCTGCACAGTTCAAATTTGTACAGAAATAAATAAATATCCCAATATTGCCAGAACCGAGGATTCATTCAGTAAATCCTGTTCCGCACGGCCAAAGCATCTCGTTCCCACTAGATAGCGATCTAAGGGACGCGAGGTTGCTTTTGAAGCTGAAACTAGAAAGAAAGCTAGATTTAAGGAAATCTCAGCCATTTTAGCTTTCCGGTTCAATCTGGAGGTTTTGAACCGTTTGAAAACTAGAATTGACGAGATTTAAATAAATCTAGTCCGCCCGCAGATAGGTCAGCACCAATTCATATAAGATGAATATTTACAACTGCAATTGAATAAAATGAGCAAAGTAGTAATATATATAGTTATATATATGCAGAAAACTGTAAAGGGCGATGAGTTTTCACGCGCAAGCCCAAACTGGAATTTAAATTTATATATATTTATAAAAGCTGTATAAAAGCCACGAAATGATCTAGGCTTGATAGAAATAATATATATAGAGAGAGAGAGAGAGAAAAAAAACAATAAAAAGGGCAATGAGTTTTCACGTCGGTGCCCGTACTTGAATTGAAATTAACATAAAAGTAGTCAACCAGTGAGTGGGAAGATCACCCAGTATGGTGAGGAGTGCAAAAGCATTAAAAAGGCCACGAAATAGTCCAGGCCAGACTGAAATGTAAATTGTAGAAAAGTAGTCAACCAGTGACTGGGGAGATCACCCAGTATGGCGAAGTGTGCAAAAACAGTATAAAGGGCTATGGGTTTTCACGTCGGTGCCCGAACTGGAATTGAAATATATATATATATATATATATATATATAGAACTGTAGTCAACCAATGCTAGGAAGAGAACCCAGTTATGGTGAAAGTCGCTTATATATGCGTAAATATATATAAAAGCAGTAAACTACCTCGGATTTGACATCTGGGCTTAACAAAATTGAAATGTTAGTATATATACAAAAAAGGGCCAAACCCAATTTGGGAAGATAACCCAGTCCGGCGAAGTTGCCAAAACGTAGGTGCTAGTGCATTGAAGCTGCTGGAGCTAACGGATCATCAATCCGAGTTGTAGAAATGCCAGAAAATCAGTTTATGTACAAAAAATGTACCAAATTTTGACGAAAACTGTCACGGAACTATGTTCCGGGCATTTTTAGAAAACGAAACTTAACGTGCAAGTGTATAAAAGTACGAAGAAGTAATATTCACTTTCTGATCGTGAAAATACTTACAATGGACTGCTACACGGGCTTTTTGCCAAATCGTAGGCTCTATACGTCCGAATCTACCTGTTATTTTCTGATATGTGGTAGTATATGGGAATATCTACGTGTTAGAGTGAAAATATTTGGGTTTGGAATAGGTGTAAAAGTCAGAAAATTAAACTGGCAGAGCTTCGCTGCGTTTCTGGTTTTTTTTAAATGAAGGGGGCACCTTTATTTATACGTCAGGTAGACTCCACTCTACCTGTTGCTACCACAGATATGGGTGCAGCTCCCCTAGTGGGGCCCACAGTGTAGGGTTCTGTCATCTCAAAGTACGTGCACTCCGGACAAAGCGCAGTCGAAGTCGAAACTTTCTAACTTTTGATCGGAGCGTCCGTTTGAGGCGTGCGAAACCTTTTAGGAAAGCCCTTACTGAGAGTGTCGCAATGACATGGGATAAAACATTTTTTGGGTCCCAGAAGACGGGTTCATAACCAGGTCTTTGATTACCCGTAGTTTATCCGTTGAGCTATCTTGCGTCGTTTGCACTTGGGATCGTCGTTATGGTTCATTCTAACTTCGATGGCATCAATTTGGATTTATTTTGACCGAATCTATTGAGAATTAATAAAATGACCATTTTTCCCCTCCCGGGGTGGTCCTTGGTGGATCTGGCTTCCTAGGGTCATCTCTGGGGCTGAACTGCACTTCCTGGACTTAGATCGGGATGACTCCACATGTCCTGGGTTGATGTCGAGGTTGACTTGTACCTCCCAGGTTGATGCCGGGACTGACTTGAAGGCCCAATATTGAGATCGGGGTTTGAACTGATGGTCCGATTAGAGATCAGAGCTGAATAGACGGTCCGATTGTAGATCGGAGCTGGATAGACTGTCCGATTGGAGATCGAATCTTGATAGACGGTCCGATTGGAGATCAGAGCTAGATAGACGGGTTGATTGGAGATCAGAGCTAGATAGACGGTCCGATTGGTGATTGAATTTGACTAGAGTACCGACATTGGTGATTGAATTTGGATAGATGCTTCGATTAGAGATCAGAACTGGATAGATGGTCCGATTGGAGATCGAAGGTGGATAGACGGCCCGATTGGTGATCGGAGGTGGATAAACAGTCTGATTAAAGATCGGAGCTGGATAGACGGTTAGATTATAGATCGAAGCTGGATAGACAGTCCGATTGGAGATCGAAGCTAGATAGACGGTTCGATTAGAGATCAAAGCGGGATAGACTGTCCGATTAGAGATTGGAGCTGCATAAACGGTGTGATTAGAGATCGGAGCTGGATAGAAGGTCCGATTGGTGATCAAATTTGACTGGAGTACCGACATTGGTGATCGAATTTGACTAAAGTACCGATATTGGTAATCGAATTTGACTGGAGTATCGATATTGGTGATCGGATTTGGGTTTACCGGCATTGGTGGCCGGATTTAGGTTTACCGATATTGGGGATGGAATTTGGGTTTAAAGCCTAGTATCGGTACCGGGGTTGATTTGATTGACGGCTTTGCCCTCCTATAGTGTTCGTACTGGGGCAAGGAAAATTTCGAGTGTCTACACATATCATCATAGGCATCAATAAATACAATTCATCTCATGAATAATAAAACAATTCCATATATTCATCGATATCATTTAATGAGCAATATAAAGTTGCATGAAATCCAACAAAATAAACTCCTTTATTTAGTTTTGAAAAACTGCACGAAATCAAAAAAAATAGATTTTCTACTGGTCCGGCGCGCCCCGCGCCGCCACTGTAGAAAATAGCTAGCCCCGCGCCACCACTGTAGAAAAGAGCACGCCCCGCACCAGTCGAAAATCTGGTGTTTTTGTTTTCTTGCAAATCGCAATTTTTAATCTTTTTTTCAAAAAAATATGATTCTATACAACAAATTATGCGCAATAAATTATTCCAAACACATACCCATACATATATAGAATCAAAATAATTAATAATTCGCATAAAGTTAGGCTTTGATACCACTGTTAGGTTTGTAAGATTCATGAACACAATCAAATTGCATCAAAGTAGCGGAAGCATGGTAAAATAAGATTTTTAAATTTTACAAACCATATATCCGGATTATCCTTTATGCATAATTATTAATTAAACAAAAGAGATGGAGATTAGATTCATACCCTTGTAGAAACTAACTTCCTCATGAACGAGTTCAACTCCAATTTCTTTCGCGTTCAACTTGAATCCACCGGGTTTGATTCCTTCCTTTGATCAACTTTAACCACCCAAGTGTTTGGCCTCTAGAGGTGATCCACCAAGGAAGAACAATTGTTCAAGAAGAAGGGTGTATGGCTAAACCCTAGTTTCTATCTCTATAGAAATAATGTGTACTCTCCAACTCTTGAAATTAAAATAAGACTCTTATTTATAGATGTAGGCAACTCTCCTAAACCTTTTAGGATTAGGGTTTCATTTAATTAATTAAACTCTTTTAATTAATTAGGCTTCCTAATCTTATTAGAAATAATTAATTAAACTCTTTTAATTAATTTGCCTCCTAATCTTATTAGGAATATGAGAGAGTACTTTTATTAATTAATTTCCAAACTCCTTTAGGAATTAAAATAATAATAGTTGTGACGCCCCTAAATTCGGGTACTTGTAACCCGTACTTAATGCTACACGATAACATACAACCTACTTAATACATTATTAATCAAATCATTACATCCGAGTTTTCTACGCCCAGGTACAAGAACCTTTAAATACTATATTACATGATAGATAAAGTAATATCTCATACAAAAGTTTATTTATTACAGAACATCTAATTATTACAGATAGCAGTTACTCATCCACCTTCTTCTTTCCCTTGTCTTTGCCATATCCTTCTATGCGCTCAGGTTTCACTGAAAATATTTTATTTCAATGCAAGAATGAGCATTTAATTGCTCAGCAAGTAATATCATGCAATAAACAACATATGGAGGAGTTAAATGTTTTATTTGAGAATACTTCTACAACGTATCAATAGTTGTGAAGTTATGTAAACAATTTCTCGAATAACATATCAAGTCGCTTATATTTTTGAAACGACGTAGTGACTATAGATGCTGAGCGGTTAGTAGACCATGAACTTTGTTTTTCATGCTAAGAATAGGTTTAACAGTAATTCAACTATTTAACCGTCTAACTCCTGGGCACGATGGGTGATTAGTCCTTTATGCCCTGCGTTGATCAACACTACTTGCTTATTTTCATTTCCATTTTGGCATAATAAAAGTTTTCCGAATTAAGGATGTTCGTTCTCAGCTTGAATTCCAAACTAAATAATTTGGATGGAACGCTCTACCTAAATTAATAATATCCCAAGATTTGGAATACAATATAATTATTAAGACAATGGAAGAAATTTGAATAATCAATAGAATTACACAAGTTAGGAAACCTGTATAAACATATCACTGTAGATAACTAGAACAATATAGAATTTGTGTAAGTTATGATACTTGTTAAAAGTAAGCAAAATAAGAATACTTGCTCAGAAATAACTAAGCTTGGAATTTTTTAAAGTAATTAAAAAGAAATGGACATACAAATGTTGGATTAGACAAGTTAGCAAACTTGTACTAGCATATCAATATACATTTCTTGCTTACAAAAGAAACAAGCTCAAGATATTTGCAAGAATGGAAAGAACTTGATCAATACGGTCAATTCCAGATATTTGCTCTATAAAGAGTAAGAATTAGATACTTGCCTTGTCTATTGACTATTGTAATAAAATTCAGCTTAACTTTCCTTTCACAAATCTTATACAATTATATTCACATATATAAATGTATTAGCCACATATTCATAACATATAAATAGCACAATTATAGATTAAATATTCACATTGGCCACTTTATTAGCTTATGTTTCTACTTTTGAGATAAACTTTTATACATTTTTCAAATACCTCATCCATTTTCTTACAATAACTATTTTTCTCTTTAATAGAGTTTGGTATGATTGTAGTATGCGAATACATCACAATTATAATTTATAAACCACTAGGAACTTAATACATGAGCATTTCATGCTTCTTTTACATAATTTTTAGTATACAAAGTGACCTCTTAGCTCATTTCATGCTTTGAAGGTATTTTCAACTTGTATAGTTAACTTCTAGCTTCCCAATAATTTATAGCTTCATTTTAACATACTAATGCCTTAAATATTCTTTTTCCCCTCATAATGGTAAAACAGCCCTTTGAGGCATTAATAGTCTCAACTTGGCTTAACAGTCTCAATATTAGATGCTCATCCATGCTAGCTTTTATTTTATAGCTTACTAACTCATTTATACAACATTTGGGTATATTATATATTTATTCATATAAACTAGTGTTTTAAAACTAACATGTCTTAACACCATATCAAAACAGTCCTCTCCATGTTCTTTCCCTTAAAATTTATCCTTTTCACTATCAATCTAATTATATTAGATTGTGGGTTTGTTATAAATTCCATATACTTTTAGTTTATAATCCTTTTGTAATTTAATACATGAGAATTACATACTTCTTACATATAACTTAAGTACACATGGTGAATACTTAATTTATTTTGTGTGTTAAGCGTAGTTGTAAAATGTATAGATAGATCATAGATTTATTTCTTATAAACTAATGCATTAAAACTAGCATGCCACAACCCAACGTCAAAACAGCCCCTTAGATGCTACACCATGCCAACAGCCAAGCTTTTCTTGGCCTTGTGGGGCTCAGTTGGGCTTGGTGTGGCCTCATTTGGCCCTGCAGCCCCAAGCGTAGCCTAACAACCCCTAACTTCCTATGCCCCTCCTTGCAAATTATAACTTCTACATCTAATTGAGTTATGATTTTTCTCTATATATTCTACATACTTGCTTATTTAGGAGTTGGACATTAAACTTTATGGGTAAACTTTTGAACTACACCATAAGCAAAAATTAAACCACAAATGCTGCACTAGCAACTATGTGCTGCCAATAGGCAGCAGCTGCCTCTCATGCCCTTCACCGTACATAGTTTGACTCCCCACATCTTTGATTCATTTGTCTTAAGTTTTGGATATTATACAAGTGGTACATTCATCTATTACCAAATCACATTAGCTGGGTAGTCCTAGAAATTTAGAGGTACTAACCGAGAGCTCAAAGGAAGCCCCCACATCCAAGCCGCTCTGTTATGCACTGTTGACTCGGCTTGGTCAACACAACAGTCCAAGCCGTGCAACCTTCCCACCACATCCAAGCCGCCCACTTTACATTTTCCTAAATCCTAAACTATTTATTTAAATTATGATTTGGATATATTATAAGTGAGATACTTACCTAAAAATATAAACTGTACACACTGGAAAATCTAAATAAACCAAATTTTTAAGTAAAAAACAGCGTGCCCGGACTGCTATAGTGCAACGCAGCTCGACGCGCACGCCCGCTGCTGCTGCCTGCAGCAGAGGTTGCTCAGCGACTAATCAAATGCAACCACTTCATACATTTTTAACTTTTTACTCGTAAGTTCAGTCTTGCCCAATTTAAATTATGTTATAAACACCATATCAAATTATTGTTAAAAAATACAAGTCATACAATTCGGACGCGTTAAACGAGTCAAAAGTCAAGGCCAAATGTCCTGTCCAGACTGTGCACTGGCAGCAAGGCCAAGGGCCTACTATGCACTATAACAGCCTAGCTACTTCGTGACCTTGTATTTTCTAGTTTGTTTATTCTCTTGAAACCAATTTTTGATATATTGTAGACACTATAGTAGGCTATATTAGAAATTTTTTATTCACCCTTTTCGAACTCTTTAGACTCTCCAAATCAGATCTCAAATATGGCTCAACAGTTGGTTTTTAACATTTTGTTTTGTTTGAAAAATCACATTCCCACTTGATTTTGTTAAAGGAAATAATAATCAGAATAGGCTGTCAAATATTGTACAATAATCACTAGTTATTTTCTTCCATATCTTTGTAAATAATTAGGCTTGATTATAAGCAATAGATTAGGATCTTGATGTATTATTAATAGTATAAACCTGTAGCCATCTATTCATATTTGATATACAAGAAAATAAATTCACTCTCTTTTTATTTTCATGGTATCAGAGCACCAACAATGACCTAGGCATCAAACAAAACACCAGCACCAAACCTTAGCCAACCACTATGGGTGACGACAAACCAAAAGGCGCAGCTTCAGGTACCAAATGGGAAAACCCCAATCATCAACTCTATCTCCACCATTCAGATCAGCCTGGCGCTGTGCTTGTCCAGCAACCTCTGGTCGAAGATAACTATAGCACATGGAGTCAATCCATGACTATGGCCTTAACAAACAAAAATGGATTTATAGATGGTTCAATTAAGAAGCCTGATGATAAAAATCCAAAAGAATCGCAGCAATGGAATTGCTGCAATAACTTAGTCAAGACTTGGTTGTTGGGGTCGATGTCCAAAGAGATTGCTAGCAGCGTCATCAATTGTAAGGATGCCAGACAGATGTGGCTCGATTTGCATGAACGATTCTCACACGTGAACATCGTTCAATTGTTCCATGTCGAGAACAAGATCCACGACTGCAAGCAAGGTGACATGTCTGTGGGATCCTATTTCACAAAGCTGAAAAGTCTATGGGATGAGAGGGATGCGTTGTGCACCTTCCCAACCTGCACTTGCGGAACAATCAAAGAAGTGGTTGCGTATCTAGAGAAACAGAAAACCATGAAGTTCGTTATGGGACTTAATGAATTTTACACGGGTGTTTGCAGCAATGCCCTTTTACAGGAACCGCTACCCACTGTGAATAAAGCTTATTCACTTGTTCTTCGCCATAAAAAACAGTCGGAGGTAACCACCGGGAAAAGTCATGCCCAACCGGATGCTGCTGTCTTTGCTGTGAAGAATTCGAGTCGCGAGTATGAAAGAGAAAGGGGTGAACTTAAATGTTCCCAATGCAACAAACCGAACCACATTGCCAGAAATTGTCGTGTTCATCTTAAATGCACTTTTTGCTGTCGTAACGGGCACACAGTCGACTACTGTCGCAAAAAGAAGGCTACAGAGGGTGAGTTCCACACAACAATGTCTAAAGGGAATCAAGTTTCTTCCCACACAATTAACAGGCAGGGGCTGAACTTTTCCTTCACACCAGACGAGTGCAAACAGATTCTAAGTATGATGAAGAATAAATCTTCATCTGCCAACCAAGCTGGTAATTGTTCGACTCATGATGATCTTTCAGGTAAAGCTTTCTTGCTTATTTTTGGTGGCAAGAAAAATATATGGATTTTGGACAGTGGATGCACTGATCATATGGTTTGTAGTCCTAATTTACTCACACATTCAAAACCCGTTACTAATCACACTGTGGAATTGCCAAATGGATCAGTAGCACAAGTGACCCATATAGGCAAAATTATTCTCTCTCAAAATTTGACTCTTGACAATGTTTTGTGTGTCCCATACTTTCATTTGAAATTAATCTCAATTAGCAAATTGGCTTTTCATTCATCTTGCATTACTATTTTTCTAAGCCAATTTTGTGTTATTCAGGACCTACTCTCGGGGAAGATGATTGGGACGGGAATTGAACGGGAATGTCTCTACTATTTCGACCAATCCAAGAAAGGAACATGCAACCATATCCGAATCTCCAATCCGACTCTTTGGTATCAACGTCTTGGGCATCCCTTGTCTAAAGTTTCTTTGTTATTTTCTTTTCCATAATTCAAAAATAAATCTTGTGATATCGACAAGTGCTTAATTTGTCCATTGGCTAAACAAACAAGACTTCCATTTCATTCAAGTTCTACTTCTACTGCATCTTGTTTTGATTTAATTCATGTTGACATTTGGGGTGGTTATAAGGTTGCTTCTATTTCGGATGCAAAGTACTTCCTTACTATTGTTGATGATCATACTAGATGTACATGGATTTTTCTCATGAAACATAAATCTGATACCAGGGAACTTCTAGTCAAGTTTGTTAACATGGCTGAAACTCAATTTAATTCCAAGGTCAAAATCATTCGTAGTGATAATGGGCCCGAATTTAAACTTGAAAATTTCTATGCTCTCAAGGGCATTGTTCATCAAACTAGTTGTGTCGACACACCACAACAAAATGGAGTCGCCGAACGAAAACATAGGCATTTGTTAAATATGGCACGAGCTTTACTCATTCAAGCTGGTCTTCTTAAACGATTTTGGGGGGATGCTATTCTCACTTCTGCATACCTCATAAATCGAACACCCACTCCTCTTCTCCAAGGAAAAACTCCATATGAAAAGTTATTTAACAAAGTTCCCATTATTCACACCTACGAATATTTGGTTGTTTATGTTTTGTTTCCACTCATGCACAACACCATTCTAAGTTTGATCCTCGAGCATCTCAGTGCATTTTCCTTGGATATCCTTATGGACAAAAAGGGTATCGTGTTTATGACATTGCTCAGAAAAAGGGCATGGTGTCACGGGATGTTGTCTTCTTTGAAAACTTGTTCCTTTTTCATCATCACTCACAATCCGCTGCACCATCAATTACCTCTGACACACCAAAAATTCCAGTGCCAATCAATGCACCGTTTTTAATCTTTGACATGGACTCCTTGTCAGAGCCCATTTCTCCATCTCCTTCTCATGGACCTACTGCCACCCAAAATAGCCCTTCCATTCTTATCATCCCATATGAGCAGCCCACTCCAGCACAAGAACACGAAACATTTGCTCCTCCTTCGCCACATACTTTCATACCAGTCATGACAGAAACTACATCATCTTCACTGTGACGGCCCCAAATTCGGGTTCCTTCGAACCTCGGATCCGGTGTGTCACGGTACTACTATCGTCAAACTATTACATCTTTTATTCATTAGTAAAAGAATATAACTTTTCTTTATTACAAATTAAAATGTAAATTCTTTCTATATCCAAGATCTTGTATAATGACCCCAAACCTTTTATAAGTTTCGAATCTCATTCATATACCATCCCTGTCTATACATCATATTCGATGTTACAAAAATGCGAAATAACTTAAACTTTTCTATCTCCTTGAATAAAATCTTTTATTGATTTTATAATCTTAAATCAATTACATAAGGATTCACTTTATTCGAATTACTATATAAAATCTTACATCTCAATTCGAAACCCTCTATGTAACACATAGTACAACCTTACAATCTTAACATGTATAAAACATCGTAATCTACTATCGTATACATCTTCTAGAACCTAAGCATGGTTCAAGAGCATGTATTTAAATAAACAGTAATCTGCTTGCAATACTAACGAACTCTATCACGTAGCACGTAACTTTTATCGTGAGTCCTTAACCTGCAAAAGTGGTTATTTGCAAGAGTGAACTCGACAGCTCAGCAATTCTAATAGTTTTCATGCATCACATAGCATATAATAATATACTCAGTTCATGCATTCATAATCAATTAATATTTACTACGCATGTTACTTCTTACATAATAGGCATAGAGATTAACTTTACAAGTATATCATCAAAGATCAAATTTCAATCTCAAACATATCTCATATACATTTCATACATATAAGTCAACATCATCATAGCATAATGCAATTCAACTAACAGTTATCGAATTCATATAGCAAATAGGAACAGAAAGACTTGCCTGGTTCGTAGTTTAACAACTACGACTTAACTGCTTATAGATATATGCACTTCGTGTAAATCCTACACAGTTATATTGTCATGGATTCATACTCGTCAATTATACATATCCATACATTTCATACGCTCTAAGTATAAGAATAATTGTATATTGTTCTCTAACTAGGTTTGTACAACCTTCATTTCACTTTCTCATCGTATTCTTAGAATAACTAATGTACGTATAGGTATACCTTAACCATACATACTTAATATCAACATTCATAAACCCTTATCATACACTTGACTCACTATGTGTTCGACACACATTTAAAGTTGTGATCTACATCGTTCATAAACCTTAACAAATCTGGGTTTTATATAACCAGCATACCAATGAATGTTTAAAACAGCATTGACACTTTGTCTTATAGCTTAGAATAGTACTATAAGCAAACTACCAAAATCAGAAAGCAAATAAAATGTCAAGACCAACCTGCCCTGCAGCGCAGCTGCGCTGAGGTTAGGCTTGGGACCGGCGCAGCTGCGCTGTCCCCTGGTCAGACCAAACTTGAGCTTTTGGTTTTCTGGTTTCTATTTTTGGTCTTCTAGCATGCATAGGTACTGACACATGAGATGCTAGACATCCTTCAATGCACATGCTCACATACAATGAATCTATTTACATATAGCTAGTGTATTTTATCTTTAAAACTTGCTCATATAGTGCATTTCATATCTACTAGTGGGGTGCACATACCAATCATGACTAGAGGCATATAAGTCCTATCATGCTTGTACATAAAGTCAGAATGCAAGTAACTCAATGTTCAATCATCTTACTTTCAAAATTTTCTAAGTTTTATTTTCAAAATCATTGTCATGCTTTACTAATCATCCAAGGCTACTTGAATCATATGTCATACTCGTTTGTACATGTTTCTACACATGTTTACAAGGTTAAAATATAACCACTCCATGTTTATAAAACCTAGTTTGCAAAACTATCCGAGTTTGCTTTTGAAATCATTTTAAACCAAATCAAAGCAATTTAGCACATGCAAGACAACCTTGAACCACTCCTCATGCTTATGCATACTCATAACTCACAACATGTATGTGTAAAAATATCATAACTTAAATACCACTAGTTTCATCAACTTCGTTTTCAAAACTCCTTTGTTTCTTTTAGAAATATACATTTAAGTATACCAAAATAATTCATATGATGCAAAGGGACTTTAAGCTAAATGTTATAATGATTTTCATGCATAACTAGACCATACTCACATGCTTGGAAAGTCAAGATGTGAACCACATATGCAAATGTCAAGTTTGTTTGAAAAACTCTAACTTTTATTTAGTAATTATATACTAACATAATCAACTATGCTCATGCTATGTCAATGTACTCATATATACATTTTAATCATGTTTCTCATGATATATCTAAGCCAAACTTTCATGCTAGAATGTTACAGCAAAACAGAAATTAGAATCTAGTTTTGGGTACCGGCGCAGTTGCGCTGCACCCAAGAACAAATTGGGCGCAGCTGCGCCACTTCCCGACCAAAACCAGAAATGCTTTCTGCTTCAGCAGATTGCAAACCCAACACAAAATTTCTTCACAAAATATGGTCAATTAAAGTTATATTATATTCCTAACATGCTTAATAACTTATATAACAAGTTCACAACATTCCCCAACCAACTTAACATAGAATTTATGCTTAATTAGAAATTCAAGAATTTAAGAACAAGGGAAGTTATACCTCTACTAGTTGGGCTCTGACTAATTTCTCTTTCTCTTTCTCCTAGTATACTTATACTAGCTCTACTAATTTCAGCAACACTCATTCTCCCATTTATTTTTACAGAGAATTCTAGTAATTAACTTGAGAAGGAGGAGGTTCTATTTATAGAGAAACCATTAACCGAATCATAGCTTTGCCCAATGTTTGAATCTAATAGAAAGAAGGAAAATCTAATGGGCAAGAAGGAGTTGGTAGGAGTGGTTGATATACACTATTTGAGTCACTTCCCCCATGATGATTGCACTCATTTGATTTGAGAAATAGAGATAGGCTAGGCCATTGGCCTATTCTCATGTAATAATGAAGTGGGACTATGAAATTGGGACAAGTCTCAACCTCAGCAACTTGCAAGTAGTAAATGAAACAATATCATATACTATAACTTATATATATATATACACACACACACACACACACACACACACACACATAACATAATTAGGTTTATTTCTTTGTAGACAATACAAGTCACACTTCAATAACTTAATATTGCTATATTAATATAAGTTATGGGCACATATATACACACATATATGTACATACCCACATATAGGAAGTATACTTATTTTTAAATATATACCAATATAAAATCTTATATCTCATGTACCTTGGGCTAGTCCAAATAATATTTTAATTGGGCTAAATAATATAGTCGGGTGTTCTTAACCCATCATTTCCCATAAGATTTATTATCTCAAATACACCCAAATATTATAATGATAATTAATAACAATTATTTATTAACTTACCATTTATTAGTTATAGTTAAACCTCCAATTGATTTAACTCTACTATTTATGCTACACAAGGCATAATTATATAAGCTTGAAAATTAATAGGTCTCAAGCTAAACACAATAATCTTACCAACTAATATTACATCTTATAATATGCTCATGATGTAATATCATTACATTTTTTATTTACATGATCTCTAATTATAGTCAATCTATTATCCTCCTATGGACAATACCCAATGGTCAAAGAAGAGTGCGTGGCTAACTCCACCAACTACTACTATTCATGGTACTTCCTCATCATTTCCCCCACATGGCTCTAGCTTGAACTTCATCATGGTATAAAAATCAACAATTGAACTAACAAACTCTACACACCAATGCATGGCCTTTAATTATAGCCAAGCTATTACCCTCCTATGGTCATTACCCAAAGGGCAAGGAAGAGTTGGTGGCTAACTTCCACCAACTACTACTATTCATGATACTAGCCATTTAGTTAACCATCATTGCTCTCACATAGGCTAACTTGCAAGCTTATATATAATAACTATATGATATGATAAGGTCACACATACACCCAATTATATAGTCATATAATCCATGTACATTTGATAATACCGAATATAGTGTGATTAAGTATTGTAACACCTAATTATTATAATTTTATTATTTTAATTATACTTAATCATTGAAATAATTATTAACAACAATTATTTATTTAATATCCTTCATAAAGTACACCTTAATGTACCACACATAACACATTGTCACATAGGTCCATTTATGTAACTTATGTGACTCATTACACTTTACCATATAGTTTCCTATATTATATAGTTACCTTGAAGTGTCACACTTTATTTCATATAGATGTAGTTATAACATATAATTACATATCATTGCCCATAGAAATTAATTCACATAATAATACATAATAATTCCTTTAGTTATTCATTCATTAAATTATTTAATGAATGTCTATTCCATCACTTTGCCACACTAGGCATACCTCACAAGCTCAATATTAAGCTAATTCTCAAATTCTCATCTAGGTTTTATTCTTTAACCTTTATTTTAATCATTTAAAATCTTATAAATTTTTGAGTTATTATAATCATCCGTCCTAACTCAGCCATCCCGTTGTAACAGCCGACCAACCAAACCGCCTACTTACTTGCAAGACTTTCATGTCGAGACGATTCTCCCTTCAAGACCTGCACCGACATCGTCCACGAACTTGGTCGAAACTTCAGGTACTGCTCATCCCCTTTCTCAATTCCTGTCATATGATAATCTCTCTCCCGCTCATAAAGCCTTCACTACACAACTCACCATTCTCAAAGAACCCACGAGTTTTTCACAAGCTATTCAAAATCCTAAATGGTGTGAGGCTATGCAACATGAAATCACAGCTTTGCAAGCTAATGGAACTTGGAGTTTGGTACCCTTGCCATCCCATAAACGTCTTATTGGGTGCAAATGTGTATATAAGATCAAATTGAAATTTGATGGGACAATAGAGCGCTATAAAGCCAGACTGGTGGCTAAGGGCTGTAGTCAAGTGGAAGGAGTTGATTACAAGGAAACTTTTGCTCCTGTGGCGAAAATGGTAATAATTCGTGTTTTACTTAGTGTGGCAGCTTTGCGTGGTTGGCATTTACAGCAATTGGATGTCAACAATGCATTTTTGAATAGTGACCTTGATGAAGAAGTATACATGTCCTTGCCTCCTGGTTTCGGACGAAAGGGGGAGAATCGTGTGTGCAAACTCCACAAATCGTTGTATGGATTGAAACAGGCTTCTAGACAATGGTTCATCAAACTTTCTACTGCACTCAAGGTTGCTGGATTTCACCAATCCTTGTCCGACTATTCCTTGTTCGTCCGAAGTCATCAAGATAGTTTTTTAGTTGTGCTGGTCTATGTTGATGATGTTATATTGGCTGGAAATAACTTGCAGGACATAGAGGACTCCAAATTATTACTATCCAGACAATTCATGCTCAAAGACTTATGGAAACTCAAATATTTCCTAGGCATAGAAGTTGCAAGATCACAGCATGGAATCACCTTATCTCAGCGCAAATATGCCTTAGAAATACTGGATAATGCTGGATTCTTGGGTGTCAAACCTTCTCGATTCCCT
Source organism: Panax stipuleanatus (assembly GCA_020205555.1). NCBI lineage: Eukaryota > Viridiplantae > Streptophyta > Magnoliopsida > Apiales > Araliaceae > Panax > Panax stipuleanatus. Next base: position 4,509,689 of record CM035116.1, read on the forward strand.
GTGGACCAAAACATGTCACTCACACAGTCAAGCGGCAAGCTCTTGGATAATGCATCACCGTACAGAAGACTAGTAGGGAGACTAATCTACCTAACCATAACAAGACCGAACTTAACTTATGTTATTCACATGCTAAGCCAATTTATGGACAAACCCTGATAACCACATCTAGAAGCATCTCATAAAATGCTCAAATACATTAAACAAACACCTGGGCAAGGCATTCTTTTACCATCCACAGGTTCACTTCAATTAAAAGCTTTTTGTGATGCTGATTGGGCTCGTTGCAAGGACACAAGGAGGTTGATTACAGGTTATTGCATAATGCTTAGTCAAGCGCCAATTTCTTGGAAAACCAAGAAACAAACAACAGTATCACGTTCAAGTGCAGAAGCATAATATCGGTCGATGGCCACTACATGCTGTGAGATTACATGGTTAAAAAACATTTTAAGGGATTTGAAAGTCAGCCACACACAACCGGTAATTTTATGCTGTGATAATCAGGAAGCCATGCACATAGCATCAAACCCAGTTTTTCATGAACGGACCAAGCACATAGAGATAGATTGTCATTTGGTGCGTGAGAAGATCCAAGAAGGAATGATTCGGACAGCCTATATCCGGACCACAGAACAACCAGTAGATTTGTTCACCAAACCACTAAGCTCCACACAGTTCGAAATCTTACTTGACAAGTTAGGTGTCATTAACATACACTCCAACTTGTGGGGGAGTGTTAAAGGAAATAATAATCAGAATAGGCTGTCAAATATTGTACAATAATCACTAGTTATTTGCTTCCATACCTTTGTAAATAATTAGGCTTGATTATAGGCAATAGATTAGAATCTTGATGTATTATTATTAGTATAAAGCTGTAGCCATTTATTCATATTTGATATACAAGAAAATAAATTCACTCTCTCTTTATTTTCAAATTTGTACTAAAACTTCAACTAGCGATACAAAACATACATGTACCTAATCCTATACTTGGTTCCATTAAATTTCAATTTTTTACACAAAACAGTCCTTTTAGAACTTTTATCAAACGTAACGTGTGCGTAGTTATTTGGGAATGAATTCTAAGGGTTGGGTTTATGCTTTTCTTCCATTTTTGCCATTCTTATAACAACGCACAGCCACGCTAATTTCCATGGGTATAATTTCAGTCCACAAGAAAATATAATAGACATGAAACTAGCTTCTTAATTACCCAATCCCAGTCTACACCTTATACTAACTATTTTTTAAAACCAATTTTGAATCCTTCCGTATTCAATTCCCATAACTTGCTAGCATATTCATTATCAAAACTAAACCCATAATCAATTCCATACCTAATATACTAACAAATTCATCTCAGGTAGCTAACTTTGATAATTTCCATATAACTAACTATTTTGCATAAATTATTAAAAGTGGGTTATTGAAATACCTTTCTTTCTTGATTGCTATACTTTATTAATTCCTGGTATCCTACTTAAACCAAGCTTGGGCTGATTTAGGGTGGAATACTTCGGCTGTGTGGGAGAAGGGACAGTGCTCGGCAATAAGAAAAAGGGCAGAGGACTGGGTGTGGCTGAGGTTTGGGAAAATGGCTTTATAGCCTTAATTTCGTGATGCCCAAACTAATTCCTTGCTGGCTACGAATTCAACTGCTGAGTTAATGCTATATGCTCCTCCTATTGCCAGCTCTTACTTCCATTTTTGTTGAGCTGCCCGCTACTCTCCTTCTTAATGTCGACTTGCCTTTTTTTCTTTTTTTCCTTATTTAGGCTTTGCTTAATTTAAGGCCATGTTTGGCTTTCGTTTATTTGATTAACTAGGTTCTTATATTAATTCCCTTAGGTTTTTATTTGATTTGTTTAGGTTTTTAAAGGTATAATTAACATCGTCTTTTTTTCTTTTATTAGTTTGTTCAATTTGAAGTATATTTTTATACAAGTCAAGTACGTAAAGTCCATTCCGTAATTTACCAACACCATATAAAACATTTTTATTATAAATGGAACACAAATTGTTCTTAATTATAATATAAAAACTATCCATATCTAATACAAAAATTGAAATAATGTTTCTTATAAGTGTTGGAACAAAATAACAATTATTTAAACTAATGGACTTGCCCGTAGGCAGTACTAAACAATAAGTTCTTACAGCTAATGCATCAACCTTTGCTCTATTTTCCACTTATAGGACGACTTCTTCTTTGTTCAACTTTCTACTTCTAACTAGTCAATGCATAGTATTACGTATATAAGAACCACAGCCGATATCCAATACCCAAGTAGAATTTAGACTTTTAAAAAAATTAATTTCAATCATGAACAAACCTTGATTAGAAGTCGAAGCTTCTTCAAGCCTCTTCTACTTTTGTTCCATAAGGAACTTATCACAGTTCCTCTTCCAGTGACCCGACTTGTTGCAATGGAAGCATATTCATTTGCTATCTGGATCAGGCTTCTTATTTTCTTTTACTTTCACCTAGCCCTTAGCCTTCTTGTTTTTCTTCTTTTTAGAAGATACCTTGGGCCTATTCCTTTTCTTGAAAGAATCATCCACCATTAACTGTGACACCCCCAAATCCGGATAATTCATTTCCACAAGATTTAATGTTCACTAACTAAATAAAACATAACTACTACCCGTAAATAAGGAATACAAAATAAATTACAACCTTAACCAAATAAAATCTTCCTTTAAAAAAGATTATAACTTTATCAAATCGTTCCCAAGTTTCTAACCTTAATAAACATCAAATGCAAAAAATAAAATATCATAACATAATTTAAAGTCTTATTACAAATCGTTTTAAATTTAATCAAGTTTTCACTTGTTCATCTTGCCTTTTCCTTTGTTAGTTAACGGTTGGTCAACTTTCTCAACTTTGGCTGCAATGGTTATATAAATGCAAGAGTGAGCAAACAAAAGCTCACTGGAAATAACAATCAATAGTGATGACATATTACTGAATAACTTAAACTGAATTGAATAATATTTCTATCATCAATAATCAAGAATAGGATTTAGAATTTAGAATTCATCTAAGAGTCATAAGACCTTGAACTATATCTCAGGTTATAAACATTTCTATTTAAACCTTTAATAGTCGTTAGACTATATGGACCTTAACTCGTACTTAGGAGGATCATCCCTTTGTACCATGTATTGTGCCCTAACATCTTAACGCTTTCGCATGAAAATTCCTTATTAATAGGGTTGTTCATCTTAGTATTAATTGACGAGTCCGCACCAAAGAAAGTTTGGTTTGGATAAGCTCAAAGGGTACTTTAGAGTTCAACTATCATCAACTCTAGTTGAATCAACTTACAATAATTAAGAATTAAATAACCAAAGAATTATGAAATAACTTATGCTTTAGAATTAAACTTAAAGCATTTGAAAGATACGATAAGACCTTGCTTGAACAATTAAGTCAAGGCTACATTATTTCAGTAAGATACTTGTCCATTGCAGAATAAAAGGACTTGCTCAAAAAAAGGTATAGTCAAAAAAAATTCACAATATAAAAGAAAAGTTTATGAACTTGCTCAATTAAAAGTAAACATACACGAGTTAGGGTAAGAAAACTTGCCTCGTGCACAAGCTACAATTATAATTACAATTCACTTCCTCAATCATCCTACACATTACATTACGTTTACAATATCGATTAGTTTCATAACCACTACGTTTAACCGTTGAACATCTCACTTAAGTTCAACTTAACAACGTGGTTCGTAATCTTAACTTGTTAACTAACCACATAACGTGAATCTAAACTCACAACATGCATATCACACATGTATAACCTTTTAAACCATCATAATCATACCCTACGACAACAATATCCAAATTCACACATAACTTGTTAATATGATACTTCAAATTATCTTATTTATGTCAACAATATGTTATATTATTGTTTTATATACTTAACATGTCATCGGGTTCATTACATTCAGTTAGTTCATCATGTTAGGGCTTAAAAACATAAAATATTTTTTTTTGGACAGCAAGGGGGCCAGCTGGGGCGGGTGTCCCTACTGGGGAAAAATCAACTCGCAAACTTGTGTATGAAAAAGCCCAATTTGACTTATTTCCTCGCACCAAACTCAGAATTTAATATATATAATGCATATAAAACTTTATAAAATTGTAACTTTAAGCTTTTAACATGTTTTAATATATATATATATATATATATATATATATATATATATATATATATAAACATCACAACACATAATCAAACACCCTTAATTTAATGATTTTGAAGAAAACACCATTGTTAAGTGTTCTTGAAGAAAATAAACACTGTGACTTTGTTTTTAAATCAAATCACACAATTCAAAGCATGTTAATTTCGTTTCTTAACATATTACTACAATCTATGATCAATTTATATAACATAGCATAATCAAGCACCAATTTTGATATTTAAGAAACCATCTTTCAAAATAGTTCACTGTAAATTGCTATGAACATGATTTCTTCATGTTCATCATATTTACATGAATTAAACAACTTACACTATCATATAAATCATATATAACAGTTTACATATACAATTTTACATACACGAATCTTATTACACAAATTCTCATGAAAACTTAAATCACAGAGAACTTAAAATTATGAAAACATGGAAGAACAAAGCTTAAACTAGATTATACCTTTTGTTGATAGAAGAAGAAGATGATGATTCTTTGTTTTTGATTTCTCAAAGTTTCTTCCTCTTTCTTTCTTTATTCTTCTCTCTTGTTTCTTTCTCTTTTCTTTCTCTTTTCTTAATACTCTGATATGCTAACTTACGTAGTATAGATAATATACATATAACTAATATATACATATAATTACATATAATATATAACTGACAATTATTTAATCCTATTAATCAATAGATATCAGTTATATTTTCTTTTGAAAATCAAAAGCCATAAGGCTTGTTTGGCAAAATACATTAATTTAAAAATAGATTTTTAAGAGCTAATGCCTTGTTTGGTAAAACTACATTAAAATAGATTTAAGGGCCTTGTTTGGCAAAAACTAATTTAAAACCTTTTTTAGCTTATTTTAATAACTATTTTACTATATAGTTTTAAATGTCACACATTATTTAATTAAATCTCAATATTCTAATTTAATTAAATTAAAGCTAACATCCATTAAATAAAATAAAATTGCAACATAATTAACTTGTTACACAATTATAATTTACTCAATAATCATAATTTCATGTAAAAATTAGTAAATCTCTAATTTAATTATTTAAATTAAATTAGGCATTAATATAACTATTCACTAAATCATTAAATCATTATTTAACAAATCACCACATAATAACTCATCTAATTTAATTATCTCAATTAAATTAGAATTTTACCACAAAATTACTTAAACATCAATTTAATATTAAACCTCAATTTAATTAATGTATTGCACTTAATTAAATTACTCCACAACATAATCACATAAATTATTTATTCAACTCAATAAATAATTCAACTAAAATATTTATTTAATTTAATAAATATTTAAAATTAAAATACAAAATTCTCGTTTGTTACATTAACACTTGGTTCACTTTAGATGAGAAGTGACCTTTAACAGTTTTTAACATGTTAAGTAACTCAGGCAAGCTAACGTCCAACTAATTCATGTGAAAAATCACAACAAATTGTGAGAACGTGTCTGGGAGTGATTGCAAGATCAAATCTTAACTTAACTCCCCATCCATTACAAATCCTAGTTGTCCAAGTTGTTAAATCAAATTGATCACTTTTAGGACATGAGTCTCAACAGTAGTGCCCTCAGTCATACGGGATCAGAAGATCTTCATAGATATCTGATATCTAGCAGTCCTACTTTGCCCACCATACAACTCTTTGAGATGCAGCAATATAGTAGGAGCATACATAGTTTCATGTTGACGCTGAAGCTCGTTACTCATAGATGCGAGCATAATGCATTGAGCCACAGTTGCATCATCTTGCCACTTTTTAAAAGTAGCAATTTTTTCCTAAGAGGTTGTTTCTGCAACCGTTGCAGGGACGGGCGAATTTAGAACATAAGAAAGATTTTCAGTAGTGAGAATAATTCTCAAATTTCTTAACCAGTCCGTGTAATTCGGTCCGGTCAGTTTGTTAGAATTAAGTATATTACGCAGTGATAGTGAGTGTGACATTTTTCAAATTCAGCGTGTGAAATAAAATAACATTTTAGCATATATTCATTTAATTAATTACCAAAATAAAATAGGTCTTATTTCAATTTGATATCTCCCACTATTTTCTTCAAACTAAATTACCCTCATAATATATAGTTCGACAAATCTAATTAAAGATTTGCTAATGAGAATAAGAATCTCATTTCAAATGTATATAGCATTGTGTGTGCACAACAAATTATATATAATTAAATAGGTAGACAACTCTTTGTCAATTACATTATCAGGTTGTTGGGTTTGTAAGATTCATGGATACAATCATATTGCATAAAATAAGCAGAAGTATGGTAAATCAGAGATTTAAAATTTTACAAATCATATACCCGGATTATCCATTATGCACAATTATTAATTAAACGAAATAGATGGAGATTAAGATTCATACCCTTGAAGATTCCAGCTTCCTCGGGTACGAGTTCAACTCCAAATCCTTTTCACGTTCTACATGAATCCACCGAGTTGATTCCTTTCTTTGATCAACGTTAGCCACTCAAGTGTTTGGCCTCTAGAGGTGATCCACCAAGAAAGAATAGGAATTCAAGAAGTGTGTTTAGCTAAACCCTAGTTTTCTTCTCTCTAAAAAAAGAGAGTGCTCTCCCAACTTTTGGAATAAAGTGTCTAACCTTCTTCCATAATAAGACTTTCTTATTTATAGATGTAGGCAACCCTCCTAAACAATTTAGGATTATAGTTTCATAGTAATTAATTAAACTCCTTTAATTAATTAGGCTTTCCAATCCTATTAGAAATAATTAAACTCTTTAAATTAATTAGCCTCTTAATCTTATTAGGAATATATATGAGAGAGAGAGAGTATCTTATTAATTAATTACCAAACTCCTTTAGGAATTAAATAATAGTAATAATAATAATAAGATTTCTCTTATTAATTTAATATTTCTAAAATATTAAATAATAAATATTAAGCTATTTAATTTATTCTATCACCATAGATTAAATTAAATATACTTAACTTATTATTACGATTATGTCATTTGCTTCTTTAATAAATATTCTTTCTTTTATGGTGTGACCCTTTAGGTTCTCTATATTAAACCGGTTATGAATAAATCAATTAGAACAATTCTAATCTTATTTAAATAAATAAATAAAACTAATAATTAATTTAAATAAATAACATTTATTATACAATAAGGATAAGCCTCCTTAACGATCAACGACTTTCCAGATAATATAGATTTCAACATTAATCATAAAAGAATATTTGAGTAAATAGTTACCGTACAATTCAATTCTTCCACCATACAATGTCCCAATTAAATATAAGACATTAAATTACTATAAAGTCTTATTTTATTTAATTATATGTATTTCGATTTCAAAATGCACAACTCCAGATAATGCAAATTAGAAACTCCTTTCTAATTTCATTCCACCCTGGCCAAGGATTCCTAGGTTGTCATTTATCGAATCACATAGGACATATCTCTTCTTTTACTAGAAGTGGTAGATTTTTTATTGACAATTCATTATTATAACGACCCCAAAATTCATACAATACAACTCTCGACATCGGTCGTTAACAATACATCCTTATTCAGACTTTACATCATTAATCAATGATACAATCACTAAAAATACGGAATATTTAAAACTTTTATATTATTTCTTCTTTATTTTTCTGAATCTCAACCTTTATCATTACATAACTTTGATTCAACTTTATTTCATGAATCGCTTCGTCAAAGTTATTATAAACTAAAACTTACAACCACGTTCAATAACCCTTATACATCGAGTAAAATTTAAACATTACAACTCAACATCTGTTAACCATCATACATTATTAAATACATTATCTGAAACCTTAAACAGGGTCCAAAATAATAACAATTCAACCAAAGTATATAAATCTGCATGCATTACATCTGATTCATTTCTTTCAAGTAGCACATAGCTTTACCTTGAATCCTTAACCTGCAAAAGTGATTATTTGCAAGAATGAGCTCGACAGCTCAGCAAGATCTAACAGCTTTCATGCATCACATAGCACATAAATACATGCTCAACATACATCTCATAATAATTAAAGTAACATGGCATACATGCTTTACTTCACATAACAAATATAAAGATTGAGTTCCTTACTCAATCAACATTCTGTAATCAATCAATGTAGTTATAAATTGACTTTAACATATCATGCTTACAATATATATACAACATATCATGCTCTTTACAAAATAATTTAAAACAGTTCATCATCAAGTTCACGTAGAAAATAGGAACTGAAAGACTTGCATTGATCGTTGTTTACCAATAACAGTTTAACAGCTTTACAGATATCTGCACTTCACGTGCCCTACACAATTATATAATCACACACATCAACTATTAGTCACAAAGCAACGCATAGTAGTTATAATGTAAACTTTACTCTACATCTCATAGCCCTTCTTATTATCAATACACAACGTTCAATTTGATTGTGTTAACTTTTGACTTATATTTCACTATATTTCTTTTTCGTAATATTCGAAATTCGTTCAAGTGTTTAAGTCTTGCTAGGACTACTTATGGGTTTTATATGAACTCCATTTCATATTTTATAATGTTCATTTCATTTGACTTAAAACACTTTTTACATTCATTAACACTTGTCACGGCGTTTCGACGTTCATTCGTCACCCGCCCGAATTGTCTCTCTTGTGTATGTTTAGTGTGCTTATATAACTTATCTAATACCTCATTTATTAATCTTAAGCATCATTATTTTTACTAACATTCATGTTTTATAACATATGACAACATCTTTTAGCGTCCGAAGCACTACACTTGCATACGTGCATGCCCGACGCCCTCTGATTGCCTCCAAATACACATCAGTCCCAAAAATGACTATTTTGCTACTGACCTCAAATTGAAACACTCAAAGAACGAAAGTTGTAGGTCTACTCGTTCTTATTCCGAATCATCTTGAATCGCCTCAATCGGAGTTTATATAAAAAAGTTATGACTATTTTGCCACAGGAGGTCAAAACAGTCCCCGACTGACAATGTTCCCGACGCAGCTGCGCCCCAAACAGCCTTGGGGGCAGCGCAACTGCGCCACTGGCAGCCTACAATGCATATTTTCTTTCTAGTTTGTTGTTCTGGCAAATTTTCTAATCCTTTTCTCCTTCTAATATTCATAATTTGAGTTATACACATCCAATTGAGTCCGTTTTCGACTCAATAGATTCGTGAAACACTGAACTACTCATCTACATGATAATTATAACACTTCTAAAACATTAACAATTCATTTTAAGGGTTCTAATTCAGTGTTCATGTTAATGTTTCATGTTTTACATATATTTAGCGAATTCATTCACTACGAATTCGTTTTTCATCCGTTTTGACTCGTTCAACTTGGGTTGTTTTCATTTTTTTCAAGTACTATCATAATACATCATCAATTTCAGATTTTCATCAAGAATTTATCATCAATTTTAGTCTCTAAGTAGACAAAAACATATATATTTCAACCAAAACTCTAAACTTCATCTTTCAACACATTCTTACGAATTTGATCACTATAAAATAACTTTTAGATGATATAGAATAGGTTATACCAACCCATCAACATAGTTATTTAACAACTTATCAAATCATACAACCAAATAACTTCTATAGAAAATTCAAGAATAGAGGTTGAGGTTTTAGAATTGATTCTTACCTTGAATCTTCTTTAGTCTTAACCAATGATGAAAATTGCTTAATCAATCTTCTTCTTCTTCTGTGATTCCTCAGACTTCTTTCTCTAACTTACAGAGAGTTTCTTCTCTTTTCTCTCATTCTCTTCTCTGTTTCTCCCTTTCTCTTTTCTTCTTTTAGTTTAGGCTTAGAAACAAAACTCGTAAACTCATATAACTGATAATATAATACGTATATTACTAATGCTTATTATATTACTTAATATACAATTAAATTAAGGGTTATAGAAATCCAAAAACCACAAGGCCATGTTTGGCTAGCCCCTTCAAATCTCCTTTTAATTTATTTTAATTCCTTCCTTATCATATAGTTTCTTTGTCACAACCATTATTAAATTAAATTATAATCTCTATTTAACCAACACAATATTTAATTAGCTAATATAATTATAATTTTATTTAATAAATCATTAACGCTCTAATTCAATTATTTAATTAGAATATTTCTATTCCATTAGCGTAATAAAATACGCACTGATTACAAAATCATTCTCCATAATTTTATTCTATATTATCATACTTGAATAAATTATTCCATAATAATTTTTATCGAATATTTATCTTATTCCATAAGTATTCCAACTAAAATATTTATTTAATTCATCTAACACCAATATTTATTTATAATTATATTGGTTCTTCTCATTCTCATACTCATTTACATACACTTGGCTAAATATAATATATTAAGCCATTACATAAACGTATTAGTCTTACATGTAATATATTACCTTCATATTTTATTAAAACAATTATATTTATATTAATTCACTATTTTAATTAAGTGAATACTCATATTATTTATGAGATTTAATTCATAATAATTACACTGCCAACAAGGAATAATAACTAAATTATATTACTTCATAATATAATATTTAACTTTATGAAATTAACTAATAATATTCAGTTAATTTTCTTTTCGTAATAATTTCATTTAATTTTTTCAACAGTTAAATTAAATTAACTATTAAACCTCATTCTTTCAACATATGAATATATATTTACTTACACGCAAAACACGTCATAATAAGAATTTCATTCATTAAATTCTTATTTTAAAATTTTTTGAAAAACCGGGTTGTCACAATTATCTCCATATATAACTTATTACACCCAAGCATACCATTTGATATAACCTAAGGGTCTTAAGGAATAAGTCAAAGTATAATTCATTATATACAAGATACTATGATGATCTCAAGTCTGAGGATCACTTGTACTACTATCACATTAGGAATTCCTATTGACAGATGAGTAAAACTCCATTAGGTATTCCTTAGCGAGTCACTTTCAATGTACTTATTCTCCAATAAGCACCTACATACTTGCTTTAGTGTCTCCACACAAATGATCATGAGATCAATCATCCTCATCCAATGAGCAAGCAACGTATGTACCAATCTATCCAGATTCACTAATCCCATTTTTAGTAATCCAACGATTGGGAACAATTTTAGTTTTTAAGCTATCTAAGAATTTAGATCTTATTAGCATGATCATTATCATAATTCTAAAAGCATTGATTAAAACTATGAGTTTATCACATATTATAAAAACAGCACCATGTAGATAAATAAATATCTTTAATTAAATAATACTTTTATTAATAAATTAATAAGATTGTTATAAAGTATATGCTTTATAATCAAACATGATTGGCTTGTATGCATACTACTTTCAATCTCCCACTTGCACTAAAGCCAATCGATATGGTATCTCATACCATTCTTCTCTAAGTGACGATCATCCTGCTGTTGGATAACTTCAGTAAATGGATATGCAATGTCGTTTTTGAGAGTTCACTATCTCTATTGTGAATTCTCCTCTTTCAATGATTTCTTTAATCAAATGAAATTGCCGCAACACATGGTTGGATCTAAGATGAGACTTAGGAACTATTCCTAGTTCTGTAATGAACTTTTCATCCGAAAAATCAACTTGCTGCTTCACTTATAGTTTTATATACTTTGTGTTTGTCACTAAACCAGCAACTCTTTACTATTTCGAACCTTTCCAATTCACTGCACCACCTTCCAAGGTAACGACTTATCCTAAAGTGGATTTGCTATTGTCTTGGTCAGTATGAAAACTTGAGTCTGTTTAGTCCTCTAGTTTAATTCAGACCCATTATGAATCATGATTACATCCTTAGTGTCAGTTAAAAACTTTAAGATGTTTGTCACTGTCTTACAGTGATCTTCTCCAGAATATGACTGATCAATATCAAGTCTCGTACATTTCATTGCATACATGATAGTAACTCATGCAATCTCTTTTTTATTGAGGACAATTTTAGAGAGATACACTCCATGGCTCATCATCACGAGACATCTTTTGGAGTTTTTTCATGCTAAACGCCTTTAGCATCAAATGAATATACGTTCCTTGGGTTAAGCCGAACATCCTTTTCAATCTATCTATATAGATTTATATCCCTAATTTAGGATTTTCTACCCAAATTATTCATGGATGAATGTTTAGACAACTTTATCTTTACTGATTATAACACTGGTATGCCATTTCTTATCAGTAGTATATCAACATATAATACTAAGAATGTCACAGCACTCCCACTGACCGTTTTGTACACACTAGAATCATTCTCATTTTTGATAAAATCAAGCTCTTTTGATTGTCTTATCAAAATGAATGTTCCATCTTTGAGAAGCTTGCTTCAATCCATAAATGGATTGTTGTAGCTCATATACATGATTTATTTTAACCATTGAAACAAATCCATCTGGCTGTATCATACATACATTCTCCTCTAATAATTTATATTTGAGGAAGGGTGTCTCCACGTCCATTTGCCAAATTTAGTAATCAGCTGCAATCGCAAGTAAAATCAGAATGGTCTTGAGCATTGCTTCAAAGATCCATTTTGGATTTTATGGTCATCTACCATATCTCTGAGTGTCTACAACTGTTAGCCTTATCGTATATAACTGGATCATCATCCTCTATGATGTGTACCCCATCATCATCATCTATGATGAATTCATACCTCCCATGCATCTTCAGTACTATTCCAGATTTACGATTCAGTTGTGGTACAATATGTCTATCTACAGGTTTCTCCTTTTGACTAATAGTGATTTGTGATTCTTGAACTCCTTCAAGATCTATTATCCTTCCACTAGCCGTTCAATGGTAAACATTTTATCCTAGAAGGCGGCGTGTTTAGCAGAAAACACCTTTTGCTAAGTAGGATTATAGGACATATACCCTAAACTTATTTTAGGATGTCCCACAAATCTGTACTTATCAAATCTTATCCCAAACTTATCCTTTTGAAACCTTTTCATATAAGCTGGACAACCCTTTATCTTAATATACTTAAGATTAGGAATCCTCCCTATCCATAACTCTTATTAAGTCTTGGGGACGAATTTTGAGGTTACCTTATTTTGTAGATATGCAGCCATTTCCAGGGCATTATCCTAGAAGGATACTGGAATATCGGTAAAATCATTATGGACCGCACCATGTCCAACAAGGTACTATTTTTTCCGTTAGATACACCAATCAATTATTGTGTATCAGAAGGCGTCCATTGTGAGAAAACCATTTAAGATGATCTTACAACTTATTGCAAAAGTATTTATTCCTCGATCCAATCAAAGAATCATAATACATTGCCAATTAGTTTTTCTTCTGAATTCTTTGAACCTTTCAAATGATTCAGACTTGTATTTCACCAAATACAAATATTCAGCTGTTTGATTGATCATCTCCTTTTCTTTTACTTGTTTGTTCAATTTAGAATTATTTTCATATAAGTCAAGTATGTAAAGTCCATTTAGTAAATTGTTAATTATTTAAACTAATGGACTTGCCCGTAGGCGGCGCTAAATAATAAGTTCTAGCAGTTAATAGACCAACCTTTGCTCCATTCCCACACACAGGAAGACTTCCCCTTGTTTATCTTTCTACTTCTACTTGGTCCCTTTATAAATCTGTATTTATGAGAATCATAGCCGGTATCCAATACCTAAGTAGAAATTTTACTTACCGAAAGATTTATTTCAATTATGAACAGACCTGTATTTGTAACCGAAGCTTCACTAAGCTTCTTCTGGTTAGCCTGTACAAGATACTTCTTGCAGTTTCTATTCTAGTGTCCAGGCTTATTGCAGTGCAAGCAAACTCCTTTGCTATCCGTATCAGTTTTGTTCTTATAATCCTTTGTATTTTTCCTTTCCTTATACCTTCTTTGAATTGTTCTTCTTCTAGATCGAAAGAGCTCCTTAGATATCTGATATCTATTAGTCCTACTTTCCTCACCATTCAACTCCTTGAATTGTAGGAATATAGTAGGATCATCCATAGTTTCATGTTGACGCTAAAGCTCGTTACTCATGGATGCAAGCATGATGTATTGAGCCAACTATGCGTCATCTTGCTACTTTCTAAAAGTAGCAATCTCTTCCTCAGAGGCATTTTCTGCAACCATTGCAGAGATAGGCGTATTAAGGAATAAAGATAGCTTTTCAGCCTTGAGAACTATTCTCAAATTCCTTAACCAATCCGTTTATTTCGGTTCGGTTAATTATCATCTAATATGCTACGCAGTGATAGTAATTTAGACATTATAAAATTTTGTAAATGAATTTGTAATTAACAACATTATAGCATACATTCTTTTATTAATTACCAAGATAAATTAGGTCTTATTTTAAATTGGTATCTCCTACTATTTTCTTCAAACTATATTACTCTCATATTATATAGTTCGTCAAATTTAATTAAAGATTTGTTAGTGAGAATAAAGATCATATTTCAAATGTATGTAGCCTTGTGGATAGCACAACAAACTATATATAAATAAATAGGAAGACAACTCTTTGTCAATTACGTCAACATGTAACTCCTTTTTATTTTGCCTCTTAGATCATAATGGTCAAGTGTGTGCACATTCGAACTAAAATGATTTAAGTTATGTTCAACCTAGCACTTCCATATATTCAAAAAAGAAAAATATTGTCCTTGTGGATAGCACAAACAATATTGTTCAATTTTTTTATAAGCATCAAATGTGATTAAATTAACATCTTAAATACTCAATACTTGCCTTGTGGATAGCACAACAAACTCATATTAAATATTTAATACTCTATTAATTTTATCATGCTAGAAGGCGACGTTCGATATTCCAAATATCTTTGAACGCTTTAGACTTAATATAATTTCTTTGAGGGGTTTGTTATTATTAGTCTCATCTTGTTTAGCGCGCGCGCGCGCGCACACACACACACACACACACACACACACACACACATATATATATATATATATATATATATAAATACGCGTCATATTAATTAATATGCGAAGTATGTTTTATAATATATAATATATATATATATATATATATATATAATAAGCATTCACATATAGAATACTATATTCTATTCGGATTGATTATGGGCTTTTATTCTAGTTTGGTTCACTAGAGCCACCAAGTGAACCAAAAGGTCAAGCCTAGGGGTGCAAGAATTAAATTTAAATATAACTATTATATTTAAATCCCGGGCTCCATTACAAACGGGTCTTCATGAGCTTCTTGCTCCTTGATCTCCAATTCTTCAAAATATAATTATAACTATTCCTATTACAAAAGCTATTTACTATAAATAGAAACCTTTATCAGCAATCAAGGAAAAGTACATAGGAGGGAGATAGAATTTACATTAAAAAAATTAGAGAAGACGAGGTACGCAGACCCTGTAAGACCCCGGATTTTATGAAATAGAAGTATTCAATTTTTTCTTATAATTATTATTCAGTAAATGGTTAAATTGATAAAAGGTTAAAGTTGAGGGTGATGTATGTAAATTTTTTAAACTAAGCAAGTGGTAATAAAATATTCAGTTGTGTCGGAAAATATTCATTTGGTCGTGGAATATTCTTGTTGTCGGGGAATATTCGTACGAAAGCGTAGCAATTTGTGGGCCCCACAACGAAATAACTGTCGGATGAAGAAAACGACAGGAATGAGTTTTCTAAAAATAACGGCGTAGTTGTTACCGTTAGAACTGTTAAAATACCCGGTGGTTAAAAGAACAGTAGTACGCGGTGTTGCACTGTAATTCTAATTATTGATTCTTACGTAAGAAGTCACTACTCAATAATTATTACAGTAATTATTGTTCAATATTTTATATTATTGATTCAATAATTGCTACATTGATAATTGCATAATATTTTATAGATTCAATAATTGTCATTGCACAGTATTTCAAATTAATAATTCATATTATTTGAATAATATTATTAGATAGAATTACTGGCAATGTCTAAGGAAGTTCTGTCTAGAAAATGGGCTGATTAATTGCGCGCTAATAAGGAGAAATCCTTATCGGAAGGTCCCCTCTTTTCTGAGAACGACTTGGTTGTCAATATTGTGGTTCTATAATATTATTTGTGAATAATTAATTATTGATAAAAAAAAAGTGATAAGAAAATATTTATTTAATGGAGGAATTTTTTAAAGAAACAATTGTTGAAAATTGATATTTTATCTTTTCTGATAAAATAATTCATTCAAATATATTATTATAATATTACATTATAAGTGTATAATGTGATAATATAATAATATAATAATGGTGATATTTTTACAATAAATTCATGGTTTATGAGTAAATGAGGTGAAAGATAGAAAATAAAATTTGAATTTTTAATAATTATAAATATTTCATATATATATATATATATATATATATATATATATATATATATATATATATATATATATACGTGTGTGTGTGTGTGTGGAAGAAATGGTGGGGATGAGAAAAGAAGAAAAAGGGTGAGAGAGAGAGAGAAGAAAGAGAGTTAGTGGAAAATGATGGAAAAGGAAGAAAGAGAAAGGGAGGAGAAGGAAAATTGAAAAATCATCCGTATGTGAATTTCGGTCATTTTTCGTTCGGAATTTGGAACAACTTTCTTCTACAAAGTTGTAGAGAATTAAATTTCCTATGAAATGAACATAAGATTCGTATTTTTCTTATAAAAGGGCAATTTATTATGAATTATTAAAGTTTTGAATTGATTTTTGATTAAAATATACTGTGGGCCCCACTCTTGTCTTTTTGTTGGTGTAAAATGCTGATTTTTGGTTTGTCAACTTGGTGGTGCGGGAAGGAAATTTGTGGGAAGCCTCCGGTAGCAGGTTAGTCTCTTCTGGTGTCCTAGTATTTTTCTATAAATAGGATGCTTAGTTTAGAAATGAAAATCACACCAGAATCAGAAAAATTTCTCTCTATAATGTTGAGCGTATTTCTTATGAGCATAAGAGTATTTTGAGTGTGGATTACGGTGCAAGATTTTTCTCAACATAATATCCGATATTCCAGTCAAAACTACTCTTCTACTAAGGTAAGGGATAGTAAGGGATGTTATTATGTTTCATAAAAGAGGTTATTGTTCGTAAATAATATTATTTTTCATAAATAATATTATTTTTCGTAAATGACAATATTTTTGTGAAAGGGTATTTTGGTAAAAGACGTGATTTTATACTCGTAAGGGTATTATTATTTTCGTATTCGTAAGGGATGGTAAGGGAAGTTATTTTCCTTGTAAATGATGTTATTTCTTTCAATATCATTTCACCGGAATATTGGTCTGAACTTTATTATGAAAATTTTATATTTTCATGTCGAAGTTACTATTCACGAGTTACTATTCACAAGTTACTATTCATGGGTTACTATTCATGAGTTACTATTCATGAGTTACTATTCATGGGTTACTATTCACGAGTTACTACTTACATGCTACTATTCACGATAAAAAAAAATTTGTGTCTAAATTATCTTTGTTTTACGAATCTTACTCTTGAAATTAGATCCATGTTTTGATTATATTGTTCTTACTGTCATATATAATATTTTTATAATCATGGTGATAGAAGTTCTCTTTGACTTGAGTGTAAAGATGGGTAGATTATTGGCATGACCATGACTATGGGTTCTCTTTGGCCAGTAGTGCAAAGATGAATTGTTGACTGGTATGATCATGACCATTGAGTTTGCAATTGAATATCTTTAGCTTAAGTGCAAAGGTGAATTGATCAACATGGTTATAAATATTATTTCTATAAATTCTAAAATGATTAAATATTTCTTTGAGATTTGAATATGTTTGGCCTGTAGTGCAAAGATGAACATTTGATGAATATCTTTGGCCTATAGTGCAAAGATGAGCTGTTGATTTATGTATATCTTTGACCTGTAGTGCAAAGATGAACTATTGATAAATATCTTTGGTCTGTAGTGCAAAGATGAGCGGTTGATTTGTGAATATCTTTGGTATGTAGTGCAAAGATGAGCTATTGATGAATATCTTTGGCCTGTAGTGCAAACATGAATGATTAATTATTGAATATCTTTGGCCCGTAGTGAAAAGATGAATTGATTAGCATGATTATGAATAGGAACTGTGATTTGGTATAACCATGATCTTTGGTGTTTCAGGTAAAGACAGGTGATGAAAATTATCTTCGTCTTGGGTGCGAAGAAGAATTTAGCAACACAATTATGACTATGAATTATTCACATGATTGTGCACAGTAATTGTTGATTGATGTTACATGGATGAAACATTGTTGGTGGACTTTTAACATAGAGAAGATAATAGACATTATGGTCTATTTGACTCTTCTAATGGATTGTTCGTTCCGCTGCAACTATGGTTGAAAAGTTTTATCATCTACTATACGTTCTAAATCTCTGATTTATTACTGACGAATGCTATTGATAATTTGATTATCTTTAGTTATGATATTCTTTACTGGGCTATTTGTGCTCACCCTTTTGCTTCACAATTCTTTTCAGGAAATAAGAGTGTAGCTGAGTCGAGCAGAGATAACAGGGGAATAGAACGAGGGTCTATAACTGTTGAAGTTTCCCACCAAACAGTATGAAAATAATTTTATTAAAAATTTTAGATAAGTGTGTCGTATTTTATACGTCATTTAACCGTTGATTTTGGTGACCTGACTTAGGTGAGGTGAACCCAACTTTGGAAGGGTGTTTTGTCACTATCATACAAGATGTCTAACCACATACGACTTCATGTTATCATAAGACATGGTTGTGCACATCCACTTGCTGATTATATCCATGAGCACTACCTATATAATCTTGGAGTACGGTTGGAATATATTTCTCAGTTTGAGACAACAGAGATAATTATATGGCAAGAGAAGACCCACCATTGGAATGAACAAGCTAGTAATCTTCTCGATTTTCTTTGGGGTCTATTAAGCCAACCAAGGATAATTTTCAAGTCCTACGATATCTATTACAACTTAGATGCATGGCCGCCCATGTACGAAGGTTTCCTTGAGTATTTTTCAAAGATTTTAATTCCTAAAATAGTTATTAACTGTAACTTTATATAACATATCATTGATAGGAGTGTGGGTACTTTATTTATATTAAAACTCACACTTTATGGGTGGTCGTATTGTGCACGACAATTGAATATAAAAGATTTGTATTTGGATTCTGTACCATGTATTTCTTGGCGACCCAGAATAGGTGGGTTGTGTATTGAACCTATTTTGGGGGCGTCACAAATTATATCAGAGCTTAGGGATATGGTCGCTGGCGGAGATCTGAGCCTAGAACTAGGAGGGGAGAGACGAGTAATATACTTCGCTAGTGTGTGACTAACCTAAGCTGAATTTTCTTACTTGATAAGTTAACAAATTGTGATATGTCAATTAACCTTTGTTTTGAAGCTGTACTCTAGAATGAGCAATGGAGAAATCATGATACAGAAGAAATGACGGGGAAGATAGAATCTAAAATAAAAGCAAGGTATTATCACCTCTTCGAAATACCAGGTACGTAAATTTCGGGGAAGAAATTTCATAAAGAGGGGAGATTGTAAGACCCCAGATTTTATGAAATAGAAGTATTCAATTTTTTTTATAATTTTTATTCAGTAAATGGTTAAATTGATAAAAGGTTAAAGTTGAGGGTGATGTATGTAAATTTTTCAAAATAAGCAAGTGGTAATAAAATATTCATTGTGTCGGGGAATATTAGTTTGGTCGTGGAATATTCTTGTTGTTGGAGAATATTCGTACGACGGCGCAATAATTTATGGGCCCCACAACGAAATAACTGTCGGATGAAGAAAACAACAAGAATGAGTTTTCTAAAAATAACGGCGTAGTTACCGTTAGAACTGTTGAAATACCAGGTGGTTAAAAGAACGGTAGTACGCGGTCTTGCACTGTAGCATATAGTATTGCACAGTAATTCTAATTATTGATTCTTACGTAAGAAGTCACTACTCAATAATTATTACATTAATTACTGTTCAATATTTTATATTATTGATTCAATTATTGCTACATTGATAATTGTATAATATTTTATTGATTCAATAATTGTCATTATACAGTATTTCAACTTATCAAATCAATAATTCATATTATTTGAATAATATTATTAGATAGCATTATTGGCAATGTCTAAGGAAGTTCTGTCTAGAAAGGGGCTGATTAATTGCGCGCTAGTAAGGAGAAATCCTTATCGGAAGGCCCCCTCTTTCCTAGGAACGACCTAGTTGTCAATATTGTGGTTCTGTAATATTATTTGTTAATAATTAATTATTGATAAAAAAATGATAAGAAAATATTTATTTAATAGAGGAATTTTTTAAAGAAACAATTGTTGAAAATTGATATTTTATCTTTTCTGATAAAATAATTCATTCAAATATATTATTATAATATTACATTATAAGTGTATAATGTGATAATATAATAATATAATAATATAATAATATAATAATGGTGATATTTTTACAATAAATTCATGGTTTATGAGTAAATGAGGTGAAAAATAGAAAATAGAATTTGAATTTTTAATAATTATAAATATTACATATATATATATATATATATACGTGTGTGTATATATGTGTGTGTGTGTGTGGAAGAAATGGCGGGGATGAGAAAAAAAGAAAAAGGGGGAGAGAGAGAGTTAGTGAAAAATGATGGAAAAGGAAGAAAGAGAAAGGGAGGAGAAGGAAAATTGAAAAATCATCCATATGTGAATTTCGGTCATTTTTCGTTCGGAATTTGAAAAAACTTTCTTTTTCAAAGTTGTAGAGAATTAAATTTCCTATGGAATAAACATAAGATTCGTATTTTTCATATAAATATGCTATTTATTATGAATTATATAAGTTTTGAATTAATTTTTGATTAAAATATACTATGGGCCCCACTTCTTGTCTTTTTGTTGGTGTAAAATGCTGATTTTTAGCTTGTCAACTTGGTGGTGCGGGAAGGAAATTTGTGGGAAACCTCCGGTAGCAGGTTAGTCTCTTTTGGTGTCCTGACATTTTCCTATAAATAGGATGCTTGGTTTAGAAATAAAAATCACACCAGAATCAGAAAATTTTCTCTCTATAATGTTGAGCGTATTTCTTGTGAGCATAATGAGTATTTTGATTGTGGATTATGGTGCAAGATTTTTCTCAACATATTATCCGATATTCCAGTCAAAACTACTTTTCTGCTAAGGTAAGGGATAGTAAGGGATGTTATTATATTTCGTAAAAGAGGTTATTGTTTGTAAATAATATTATTTTTCATAAATGATATTATTTTTTGTAAACGATAATATCTTTGTGAAAGGGTATTTTGGTAAAGGACGTGATTTTATACTCATAAGGGGTATTATTGTTTTCGTATTCGTAAGGGATGGTAAGGGAAGTTATTTTCCTTGTAAATGATGTTATTTCTTTCAATATAATTTCACCAGAATATTGGTCTGAACTTTATTATGAAAATTTTACCTTTTTATGTCGGAGTTACAATTCACGAGTTACTATTCATGAGTTACTATTCACGAGTTACTATTCACGAGTTACTATTCATGGGTTACTATTCACGAGTAACTATTTACGGGGTACTATTCACGGTAAAAAAAATATATTTTTTTTGTATCTAAATTATCTTTGTTTTATGAATCTTACTCTTGAAATTAGATCAATGTTTTGATTATATTGTTCTTACTGTCATATATAACATTTTTATAACATGGTGATGGAAGTTCTCTTTGACTTGAGTGTAAAGATGGGTAGATTATTGGTATGACCATGACTATGGGTTCTTTTTGGCCAGTAGTGCAAAGATGAATTGTTGACTGGTATGATCATGACCATTGAGTTTGCAATTGAATATCTTTAACTTAAGTGCAAAGGTGAATTGATCAACATGATTATAAATGTTATTTCTATAAATTCTGAAATGATTAGGTATTTCTTTGAGATTTGAATATCTTTGGCCTGTAGTGCAAAGATGAACTATTGATGAATATCTTTGGCTTATAGTGCAAAGATGAGCTGTTAATTTATGTATATCTTTGGCTTGTAGTGCAAAGATGAACTATTGATAAATATCTTTGGCCTGTAGTGCAAAGATGAGCGGTTGATTTGTGAATATCTTTGGCATGTAGTGCAAACATGAGCTATTGATGAATATCTTTGGCTTGTAGTGCAAACATGAATGATTAATTGTTAAATATCTTTGGCCCGTAGTGCAAAGATGAATTGATTAGCATGATTATGAACATGAACTATGATTTGGTATAACCATGATCTTTGGTGTTTCAGGTAAAGACAGGTGTTAAAAATTATCTTCGTCCTGGGTGCGAAGAAGAATTTAGCAACACAATTATGATTATGAATTATTCACGTGATTGTGGACAGGAACTGTTGATTGATGTTACAGGGATGAAACATTGTTGGTGGACTTTTAACATAGAGAAGATAATAGACATTATGGTCTATTTGACTCTTCTAATGGATTGTTCGTTCCGTTGCAACTATGGTTGAAAAGTTTTATCATTTACCTTACGTTCTAAATCTCTGATTTATTAATGACGAATGCTATTGATAATTTGATTATCTTTAGTTATGATATTCTTTACTGGGCTATTTGTGCTCACCCTTTTGCTTCACAATTCCTTTCAGAAAATAAGAGTGTAGCTGGGTTGAGCAGGGATAATAGGGGAATAGAACGAGTGTCTATAACTGTTAATTTTTGCCACCAAACAGTATGAAAATAATTTTATCAAAAAATTTAGATAAGTGTGTCGTATTTTATACGTCATTTAACCGTTGATTTTGGTAACCTGACTTAGGTGAGGTGAACCCAACTTTAGAAGGGTGTTTTGTCACTATCATACAAGATGTCTAACCACATACGACTTCATGTTATCATAAGACAAGGTTGTGCACATCCACTTACTGATTATATCCATGAGCACTACCTATATAATCTTGGAGTATGGTTGAAATATAATTCTCAGTTTGAGACAATAGAGATAATTATTTGGCAAGAGAAGACCCACCATTGGAATGAACAAGATAGTACTCTTCTCATTTTTCTTTGGAGTCTATTGGGCCAACCATGGATAATTCTCAAGTTCTACGATACCTATTATAACTTAGATGCATGGCCGCCCATATACGAAGGTTTTCTTTAGTATTTTCCAAAGATTTTAATTTCTAAAACAGTTATTAATTGTACATTTATGTAACATATCATTGATAGGAGTGTGGGTACTTTATTTATATTAAAACTCACACTTTATGTGTGGTCGTATTGTGCACGACAATTGGATATAAAAGATTTGTATTTGGATTCTGTACCATGTATTTCTTGGCGACCCAGAATAGATGGGTTGTGTATTGAACCTATTTTGGGGGTGTCACAAATGGTATCAGAGCTTAGGGATATGGTCGCTGGCGGAGATCTGAGTCTAGAACTAGGAGGGGAGAGACGAGTAATATACTTCGCTAGTGTGTGACTAAACTAAGCTGAATTTTCTTACTTGATAAGTTGACAAATTGTGATATGTCTATTAACCTTTGTTTTGAAGCTGTATTCTAGAATGAGCAATGGAGAAATCATAATATAGAAGAAATGACGGGGAAGATAGAATCTGAAATAAAAGCAAGATATTATCACCTCTTCGAAATACCAAGTACGTAAATTTCGGGACGAAATTTTATAAGGAGGGGAGCTTGTAAGACCCCGTCTTTTATGAAATAGAAGTATTCAATTTTTTCTTATAATTATTATTCTGTAAATGGTTAAATTGATAAAAGGTTAAAGTTGAGGGTGATGTATGTAAATATTTCAAAATAAGCAATTGGTAATAAAATATTCATTGTGTCGGGGAATATTCGTTTGGTCGTGGATTATTCTTGTTGTCGGAGAATATTCGTACGACGGCGCAGCAATTTGTGGGCCCCACAACGGAATAACTGTCGGATGAAGAAACAACAAGAATGAGTTTTTTAAAAATAACGGCGTAGTTGTTACCGTTAGAACTGTTGAAATACCCGGTGGTTAAAAGAACAGTAGTACGCGGTGTTGCACTGTAGCACATGGTATTGTACAGTAATTCTAATTATTGATTCTTACGTAAGAAGTCACTACTCAATAATTATTATAGTAATTACTGTTCAATATTTTATATTATTGATTCAATAATTACTACATTGATAATTACATAATATTTTATTAATTCAATAATTGTCCTTGCACAATATTTCAAATTATCAAATCAATAATTCATATTATTTGAATAATATTATTAGATAGTATTATTGGCAATGTCTAAGGAAGTTCTGTCTAGAAAAGGGGCTGATTAATTGCGCGCTAATAAGGAGAAATCCTTATCGGAAGGCCCCCTATTTCCTAGAAACGACCTGGTTGTCAATATTATGGTTCTGTAATATTATTTGTGAATAAATAATTATTGATAAAAAAAATGATAAGGAAATATTTATTTAATGGAGGTATTTTTTAAAGAAACGATTGTTGAAAATTGATATTTTATCTTTTCTGATAAAATAATTCATTCAAATATATTATTATAATATTATATTATAAGTGTATAATGTGATAATATAATAATATAATAATGGTGATATTTTTATAATAAATTCATGGTTTATGAGTAAATGAGATGGAAGATAGAAAATAGAATTTGAATTTTTAATAATTATAAATATTTCATATATATATATATATACGTGTGTGTGTATATGTGTGTGTGTGTGTGTGTGTGTGGAAGAAATGGTGGGGATGAAAAACAAGAAAAAGGGGGAGAGAGAGAGTTAGTGGAAAATGATGGAAAAGGAAGAAAGAGAAAGGGAGGAGAAGGAAAATTGAAAAATCATCCGTATGTGAATTTCGATCATTTTTCGTTCGAAATTTGGAAACACTTTCTTCTACAAAGTTGCAGAGCCTTAAATTTCCTATGGAATGAACATAAGATTCACATTTTTCTTATAAAAGGGCTATTTATTATGAATTATTGAAGTTTTGAATTGATTTTTGATTAAAATATACTATGGGCCCCACTCTTGTCTTTTTGTTGGTGTAAAATGATGATTTTTGGCTTGTCAACTTGGTGGTGCGGGAAGGAAATTTGTGGGAAACCTCCGGTAGCAGGTTAGTCTCTTTTGGTGTCCTGGCATTTTCCTATAAATAGGATGCTTGGTTTAGAAATAAAAATCACACCAGAATCAGAAAATTTTCTCTCTATAATGTTGAGCGTATTTCTTGTGAGCATAATGAGTATTTTAATTGTGGATTACGATGCAAGATTTTTCTCAACATATTATCCGATATTCCAGTCAAAACTACTCTTCTGCTAAGGTAAGGGATAGTAAGGGATGTTATTATATTTCATAAAAGAGGTTATTGTTTGTAAATAATATTATTTTTCATAAATGATATTATTTTTTGTAAACGATAATATCTTTGTGAAAGGGTATTTTGGTAAAGGACGTGATTTTATACTCATAAGGGGTATTATTATTTTCGTATTCGTAAGGGATGGTAAGGAAAGTTATTTTCCTTGTAAATGATGTTATTTCTTTCAATATCATTTCACCGGAATATTGGTCTGAACTTTATTATAAAAATTTTACCTTTTCATGTCAGAGTTACTATTCACGAGTTACTATTCATAAGTTACTATTCCCAAGTTACTATTTACGAGTTACTATTTATGGATTACTATTCATGAGTTACTATTCATAAGTTACTATTCATGGGTTACTATTCACGAGTTACTATTTACGGGATACTATTCATGGTAAAAATAATAATATTTTTTTTGTGTCTAAATTATCTTTGTTTTATGAATCTTACTCTTGAAATTATATCCATGTTTTGATTATATTGTTCTTACTGTCATATATAATATTTTTATAATCATGGTGACGGAAGTTCTCTTTGATTTGAGTGTAAAGATGGGTAGATTATTGGTATGACCATGACTATGGGTTCTCTTTGGCCAGTAGTGCAAAGATGAATTGTTGACTGGTATGATCATGACCATTGAGTTTGCAATTGAATATCTTTAGCTTAAGTGCAAAGGTGAATTGATCAACATGGTTATAAATGTTATTTTTATAAATTCTGAAATGATTAGATATTTCTTTGAGATTTGAATATCTTTGGCCTGTAGTGCAAAGATGAACTATTGATGAATATCTTTGGCCTATAGTGCAAAGATGAGCTGTTGATTTATGTATATCTTTGGCCTGTAGTGCAAAGATGAACTATTAATAAATATATTTGGCCTTTAGTGCAAAGATGAGCGGTTGATTTGTGAATATCTTTGGCATGTAGTGCAAACATGAGCTATTGATGAATATCTTTGGCTTGTAGTGCAAACATGAATGATTAATTGTTAAATATCTTTGGCCCGTAGTGCAAAGATGAATTGATTAGCATGATTATGAACATGAACTATGATTTGGTATAACCATGATCTTTGGTGTTTCAGGTAAAGACAGGTGTTAAAAATTATCTTCGTCCTGGGTGCGAAGAAGAATTTAGCAACACAATTATGATTATGAATTATTCACGTGATTGTGGACAGGAACTGTTGATTGATGTTACAGGGATGAAACATTGTTGGTGGACTTTTAACATAGAGAAGATAATAGACATTATGGTCTATTTGACTCTTCTAATGGATTGTTCGTTCCGTTGCAACTATGGTTGAAAAGTTTTATCATTTACCTTACGTTCTAAATCTCTGATTTATTAATGACGAATGCTATTGATAATTTGATTATCTTTAGTTATGATATTCTTTACTGGGCTATTTGTGCTCACCCTTTAGCTTCATAATTCCTTTCAGAAAATAAGAGTGTAGCTGGGTTGAGCAGGGATAACAGGGGAATAGAACGAGGGTCTATAACTGTTGAAGTTTCCCATCAAACAGTATGAAAATAATTTTATTGAAAATTTTAGATAAGTGTGTCGTATTTTATACGTCATTTAACCGTTGATTTTGGTGACCTGACTTAGGTGAGGTGAACCCAACTTTGGAAGGGTGTTTTGTCACTATCATACAAGATGTCTAACCACATACGACTTCATGTTATCATAAGACATGGTTGTGCACATCCACTTGCTGATTATATCCATGAGCACTACATATATAATCTTGGAGTACGGTTGGAATATAATTCTCAGTTTGAGACAATAGAGATAATTATATGGCAAGAGAAGACCCACCATTGGAATGAACAAGATAATAATCTTCTCATTTTTCTTTGGGGTCTATTGGGCCAACCAAGGATAATTCTCAAGTCCTACGATATCTATTATAAGTTATATACATGGTCGCCCATGTACGAAGGTTTCCTTGAGTATTTTCCAAAGATTTTAATTCCTAAAACAGTTATTGACTGTACCTTTATGTAACATATCATTGATAGGAGTGTGGGTATTTTATTTATATTAAAACTCACACTTTATGTGTGGTCGTATTGTGCACGACAATTGGATATAAAAGATTTGTATTTGGATTCTGTACCATGTATTTCTTAGCGACCCAGAATAGGTGGGTTGTGTATTGAACCTATTTTGGGGGCGTCTCAAATGGTATCAGAGCTTAGGGATATGGTCGTTGGCGGAGATTTGAGTCTAGAACTAGGAGGGGAGAGACGAGTAATATACTTCGCTAGTGTGTGACAAACCTATGCTGTATTTTCTTACTTGATAAGTTGACAAATTGTGATATGTCAATTAACCTTTGTTTTGAAGCTGTATTCTAGAATGAGCAATGGAGAAATCATAATACAAAAGAAATGTCGGGGAAGATAGAATCTGAAATAAAAGCAAGGTACTATCACCTCTTCAAAATACCAGGTACGTAAATTTTGGGGACGAAATTTCATAAAGAGGGGAGATTGTAAGACCCCAGATTTTATGAAGTAGAAGTATTCAATTTTTTCTTATAATTATTATTCAGTAAATGGTTAAATTGATAAAAGGTTAAAGTTGATGGTGATGTATGTAAAATTTTCAAAATAAGCAAGTGGTAATAAAATATTCATTGTGTCGGCGAATATTCGTTTGGTCGTGGAATATTCTTGTTGTCGGGGAATATTTGTACGACGGCGCAGCAATTTATGGGCCCTACAACGGAATAACTATCGGATGAAGAAAACGATAAGAATGAGTTTTTTAAAAATAATGGCGTAGTTGTTACCGTTAGAACTGTTGAAATACCCAGTGGTTAAAAGAACAGTAGTACGCGGTGTTGCACTGTAGCACATGGTATTGTACAGTAATTCTAATTATTGATTTTTACGTAAGAAATCACTACTCAATAATTATTATAGTAATTATTGTTCAATATTTTATATTATTGATTCGATAATTGCTACATTGATAATTGCATAATATTTTATTGATTCAATAATTGTCATTGCACAGTATTTCAAATTATCAAATCAATAATTCTTATTATTTGAATAATATTATTAGATAGCATTATTGGCAATGTCTAAGGAAGTTCGGTATAGAAAATGGGCTGATTAATTGCGCGCTAGTAAGGAGAAATCCTTATCGAAATGCCCCATCTTTCTTAGAAATGACCTGGTTGTCAATATTGTGGTTCTGTAATATTATTTGTGAATAATTAATTATTGATAAAAAATGATAAGAAAATATTTATTTAATGGAGGAATTTTTTAAAGAAATAATTGTTGAAAATTGATATTTTATCTTATCTGATAAAATAATTCATTCAAATATATTATTATAATATTACATTATAAGTGTATAATGTGATAATATAATAATATAATAATGGTGATATTTTTATAATAAATTCATGGTTTATGAGTAAATGAAGTGGAAGATAGAAAATTGAATTTGAATTTTTAATAATTATAAATATTTCATATATATATATACGTGTGTGTATATGTGTGTGTGTGTGTGTGTGTGTGTGGAAGAAATGGTGGGGATGAAAAAAGAAGAAAAAGGGGGAGAGAGAGAGTTAGTGGAAAATGATGGAAAAGGAAGAAAGAGAAAGGGAGGAGAAGGAAAATTGAAAAATCATCCGTATGTGAATTTCGGTCATTTTTCGTTCGTAATTTGGAAAAACTTTCTTATACAAAGTTGTAGAGAATTAAATTTCATAAGGAATAAACATAAGATTCGTATTTTTCTGATAAAAGGGCTATTTATTATGAATTATTGAAGTTTTGAAATGATTTTTGATTAAAATATACTGTGGGCCCCACTCTTGTCTTTTTGTTGGTGTAAAATGCTGATTGTTGGTTTGTCAATTTGGTGGTGCGGGAAGGAAATTTGTGGGAAGCCTCCGGTAGCAGGTTAGTCTCTTTTGGTGTACTGGCATTTTCCTATAAATAAGGTGCTTAGTTTAAAAATAAAAATCACACCAGAATCAGAAATTTATATATATATAAGCTGTAAACGCCACATAATGATCCAGGTTTAACTTAGTTAAAATATATATATATATATATATATATATATATATATATATATATATAAAGATGTAAAGGGCGATGAACATTCTATCCTTTGCCTGGACAGAAATGTAACTATATATATGTATAAAAGTAGTAAAAAGGCCACAGAATGATCCAGACCAAACTGGAAAATAAATAATAATATATATAATTATTATATATATATATATATATATTAAAGTAATAAAAAGTCCACAAAGTATAAATCCAGGCCAAATAAAGTCAAAAAAATGTATATATATATATATATATATATATATAGTTATATATATAAAACCAGTAAGCTACCTCGGATTTGACATCCGGGCTTGACAGAATTGAAAAGTTAGTATATATATAGTTAAATATAGACAGAAAATAGTCAAACCGGGACTAGAAAGATAGCCCAGTCCGATGAAGGGTGCATAAATGTTCACACACACACACACATATATATATATATATATATATATATATATATATATATATATATTTGACAAACCTCACAGAGGTCTCTCCTCCTTCTCTCTCCCTTCTCTCTACCTTCTCTCTCCCTTCTCTCTACCTTCTCTCTAGTTAGAAGAAGGTCGAAGCCCTTATGGTTTCGGCCTCCCTTAGTAAACATTTTCAGATTAATGTAATCATTTCCCAAATGTTTATAATTAAAGAAAGAGATTACTTTACCGAATCACTGGTCATCTTTTTTAAGTTTTAAAATTGTTTTAAGTTTAAAATTTTATTTAAACTTTTCGTTCGCTGTTAAATGGTATCAGAGCCATGTGGTGTTGTCTCTTGGTGTCACTGTTTGTTCTCCGGTCAAACACAGAGGTCTGAGTTTAAAACTTGTTTTTACTTCTTCTTTAGATTTCTGTTGCTCCGTCCTTTGAGCACCTAGTTTAAGTCACCTAAGATCTTACCGTAGAACACCTCGGATCGCCATAGGTCCCGTCAAGCCGTTGTAAGTCTCAAGAGTGTGAGCAGTTTAGGCAAAAAGAGAATCACTAGATCCAAGGGTATGCGTCTTCTTAAGATATGAAGGGTATGTACTTAAGCGACTTTGGTCTGTCTTTAAGTGGGATGTCAACAGATCTAGAGATTAGGTTTAAACAAAGTTAAAACGAAGTAGACTGTTTAGATCGAGTTCATCAGTTAGTCAAGAGTCAGCCGTGTGATCCACTGTATCAGACATAGTCTGATAAGTTTTTATAAAAAATTTTACTTAAAATTTTTTGAAATCAACAGTCGGTGACCAAAATTTCGGTGAAAGTTTTTCTCCTTTCTTAAAATTAAACATAATTTTTGGGGGGAAAAAGGATTGAATCCCTGGATTTTTTTTTGGGGTCGAAGGAATAGGGGATGGTGATCTATCTGAGAAGAAGATCAACAGCACCCACCGGCGAGGAAGGAGCCGTACCTCAACAGTCAACAGTCAGACGACGCTGGCCACCCAGGGTCCCACAGTCATCGAATGCTTCAGTCATCATCAGATGCAATCAACGCATCCGACAAAGTCAAAAATAGAGGACAACTTTACTTTAGTAGAAGTAATTTACTTAAGTAAAAGTAAATGTAAATACTTTAACTTTAGTTAAATATTTTTAACTTTAGTTAAATATTTTTACTTTACCTTTAGTAAATGTAAAAATAATTTACTTTTAACCTAAGTTAAATATTTTTAACTTAAGTTAAATGTTTCTTACTTTAGTTAAATGTTTTTACTTTTAACTTTAAGTAAATGTAAAAGTTACTTCGGTAAATATAAACCGGTAACTTTTACATTTACTTAAACTCTATCATCGGGATAGAGTTTGAGGGTGAGCCAGTGCCTGTTGTGGCTGAAATTACACCCACTGCCGTTCGGTCCCTGCTGGGAGTTCATGCGACAGCGATCAAGGGTCGGACGGTCCGATCTGGTCCCTTGAGCGTAGATGCCCAGAGTGGGGCTTTGCTTGAGCCTCTGCCTGATGATCAGAAGGTTAGGGATCGCATCCTGCGACAATTATTTCTTGTGATCATCAGGGGTTATTTTCTGGCGGACAACTCTGCGATGGCATCCTTTACCCTGGTCAGCGCCACTCGATATATAGAGCGCCTCAGTGACTTTGATTGGGGTACCTACACCTTTGCCTATTTTCTCCGAGGTGAGACAGAGGCTTGGTTAGGGTTCTACCCATTTCTGCTGGTGAGTACATCTTTCTTGTACTTTTTTGAATTCTGCATTTATATTTGTCAGTCTTGGTCACTGAGGACTTTTGATATTTACATGGCCAGTTTTGGGCATATGAGAGGCTTCCTTGCCTTCGCCCTGCTACCACTTTAGGCCTGGAGACTTATCCCCGGGGACGACGTTGGCACCACTCCACTTTGACGGAGGTCCCCGTGGCTGAGGGATTTACCAATTCTTGCCTGCAGCTTGAGCTTTTAATAGCAGGATCGATATCGTGGGTACCGTATACCTCAAACTTTTTGACAGTCGGGTTTGAGGGCAGTTTTCCCACTGGCTGGGAGTTTATATTGTCGACTCGCAGAGTCTCTTATTTGATAAAGGGAGGTTGGGAGCTCTATTTAGGAGAGCGTGCTATTAGAAGCATCACAGGGCAGATTCGCATTCCCATTGTTCCTTCTGTTTGGTATCATTGGCCACTAGTTCAGCCACTCACAGACATTCTAATGGAGGGCATAGATGGCTTTACCCTGTCAGAGGGTCCATCTAGCCAGGAGGCATTTAGTAGGTGGTGGAGTCCTTGCACTATTGGGGCTCAGACTCGTGCCACCCAGTTTATGGCAGATATGGTGTTGGGGTTTGTGATGATGACATACTGGATAGCTTGCCTTAGGGAGCCTACTCATTTGTACCAGATTACAGGACTGACCCAATAGTTGGAGAGTGCTCATTTGTTTATCAGACATCTTGGCCGAGATCCATTAGAAGCATCTTCTTTTGATCCGTTCGGCTCCGGAGCGGGCCCTTCTTCAGGTCTATTTTTCAGTAGTTATACAGGGGCTGATCCTCCCTTGTACCGCGCTGACATTCCCGATGGCCAAGACTTTGTGTCCACGGAGGAGATGGAGTAGGTTAACCACCTGAGTGTAGACATTCTCGACCTTTTTGGATAGCTATTGTAGCTATATCTTTCCATAGGCCACTGTGTGGTTATTGGGCGGTTATGCCCCATTTTGATAGGCCACTGTTAGTAGTTGGGGGGTTGTTCCCCATATCCCTGTACTTTTTATTTTGCACTTTATTAGCAGACATAGATGATGCTTGCAGTAGATAGTTTATTGTAGATATGCATGATATTTCCTATCTATTGCATCATTTTTATCATTGTCATTATGCATGTATTATGTTATGGATATGCACTTAGGCAGATGAGTTCAGATTTGACCCCTGGATGGTCTTATAATATGGTGATACAGATGTTGTCGTCCACTGTCAGCCGTATTGAGCACTCGCCACCGTCCTCGGTGTTGGGTTTGTACGTAACGCAATCATGCAATCAAATCACATAAATAGGGCGGAAGCGTAAAAAACTAGGTTTTCAAAAATTTATACAAACCCATTACCATGATCATTCTTGTGCATCAATTATCAGTGAATGAAGAAGGAGAAAAACAGAATTATACCTTTGAAGATCCAAGCTTCCTCAGGTACAAGTTCTACTCCTTTGATTCCTTTGATTCCTCTGTAGTGGCTCCTTCCCTTGATTAATGTCAGCCACCCAAATGTTTGGCCTCTAACGGTGATCCACCAAGGAAGATGAAGAACTCAGTAAGATGGATTATTGACTTAACCCTTGTTTCTATCTCTATAGAATATGTGTACTCTCAACTCTTGAAAAATTCACGTTCCTTATTTCTGATATAAGACTCTTTTATATAGATATTAGGTTAACCCTCCTAATCCAATTAGAATAGGGTTTTAATTAATTAATTAATTACTTTTAATTAATTTATATCCTAATCTTTATTAGGATTGAGAGAGAGTACTGATATTATATTAATTCCTAAACTCCTTTAGAATTAAAATAATAATAATAATAATATTAATAAGACTCCTCTTATTAATTTATATTTAATATTTCTAAAATATTAAATAATAAACATTAAGCTATTTAATTTATTCTATCATCATAGATTAAATTAATTATACTTAATGCATTATTACTATCATGCCATTTTCTTCTTAAATAATTCTTCTTCCTTTTATGGTGTGACCCTTTAGGTTCTCCATATTAAACCGGTTGTGAATAAATCAATTAGAACAATTCTAATCTTATTTAAATAAACAAATTAAACTAATAATCTATTTAAATAAATAACATTTATTCTACAATAGGGATAAGCCTCCCTAGCGATCAACGACTTTCTAGATAATATAGATTTCAACATTAATCATAAAAGAACATGTGAGTTAATAGTTACCGTACAATTCAATCCTTCCACCATACAATGTCCCAATTAAATATAAGACATGGATTTACTGTCAAGTCTTAATTTATTTAATCATATGTATTTCGATTAGAAAATGCACAACTCCAAATAATGCAAATTAGAAACCTCTTTCTAATTTCATTCTACCTTGGCCAAGGATTCCTGGGTTGTCATTTAACGAATCACATAGGACACATCTCCTCTTTTACTAGAGGTGGTAGATTCTTTATTGATCATTCATTATCTCCATATGTAACTCATTATACCCAAGCATACCCTATATATGCCTTAAAAGGCCTTAAGGAATTAGTCAAAGTATAATTTGTTACATACAAGATACTATGATGATCTCAAGTCCAAGGATCACATGTACTACTATCACATTAGGAATTCCTATTGATAGGCGAGTAAAACTCCATTAGGTATTCCATAGCGAGTCACGTTCAGTGAACTTATTCTCCAATAAGTACCTACATACTTGCTTTAGTGTCTCCACACAAATGACCATGAGATCAGTCATCCTCATCCAATGAGCAAGCAACATATGTACCAATCTAACCGGATTTACTAATCCCCATTTTAGTAATCCCACAATTGGGCACTATTTTAGTTTTTAAGCTTTCTAAGAATTTAGATCTCATTATCATGATCTCATCATGATTCTAAAAGCATTGCTTAAAAATATGGGTTATTTACATATTATAAAAAACAGCACTATGTAGATAATTATATGCCTTTAATAAATGAATATTTTATTAATAAATAAATAAGATTGTTTACAAAGTATGTGCTTTATCATCATACATGATTGGCTTGTATGCACACTACTATCAATCTCCCACTTGCACTAAAGCCAATCGCCATGTTATCTCATACCCATCTTCTCTAAGTGACGATCAAACTGCTGTTGTGTTAAAGCTTTAGTAAATGGATCTGCAATGTTGTCTTAAGAGTCTACACGCTCCAAGGTGACGTCTCCTCTTTCAATGATCTCCCTGATCAAGTGAAATCGCCGCAACACGTGTTTAGATTTCTGATGAGACCTGGGTTCCTTAGCCTGTGCAACCGCTCTGGTGTTGTCACAGTATACGGTAACTGCTTCTCCAATGCTAGGAACCACACTAAGTTCAGTTATGAACTTCTTCATCCAAACAGCTTCCTTTGCAGCTTCACTTGCAGCTATATACTCTGCCTTTGTCACTGAATCAGCAACCGTTTGCTGCTTGGAACTCTTCCAACTCACTGCACCTCCATTCAAGGTAAACACATACCCTGAAACAGATTTACTGTCATCTTGGTCTGTTTGAAAACTTGAGTCCATGAATCCCTCGAGTTTTAATTCAGACCCACCGTAGACAAGAAAAATATCTTTAGTCCTTCTCAAGTACTTTAGGATATTTTTCACTGCCTTCTAGTGCTCTTCTCCTGGATTCGACTGGTATCTGCTTGTTACACTAAGTGCGTGAGCAACATCCGGTCTAGTACATATCATACCGTACATGATAGATCCTATTGCATAAGCATAAGGGATCTTACTCATACGGTCTCTCTCCTCAGGTGTCTTTGGGGCCTGTTTCTTGGAGAGATTTATTCCATGGCTCATCGGCATGAAACCTTTTTTGGAATCTTCCATGCTAAACCTCTTTAGCATCGTATCAATGTACGTTCCTTGGGATAAGCCGAGCATCCTTTTAGATCTATCTCTATAGATCTTTATCCCCAAAATATAGGATGCTTCACCCAAGTCCTTCATGGAGAATTTTTTAGATAACCAGATTTTAATGGATTGTAACATAGGAATGTCATTCCCTATCAGTAATATATCATCAACATATAATACAAGGAATGATACTGCGCTCCCACTAACCTTCTTGTATACACATGGTTCATCCTCGTTTTTGATAAAATCAAACTCTTTGATTGTCTCATCAAAACGAATGTTCCATCTACGAGAAGCTTGCTTCAACCCATAAATGGATCGTTGTAGCTTACAGACTTGATTTGTTCCAACTTTTGAAATAAATCCCTCTGGCTGTGTCATATACACATCCTTCTCAAGTTTCCCATTGAGGAAGGCCGTTTTCACGTCCATCTGCCAGATCTCATAGTCGTTGCAAGCTGCAATCGCAAGCAAAATCCAAATGGACTTGAGCATGGCTACTGGTGAGAAGGTTTCATCATAGTCAACTCCTTGTCTTTGTTTGAAACCTTTTGCAACCAGTCGGGCCTTATAGGTCTCTCTACCTTTCCGTCTGCTCCAGTCTTTTTCTTAAAAACCCATTTACACCCAATAGGTTTAATACCTTCAGGTGGTGAAACCAAAGACCATACTTTGTTTTCATACATGGAGTCCATTTCGGATATCATGGCTTCAAGCCATTTCCCTGAGTCTTTATTACTCATAGCCTGTTCGTAATTCAATGGATCATCATCATTCATGATGTGTACCTCATCGTCATCCTCTATAACGAATCCATACCTCTAAGGTATCTTCGGTACTCTTCCAGATTTACGAACAGGGTGTGGTACAGTAGGTTCTTCTACTTGGTTAGGTACCTGACTTTGGTCCGTGGTAACTTGTGGTTCTTGAACTTCTTCAAGATATATCTTGCTCCCACTGACCCCTTCATGGATAAACTCTTTCTCCAAGAAGGTAGCATGTTTCGCAACAAACACCTTTTGATCAGTTGGGTGATAGAAATAATACCCTACTGTTTCTTTAGGGTATCCCACAAATCTACACTTATCAGATTTAGTCTGTAGCTTTATCATTTTCAAACTTTTTGACATAAGCTGGACAACCCCAAGTCTTAACATGCTTAAGATTTGGTTTCCTCCCTTTCCACATCTCATATGGAGTCTTTGGGGCGGATTTGGTAGGTACCTTGTTAAGTAGGTATGCAGCCGTTTCTAGGGCATATCCCCAGAAGGAAATTGGAAGGTCGGTAAAACTCATCATGGATCGAACCATGTCCAACAGTGTTCGATTTCTCCTTTCAGATACTCCATTTAACTGTGGTGTACCTGGAGGAGTCCATTGTGAGATTATACCATTTTCTCTGAGACAATTGAGAAACTCACTGCTTAAGTATTCTCCACCTCGATCTGATCGAAGTATCTTAATACTCTTGCTCGTTTGTTTCTCTACTTCACTTCTGAACTCTTTGAACTTTTCAAATGATTCTGATTTGTATTTCATTAAATACACATATCCAAATCTTGAGTGATCATTAGTGAAAGTAATAAAATAAGAATACCCACCCCGTGCACTTATTGTCATAGGTCCACAAACGTCTGTGTGAATCAATGCCAACAACTCTGTAACTCTCTCTCCTTTTCCACTAAAAGGAGATTTAGTCATTTTACCCATGAGACAAGATTCACAAGTTGGATATGATTCATAATCAGATAGCTCGAGGAGCCCATCTTTATGCAACTTGGATAATCTTATTTCATTGATATGACCGAGTCTACAGTGCCACATATAGGTATAATTAATATCATCTCTTTTCCTTTTCTTAATTTGTTCAATTTGAAATATATTTTCTTGTAAGTCAAGTGTATAAAGTCCATTTCGCAAATTTCCAATACCATATAAAACATCGTCTTTATAAATAGAACAACCACTGCTCTTTATAATAACGTCAAAACCTTCCATATCCAATACAGAAATTGAAATAATGTTTTTAATAATATTCAGAACATAATAACAATTATTAAGATAAATGGATTTGCCCGAAGGCATTGCTAAACAATAAGTTCCTACAGCTAATGCAGCAACTTTTGCTCCATTTCCCACTCATAGGATCACCTCATCTTTGTTCAGCTTTCTACTTCTGACTAGTCCCTGCACATTATTACATATGTGAGAACCACAGCCGGTATCCAATACCCAAGTAGAATTATGACTTTCAGAAAAATTAATTTCAATCATAAACAAACCTTGATTGGAAGTCGAAGCTTCTCTAAGCTTCTTCTCTGCTAGAAACTTCTTGCAGTTCCTCTTCCAATGTCCCGGCTCATTGCAATGAAAGCACATTCTTTTAGCTGGTTCAGGTTTCTTTTGCTCCTTTTCTTTCCCTTTTCCCTTAGCCTTCTTAGATTTCTTCTTTTCAGAAGACACCTTGGGCCTCTTCCTTTTATTGGAAGAATCCACCATCAAGACATGGTTCTTCTTGGATGAGAAGTGACCTTCTGCAGTTTTCAGCATGTTAAGCAGCTCAGGTAAGCTGACATCTAGCTTATTCATGTGAAAATTAACCACAAACTGCGAGAAGGTCTCAGGGAGTGACTGCAAGACCAAGTCTTGACTCAACTCCCCATCCATGACGAACCCAAGCTGTCCAAGGCGTTCAATCAAATTGATTACCTTCAGAACATGAGTCTCGACGGCAGTGCCCTCGGTCATCCGAGATCGGAAGAGCTCCTTAGATATCTCATATCTAGCAGTCCTACTCTGTTCACCATACAACTCCTTGAGGTGAAGCAACATAGCAGGAGCATCCATTTTTTCGTGCTGACGCTGAAGCTCGTTATTCATGGATGCGAGCATAATGCAATGAGCCACAGATGCATCATCTTGCCACTTATTGAAAGTGGCAATCTCTTCCTCAGAGGCTGTTTTTGAAACAGATTCAGGGATAGTGGAATTTAGGACATAAGAAATCTTTTCAGCAGTGAGAACAATTCTCAGATTTCTTAGCCAGTCCTCATAATTCGGGCCGGTAAGCTTATTTGCATCAAGTATACTTCGTAGTGAGATTAGTGATTTTGACATTTTTAAAATTCTGCATGTGAAAAGACAACATTTTAGCAAACATTCATTTTATTAACTTTGCATACCAAAATAAATTTAGGTCTTTATTTTAAATTGGTATCTTCCACTATTTTCATCAAACTATATTACCCTCACTCATATAGTTCGGCAACATCTAATTAAAGATTTGCTAGTGAGATTAAGGATCCCATTTTAAATGTATATAACCTTGTGGATAGCACAACAAGCGATATACAAATAAATAGGTAGACAACTGTTGTCAATTACATCACCATGTAACTCCTTTTATTTTACCTCTTAAATCATAATGGTCATGTGTGTGTACATCCGAACTAAAATGATTTAAGTTAAGTCCAGCCTAGCACCTCCATAAATTCAAAAAAGAAAATTTTTCGTCCTTGTGGATAGCACAACAAGACTAGATCGTTCAATTTTCTTGATAAGCATCAAATGTGATTAATTAACATCTTAAATATTCAATACTCGCCTTGTGGATAGCACAACAAACTCATATTAAATATTTAATACTCTATTAATTAATCATACTAGAAGGCGACGTTAGATATTCTAAATATCATTTGAACGCTTCAGACTTAATATTATTTCTTTGAGGGGTTTGTTATTATTTGACTCATCTTTTTAAGCGCGCATGCACATATATATATAAAATACGCGTCATTTTATTAAACATGCGAAGCATGTTTGTATAAAGTATAATATATATAATATTTAGCATGCAATATAGAATACTATATTCTACCCGGATTGATTATGGACTTTTATTCTAGTTTGGTTCACTAGAGCCACCAAGTGAACCAAAAGGTCAAACCTAGGAGTGCAAGAATTTAAATTTAAATATAAATATTACATTTAAACCCTGGCTCCATACAAATGAGTCTTCACGCGTTCCTTGCTCCTTTGTCTCCAATATCTTCAAAATAATTCTAACTATCTCTATTACATTAACTATTTAAAATTAAATAGAAACCTTGATCAGCAGTCAAGGGGAAGTACATAGAAAGGAGATAGAATTTACATCGAGAATAAAACTAGAGAAGACGAGGTACGCAGACCCCATTTTATAAAACCCATTCATTCAAGCATTCAACCAAAATAAAATTCAATCACATTGGTCATAGTCCATAATCAATCCCTTTTATTACCATACATATCATCATACGTATCAATAAAACTTATTCATCTCATGAAAATAAATTCATTCCATATATGTATTAATATCAGTTAATGGGCAAAAGTTTGCTAAACTTTGTTTTTGGAAAAATAAACTCCTTTATTTCATTCAAAAACAATTCCAAATTAAACTCTTTAATTTTAGCAATTCTGAAATCTCATTTCATATAAAATAAACATCTTTATTTTAAACCTTTATTAATTAAATAAACCATTCATTTAATTAAATAAAACAAAAAAAATTTCAATTCCTGTCCAGTGGCGCAGCTGCGCCAAGAATGTAAAGGGAACCCGCGCAGCTGCGCAGCATGAAAACCAGGAACAGCACCCGGCGCAGCTGCGCAGCAATATTGCCTTGTACCGGCGCAGCTGCGCAGCTTCGCAGAATCTGAAAAATTTTTGTTGCCCAGAACTCGATCCAATCGCATATCATACATGTATGGAATCACATAGACTGATAATTAGCACAAGATTGGCTCTGATACCACTGTTGGGTTTGTACGTAACGCAATCATGCAATCGAATCACATAAATAGGGCGGAAGCGTAAAAAACTAGGTTTTCAAAAATTTATACAAACCCATTACCATGATCATTCTTGTGCATCAATTATCAGTGAATGAAGAAGGAGAAAAATAGAATTATACCTTTGAAGATCCAAGCTTCCTCAGGTACAAGTTCTACTCCTTTGATTCCTTTGATTCCTCTGTAGTGGCTCCTTCCCTTGATCAATGTCAGCCACCCAAATGTTTGGCCTCTAACGGTGATCCACCAAGGAAGATGAAGAACACAGTAAGATGGATTATTGGCTTAACCCTTGTTTCTATCTCTATAGAATATGTGTACTCCCAACTCTTGAAAAATTCACGTTTCTTATTTCTGATATAAGACTCTCTTATATAGATATTAGGTTAACCCTCCTAATCCAATTAGAATAGGGTTTTAATTAATTAATTAATTAAATACTTTTAATTAATTTATATCCTAATCTTTATTAGGATTGAGATAGAGTACTGATATTATATTAATTTCTAAACTCCTTTAGAATTAAAATAATAATAATATAATATTAATAAGACTCCTCTTATTAATTTATATTTAATATTTCTAAAATATTAAATAATAAATATTAAGCTATTTAATTTATTCTATCATCATAGATTAAATTAATTATACTTAATGCATTATTACTATCATGCCATTTTCTTCTTGAATAATTCTTTTTCCTTTTATGGTGTGACCCTTTAGGTTCTCCATATTAAACCGGTTGTGAATAAATCAATTAGAACAATTCTAATATTATTTAAATAAACAAATTAAACTAATAATCTATTTAAATAAATAACATTTATTCTACAATAGGGATAAGCCTCCCTAGCGATCAACGACTTTCTAGATAATATAGATTTCAACATTAATCATAAAAGAACATGTGAGTTAATAGTTACCGTACAATTCAATCCTTTCACCATACAATGTCCCAATTAAATATAAGACATGGATTTACTGTCAAGTTTTAATTTATTTAATCATATGTATTTCGATTAAAAAATGCACAACTCCAAATAATGCAAATTAGAAACCGCTTTCTAATTTCATTCTACCTTGGCCAAGGATTCCTGGGTTGTCATTTAACGAATCACATAGGACATATCTCCTCTTTTACTAGAGGTGGTAGATTCTTTATTGATCATTCATTATCTCCATATGTAACTCATTATACCCAAGCATACCCTATATATGCCTTAAAAGGCCTTAAGGAATTAGTCAAAGTATAATTTGTTACATACAAGATACTATGATGATCTCAAGTCCAAGGATCACATGTACTACTATCACATTAGGAATTCCTATTGACAGGCGAGTAAAACTCCATTAGGTATTCCATAGCGAGTCACGTTCAATGAACTTATTCTCCAATAAGCACATACATACTTGCTTTAGTGTCTCCACACAAATGACCATGAGATCAGTCATCCTTATCCAATGAGCAAGCAACATATGTACCAATCTATCCGGATTTACTAATCCCCATTTTAGTAATCCCACAATTGGGAACTATTTTAGTTTTTAAGCTTTCTAAGAATTTAGATCTCATTATCATGATCTCATCATGATTCTAAAAGCATTGCTTAAAACTATGGGTTATTTACATATTATAAAAAACAGCACCATGTAGATAATTATATGCCTTTAATAAATGAATACTTTATTAATAAATAAATAAGATTGTTTACAAAGTATGTGCTTTATCATCATACATGATTGGCTTGTATGCACACTACTGTCACTCGGTAGCATCATCATTGCAGTCGTGGTATAACAGTCTGCCCCTCATTGCCAGAAGGGCGGTAGACCAGATTCTAGGGCATTCTCTAGCCCTTTTAGATTTCCATGTTCTGTATGGGTTTATGGATGGCATCTTATCATGCTGGATACCTGATCTACAGGTTTTTTCCTTTGGGCTCCACGAGTTGACTCCTATCTTAGAGGAGTATGAGCGTCTTATAGGCTTGGCACTGGATCTGCCTTGCGCTCTTACAGCCATCAGTGACATGCGGAGACCATTTATAACTATGTTGGGTCTAAGACGCCGAGTTATCATTGAGGAGATTAGTGCAAGATATGTGATATCTATATACTTTTTGATCTATCGCTTCGTCCAACTAGATAGCTACGAGTGACATTATGGGGATTTCATCACTTCGGTAGATGAGTGGCAGCTTGCATGTGTAGACGTCTTGTTGATGTGTATCGTGGCCTACGTTTATATGCCACTACCCTTAAAACACTTAGATGTCGGATTGATGGTCGTGGTTCGGGTCCTTGACAAGGTTGCACCATCTTACTGATGATATTGGCTAAGACAATAAGGTCAGCTACCTATTGTCGTACCCATCCAGAGGGGTTTTTCAGAAGTAGCTCTGTCTTGTTGTACGTATGGCTCATATCCCACTTGCTCTCGATTGGCTTTTTCAGACACCCGGGGTATTATTTCACCCATGATATAGCTGTGTCATACTCTTTTCAGCTGGCGGAGTGTTCGGATGTAGAGACCTGGTCAACTTTTCTGTCCGATATTATACATCATTTTTTGATTCTGCTATGCTCAGTGCTAGTCTCCCCCTGTAGCTTTATCACCCATGAATATGGCATGGACTACTTGCCCCTAGCGGAATTAAGGGGAGTGACCACTTACTGTGACAACCCAGATTTTTTTTAAAATTATAAATGAGAATTTAATGAATAAAATTCTTATTATGAGACGTTTTGAGTTTGAGAATGTGTATATATGTCATAT
This sequence comes from Panax stipuleanatus, assembly GCA_020205555.1. NCBI lineage: Eukaryota > Viridiplantae > Streptophyta > Magnoliopsida > Apiales > Araliaceae > Panax > Panax stipuleanatus. Next base: position 4,553,181 of record CM035116.1, read on the forward strand.
ATGGTGAAATATGTGTATTTATGTGAAGATAATTTAAATGTTAATTTTGATAATTATTGAATTAAATAAATATTTTAATTGAATTATTTATTGAGTTAAATAAATAATTATGTGATTATTATGGAGTAATATAATTAAGTGTAATATATTAATTAAATAAATATTTAGTATTTAATTTAATTGATGTAATAATTTTATGTTATAGTTCTAATTTAATTGAGATAATTAAATTAGATGAATAATGTGATGAGTGTTACATGCAATTATAATTAGCGAGTAATTATAATTATGTGACAATGTTTATATGATTAATTGATGTTAATTTTTAATTAATTAAATTAGAGTTAAGATTTAATTAGTTAAAGTATAACATTAAGAATATATGTTAAAGGATTTATTAAAAGAATTAAAAGAGTTTTAAAACCGTTTTCCCAAACAAGGCTCTTGCACCGTTTTAAATCAGTTTTGCCAAACAGGGCCTTAACTATTAAAACTTGTTTTTAAAATAAATTGTTTTGCCAAACAAGCCTTAGGACTTTTAAAATTCAAATTGTAACTTCTTTGTATTAATTGTAATTATGGTAGTAATGGGTGATTTAATAATTGGGAGTTATATATATTATATAGTTATACATATAATATATATGATATCAGTTTATGTTTTGTAAAAACTACGTTAGTTTAGAAGTTAGAAAGGTTAGTATGTGTTAGAGAGAAAATACAGAAAATCTAGAGTTAGAGAGAAAGGAAAAGAGAAGAAGAAGGGAGAAAGAAGAAAGAGGAAGAGGAAGTTTGAGAGAGTCAAACACATCATCATCTTTATTTTGTTCTTCTAAGCAACATGAGTATAATCTCAATTCCTTGTTCTTCTAAATATGTTTTTATGGGTTCATATATGTTTGTAATTGAGTTGTATACTTAATTGGATGTTTAATTCATGTATATATATATGATGAACATGAGGAATTTATGTTCATCAAAAAGTCACAGTGAAATTATTTTGAAATATATATATATACAGTTTCTTTGAAAACCAAAATTTCATGGTTGATTGTTAGTTGTTGCTTAAATTGATGTTAGATTATGTTAATATGGTTATAAACGAATTCAAACATATTTTGAATTGTGTATTTCGTTTTGAAAATAAACTACAGTGTTCAATTTCATCAAGAACACTTGTCAATGGTTTTTCTTCAAAAATCATGGAGTTGATTTTTGTAAACTATGTGTTTTAAGGATTAAATGTGTTAAAAAATGTTAAGAGTTTAGAAATTATATTTTCTATTAAAGTTGTTATGAATTGTATTGACTGAAAGTGGAATTTGGTGTGGAGAAATAAGCCAAATTGACTTTTTCTCTACACAGTTCGCGAGCAAAATTTGAACCCCTGAAAGGGGCCCGCCCCAGCGGGCATTGCTAGGCTTAGAACCCCTGCCCATGCGGAGGGTATGCAGAAAGTTTTGAAGCTTTATTTTTTTTGTGCATTTTATTTGGAACATAAAAGTTAACCTAATGTGTAATGTGATAACATGTTAAACTTACATTAGAATGCTAAATGATTTCTTATATATTATATTGATAAAATATAATATGTAATTATAATTTGAAATAATTATAATTATAGTAAAGGTTTAATTTAATTTGTTAAATTATAATGAATATAGTTTGATTATTATAATCAAAGTAAATGTTTAACTTAAAGTATAATTTGTGTAATTATAACTTAATATGTGATTATAATTTAGAATAATTATAATTAAGGTAAATGTGTAATTTAAATTGTAATTTATTTAATTATAATTTAAGGAGTGCATGAATTGAAATTGATTATTTATAATCTAAGTAATTATTTAATTTAAATTATAATTGGTTTAATTATAGTTTAATGCATGATGTAGTTTGATTAATTATAAATTATAATTTGTTTAATTATAATTAGAGTAATGGTTTATATTAAATTATAAGTTGTGTAATTATAATTGATTAATTATAAATAAAGTGGATGTTTAAATTATAATTTATTTAATTATAATTTAATATGAGTATGTAATTATTAGTTGATTAGTTATGTGAAAATATAATGTGATTATATGATGAATTTTAATTATGCGTTAATTAATTATTAATTTAATAGTTAATGAGGAATGAGTTAACCTAGATTAGTTAACTAATGATGAGGTTTAGCTATGTAATAATTAACTGATATTGTTAATTATTCATATGATTTGATAGTGAGTGTCAAACGAGTAAATAGAAGAGAGTTAGAAAGTATAAAGTAGAATTTACTTATACGTTTGATAAGTGTTTTTAGGAGACTAATAATTGATACGTATGGTAATACGTGTGTAGGATTGATGAAGCAAATTAGATTAAGCTATTTTTCGGTAATTGGTAATCTACGAGCCAGGCAAGTCTTTCAGTTCCTATTTTCTACGTGAGCTTGATGATGAACTGTTTTAAATTGTATTGCAAAGAGCATGCTATGTTATACATGTTGCAAGCATAAAATGTGAAAGTCAATTTATGACTACATTAATTGATTTAAGAATGTTGATTGAGTAAGAAACTCAATCTTTATATTTGTTATGTGATTAAAGCATGTATGCCATGTTACTTTAATGTTTATGAGATGGATGTTGAGAATGTTAATTATGTGTTACGTGATGCATGAAAACTGTTAGTTCTTGCTGAGCTGTCGAGCTCATTCTTGCAAATAACCATTTTTGCAGGTCAAGGATGCAAGGTAAAGATACGTGTTAAGTGATTTATAGAGATCAATGTTCAAGAATATTAGTTATGTTAAATTTCAAATTGTAATTGTTGTTTTCATTATAACTTAATTGTTAAGTTGTACGTTAAGCTATCCGATGTATAATGGATATTGCTTAGTAATGTAAGACTTTGTATAGTCCTTTCGTTGTAGCAATTCATGTAATAGAATTGAATCAAAGTTTTTTAATGTTAAGGTTGCGATTCAGGGCAATAAAGAAGATTTATAAAAGTTGTAATTATTTCGCATTTTTTTAGTGATTTTATTATCGAATAATGATGTAAAGTTAGAATAAAGTTGTATTGTTAACGATCAAGAAGGGGAATTATATTGTACGAATTTTGGGGTCGTTACAGTTGGTACTTAGGTAAGAGTACCTTAGGCTATGACCTTCTAGAATAAGAAGTTAAGTTTAAGTTACGTATAACGAAAAGGTGATTCTTTTCATATACGTATATATATAGGATGAGTTAGGTCCTAGAAATGTTATAAGAAGAAGATTAGAATGACGAGGAATAAAACTCGAATAAAATATTAAGCTATATGAATGGAATTAGATATTCTTAAAAGAAGAGTTGTTAAATAAACAAGTAGATTCAAAGAAGAATCTTGAAGAGATATAGAGATAAGAATCAAGAGTTCCTAACTCCAATAATCAAGATGACGAATAACGATGAATAGACGAAGTCTATAAGATTAAAAGAATAATGCAATCATGATATGTCATGATGACAGGTAGAGATAAGAAGTTTTTAAAACAAAACGATAATGAGATAAAAAGAATCATAAGGGAGATGATTATAGAATAAGATCACAGCGTGATCTTTTTAAAGATGAAAGACAGATTGTCTGTAATGATTGAATAGTTATAGTTTGATGCTATAACGAGAATGTACTATGATATAGTACGAGGTTAACTCACGAGGAGTTATAAATAATGAGATACAGAAGTCTGTATCGAGCATAGAGCGAGAAGGTATTAGCAAGATAGAGTTAAGTGGGATTTCAGTTGAGGACTCATGTGGTGGCTGAGTTATACAAACCTCTGTATGGGCAGGAATTTTGTGCGTACACTTGGTTTATCATATTGATAATCATTGGAATGTTGGTGTCGCACTATCGATATATATATGACGAGAAGGTGATTCTTTTCCCATATTATATTTGATAGTTAGAGTCAATAGAGATTAGATTAGATGATATTAAGATTTCATTAGATGATCTTAAGGTTAGGCGAGTTCTTAAAACTCATACTTATGGTTAGTTCATGACTCATAGTCGTATGTATGTTTTGAACCCCTAAGCATATGGACAGTTCTGATCAGTTCTTTGACTACGTATTGCTAGGACAAGTTCTTAAATTCATATTATTGTGGCAAGTTCCTGAACTTTCAAAGTGTGGTAAGTTCGATGAACTATACTGGGTATAGAAAGGTTATGGTATAGAAAGCATTGATGTTGTTAAGATTGATAGAATGTTTAAGTAATGATGGAGTAAAGATTTAATTGATGGAGAAAGTTTAATATTCTAAATCTCCTAGCTTTGCTAGATTTTCAAAATTTATTGACTTCGTGCTGATGTTGCACTTCTGTTTTTTTTATAATAAAAAATATTGGATCAATGATGGAACCAATGAATTTTTAAAAATAGTGCTATTATTCACATGTCTATGCTAATTACTTCAGCTGGACAAAATAATTTTAAATCATCAAAATGTATTTCATATGCATCATTTGATATGGTGTAAAAATAATCGAGGAAGTTATCAATGCAGTTAAACCTAGTGTTGGATGTGATCGTATGATCTGTGACGCCCCCAAATTCCAGGACCGCCACTTGGTCTCTCGAATTCGGTTCATCACGTGCTCATGGTAATACATCACAATAATAATAATTAAATATCATACGATCACAGCGGAAAATCTATTTTAGAATAATTTACAATGATTTATTATAATTATTCCCCCAAGTCTCGCAACCTACAGTACTTAATAGATTACCTAATAATATCAGTTAACGACTTATTACATAATCTAACTTAAGCTTAAACATAATCAAATCCAGTCTTACTACATCATCTTCATACAATATGAATATATTTAAAACATAACAGACATAAGCTAGTTGGTAGCTTTGCCCTTGCCCTTATCAACGCCCGAAGGTTCACCATGCTCTGCCTTAACTGAAATGTTTTAGGGAAAGCAAGAATGAGCACAAATTGCCCAGCAAGTAATATACAATAAGGGTGAGTAATAAGATTCTCAATTCTCGAAAGGGTATAACAAGATTTGATAGTTCAAGAATAACAAGAATATCAATAGTTCTCAATATCAGTCGCTAAGGACAGGATAGTATCAATATGATTCAATAATAAGTCAATTCAAGATTTCAAATAATTGAATACTGAGTAGTCACTACGGACTATGAACTTCTACTAGAATTGACAGTAATAAACTGAAAATCCAACAAAAACAGGTACAACAGGTGATCAGCCTAAAGTACCCTTGTTATGCATAACAATCAACCATACTCAAGTGTGCACGTCGGTTCTCCGACAATTATATATTCCCTTCAAAGAAGGTTGTTCTTCTCAGTCAAATACAAGATCCCGCACCAATCAATTAGTTTGGGTCGCTTTTCAATAATATAAGTCTAGCCGAATCAAATGGCATAGACACTTTCACAATATTCAAGAACAATACTAAGTTCAACATGAATAATAGCTTTAATGAAATAAGAGTTCAAGTATGCTAATTCGATTCAACCGATTAAATAGGAAACTAGTTCGCAATACACAAGATAGGATACTTGCATAGTAAAAGAGTATAAGTTAGGAAACCTTCACAATTATAGATTTTCTCGCATAAAGTAAATGCGTCGGTTAGGATACTTGCACTTTAAAAGAGTGTAAGTAAGAGAACTTGCCTTTAGCGTAGTTTATCCACGAAAAGCAAATCAACACTTTCGAATTCCTATCGTAATACAGTTACGTATATATATGATATTCATTAGTCATATAATTTAACTTCACATTTTCTCTTTGAATATACGATCAACACATAAGCTAAGTTTTACCTAGCTACACAGTTATATAGAATATAATTTCTATCCTTAACGTTCCTTCTTTAGAGTTTAAACGCATTCTCATATTATATAAGATCTCAACAATTAGCAAACATGCTTGCATATTATTAATATCTCATAAGACCACAATCAATACTAAATATATTTCATTTTAGCAAGTTACGGCATCTCCTTAAGTTAACCGTCAAAATCGGGTTCAAGTAACATCATATAATATCACGTAGCATGTATTCATATTTAAAGGATACTTTACATGCTTGTATAACTTTTCCAAATCCAATCGTACATGGTATAGGTTCTTAAGTTAATACTTAAAGCCATTCAAGGACACGAACTCATATGGTCTAACATGGTCGCTTTTAAACACATAAGATATTCATATAACTTGTATTAGTCATGCTCATGAGTACTCGTATTGCATATATGTAGCTAGCATTGTTATTATCTTGAAAACATGCTTTGTTCATGCTAAACTTTAATCATGGCAACTAATCATGGTATATATATGCATGACACATGAATGAGTCTAAGAGTACTATCACATGTGTTCATAAATGTCAAATTCTAATTCTCGTCATAACATACCAACGTTCACGTTCAAAGCTTATACTTTGTTAGTATAGTTCATTAATAAGGTCTATCATGTTCATGCTTCCTTATGAAACCCATATACACAAGTTAACATGCTTTTCATGTATTTCAAGGCCCTATAAACATGCTCGAAAAGTCAGAATGTATACATGGTCTTTACATGTCAATAACAACCTTCAAAACTTGTATTTTTGTTAGAAAGGTGCACTAGTTGGGTTCACATGTCCATATTATATCACGGAACCTATATACATAAGTTAGTATGCATTTCATGTGTTTCTAGGTCATACTAACATGTCTCGAAAGTCAGAATATTAACATGCTTCATATATGTTAACGTCGTTCATGAAACTTTAAGTTCGTTTTCAAACTATATGTCGTTTGGTTAACCATGCATGCTAATATACTAAAACATGCTCACATTGCCTCATTAGGTTTATATATAAGTATTAATCATGCTTTCATGCTTGTTTAAACAAAAATCAAACAATTAGTTCATAACAGTTTTGTTGCAGAATGCAGAAAAACTGAACACAGAGGCTGGCGCTGCGGCGCGGCACAGCAGCTCACTACTGGCGCTGCGGCGCGAGTGGCGCTGCGTGCGGCGCGGGCTGCGGCGCTGCGGCGTCGAGGCAGTTTTCTGCAGTTCAGACTGCAGTGAAATCCGACCAAAAACCTCCCATTTCATCGATTTCAACATACCCAAATGCTATTAGACTTGTTTAACTTACTAACACGTACATATATGCTTATATAATAGTCAATAGCAATTATCAATTCCCAATTTCATGAACACCAACCAATTTCACGATATTTGATGTTTTTACAGAAATCTCAGAAATGGAAACACCAAAAATGAAATTGAAGAGCAATGAAGCATATATAGTAATTCTAATCACATATATAAGTCCTTTAAACAACTAATTATTATTCTCAATTCACAAAACCATAACTTCCAACTGAAATCAAGAATTCACGAATAGAAATTTTGACAGAAAATGACAATGAAGATACGAAGAGGATTTATACCTCTGTAAATGATTTAAGCTTGCTGCTATCTCAATAACACTGATATATATATATATATGCTCTCTAGTCTCACTTAGCCAAAATGCTCAGCAAAAGAAATGTGAAGGAGATGAGGCTATATTTATAGAACTCCCATTATACAGACAAAGCAATTGTATCCCATATCAAACTAACGGATTATAGGAATGCATGAAGGTTATCAAAGGGTAGGTAATTAGTGGTTGGATTCATCATGAATCCCACTCCCTCCACAATCATGAGCTATGAAATGCTAGTTGCTGAGTTTGGGGAGAAGAAGAAGGAATAGGCCTTAGCTGTATGTCAAGCACGTGAAGAGCAAATGGGACACTTAAAATGAGACAATTGATTTAACTCCTCAGCATTTGCAAATACTACACTTGTATATACACACCATATACATATGTTATATATATATGTACTCTTAGGTTATAATTTAAATCACAATGTACTTCACATAATGTAATAAGTGTAATTTACACACATATAATCCAGGTACGTTTATCTTACTGATATAATACCATCGGATACTACCACATTACATTATATCATATATTATTAAATTGTATTACTCAACAATTATTTATAATAGATCCATGATACATTATTTTAATGTATATCCACACATCATTTGTCACTTACACATATCATAACATATAGTTACTATACATTTAATTCGCATGCTTGCACATATAATTTCTCATCTTATAATTTGAATATTAATTAATAATATACACATATCCTACATCCATCAATATAATTGTTAACCTCCATAACAATTTAATTAACCCTTATATGATTAATTATCACTTTGATATAAATCTTATTGTATTTATAAACACGTTGCTCATTATTATTAAGTTTCTTGCAATAATAATAATCACATATTGTTAATCGATCCTCATTAGTATTTTATAACAGTTAATTAATATTCTTCGATTAACAATTAATATAGATTAATTGTTCACTTAAATTAATATAATCATTCTTATATTACGCCACTGTGCCACACAAGGCAATCAACGAGTTTATCACAAACTCCACCAATTTCTCAATTATTATAATTATTCAATTATATATAATTGAATTAATTCATCTCATAACACAAAATCATTTATATTCAAATAAATTCTCATTTCCATTAATATATTTATTTAATAATATATGGAAATTCTCGGGTATTACATCCTCCCCCCCTTATAAAAATTTCGTCCCGGAATTGCTACAAGGTTACACAAATAGATGGGGATAGTCCCTCATCATCCTATCTTCTAACTCCCACGTTGCCTCCTCGACATCGTGGTTACGCCAAAGTACTTTTACAGATGAAATAACTTTATTTCTCAAAGTTTGTTCTTTCCTATCTAATATTTGGACAGGAATTTCTTCATACGCCAAGTTCTTCTCCACTTGAATGGGCTCGTAAGAAATCACGTGCTTGTAGTCGGCCTTGTACGGTCGCAACACGGAAATGTGGAACACGTTGTGGATATGCTCCAGTTCGGGTGGCAACGCAACTTTGTATGCCACTTCGCCCACTCGCTTCAGTATCTCGAACGGTCCTATGAATCTTGGACTCAATTTTCCTTTCTTGCCGAAACGGATTTTTCCCTTCCATGGAGATACCTTTAAGAATACGAAACTGCCGACTTTGAAGTCTCGGTCCTGCCGATGCAAATCTGCGTATTTCTTCTGGCGATCTTGAGCTGCTACAAGTCTGGCTCTTATCACTGTCACCACGTCTGCGGTTTGTTGAACTAACTCTGGTCCGAGTATTCGTCGTTCTCCGACTTCGTCCCAACATAACGGCGTTCTGCACTTTCTCCCGTAAAGAGCTTCGTACGGTGGCATGCCAATACTCGCATGGTAGCTATTATTATATGCGAATTCTACTAAGGGTAGGTGGTCGTCCCAATTTCCCTTAAAATCCATCACGCAAGTCCTAAGCATGTCTTCTAGCGTTTGTATTGTTCGCTCACTTTGTCCGTCTGTTTGAGGATGATAAGCTGTACTCAACCTCAACTGCGTTCCCATTCTTTCTTGCAAACTCTTCCAAAAATTGGACGTGAAGCGCGGATCTCGATCAGAGACAATTGACACCGGCACTCCATGTCGTGAAATAATTTCTTTTACATATAGGCTTGCTAATTGGTTCAAACTGTAGCGGATCTTGATTGGTAGAAAGTGTGCGGTCTTCGTTAGTCGATCCACGATAACCCAAATAGCATCATAACCTTTCTGTGTAACTGGAAGTCCTACCACGAAGTCCATGGTAATATGCTCCCATTTCCACTCTGGTATTTCTAATGGTTGTAGTAAACCACTTGGCCGCTGATGTTCTGCTTTAACGCGTTGGCAAGTCAAGCATTTACTGACGCACTCTGCGACTTCCCGTTTCAAATTAGGCCACCAAAAATGTTGCCTTAGATCTCGGTACATCTTTGTGCCTCCCGGATGAACGGAATATGTCGTATTGTGTGCCTCGTGCAAAATCTCTTCCCTCAACTCAGTTACCGCTGGTACCCACACTCTCCCTTCAAATCTCAAAATACCGTCTTTATCCATTCGAAATTTTTCTCCCTCACTTTCTGTGATCCTCTTTCGGATTTTCTCACACTCTTCATCTTTTTCCTGAGCTTCCTTTACTCTATTCAACAACGTCGGACAAGCTTCCATTACAATTAACTTCTCACCAGACTTTTCTGGTCCTTTTACTTCTATCTCCAATTTCTCCATCTCTCTTATCAACTCTTCCTGAGTCGTCAAATTAAACAACTTCTCCCTTCCTTTCCTGCTCAGAGCGTCGGCAACCACATTTGCCTTTCCCGGGTGATAAAGAATATCGCAGTCATAGTCTTTGATTAATTCTAACCACCTTCTCTGTCGCATGTTTAACTCCTTCTGTGTGAAGATATATTTCAGACTTTTGTGGTCCGTGTATATCTCACATTTTTCTCCGTATAGATAATGCCTCCATATCTTTAACGCAAAAACTACTGCCGCTAACTCTAAGTCGTGAGTAGGGTATCGTTTTTTGTAATCCTTTAATTGTCGTGATGCATATGCAATGACCTTGCCATGTTGCATGAGCACACAGCCAAGCCCCTTGTGCGATGCATCACTATACACCACAAAATTTCCCGCATCATCTGGTAATGATAATACAGGTGCTTCGCTCAATCTCCTTTTCAGTTCTTGAAGACTTTCTTCGCATTTGTCGGTCCATACAAATTTCACCGTCTTTCTAGTCAAATTGGTCAGCGGGGTTGCTATCTTAGAAAAATCTTGGATGAATCTTCGATAGTACCCAGCTAACCCTAGAAAGCTTCTCACCTCCGTCGGTGTTCTCGGTTGTTCCCAATTACTTACTGCTTCAACCTTCGCAGGGTCTACAGAGATTCCATTCTTATCCACCACGTGGCCTAAGAATTGAACCTTCTCCATCCAAAATTCGCACTTAGAAAATTTTGCATACATCTTCTCCTTCCTTAGTGCCTCCAAAACAATCTTCAGATGTTCGGCGTATTCTTCCTCTGTCTTTGAGTAGATCAAAATGTCGTCGATAAAAACCACTACAAATTTATCCAAGTATGGCTTGAAAACTCGGTTCATCAAGTCCATAAATGCTGCCGGAGCATTAGTCAATCCGAATGACATTACCAAAAACTCGTAGTGTCCATAACGGGTTCGAAACGCAGTCTTTGGTATGTCCTCATCCCGTACCTTCAGTTGATGATATCCTGTTCGTAGGTCGATCTTCGAGAAACACTTTGCTCCCTTCAGTTGATCAAATAAGTCGTCTATCCTCGGTAGCGGGTACCGGTTCTTGATCGTTACTCTATTCAATTCTCGATAATCGATACAGAGCCTCATCGATCCGTCCTTCTTCTTAACGAATAGTACTGGTGCTCCCCAAGGAGAAACACTCGGTCGAATGTAACCCTTATCCAACAACTCTTGCAATTGTATCATCAATTCCTTCATTTCTACTGGCGCCATACGATATGGAGCTTTCGAAATCGGCGCCGTTCCCGGTGCTAAGTCTATTACGAATTCGATTTCTCTGTCTGGCGGAAGACCAGGCAGATCGTCCGGAAACACGTCTTGAAATTCATTAACTACGTATATATCCTTAATTTCTACTCCCTTCTTCCGAGTATCAACGATGTAAGCTAAATATCCTCCACATCCTTTCCTTAACAATTTCTTGGCCTGCATCATCGTAACGCAACACGATTGCTTAAGCGATGAGCTACCATAAAACACTACCTTAGACTTACTCGGAGTCTGAAGGTTCACACATTTGTTCTGACAGTCAATTATCGCAGCATGGTTATACAACCAATCCATTCCCAGTATTACGTCAAATTCTCCCAGTCTAATAGGAATCAAGTCTACGCTCAGTTCATGTTTACTAATATTTGCGCGATAATTTCGATAAACGTATTCTACAGGGATCACTTCCTTATTAGCAACTTCTATGATCAAAGGATTTTCTAATAGTTCTCGAGGTGTACTAAGTTTACTAGCAAATTCTTCAGATACAAAAGAACAGGTGGCACCCGAATCAAATAATACATAAGCATTTATATCATTGATTGGGATTATACCTGACACCACATCCTTCGCAGTCACTGCGTCTTGGACGGTCATGTTAAAGGTTCTGGCGGTTGGGCGGTTGGATTGTGCCGGTCCACCGATCATCAGCTTGTTGCCTCCTTGCTGATTACTACTCCCGCCACTTCCCTTCTTTGGGCAGTCCTTAATTCGGTGCTCCGTCGAGCCACAAGCAAAGCATCCTTGTATCTTCTTCGGTTTCAAACAGTTAGGCGAGATGTGCCCTTCCTGTCCGCAGTTGTAGCAAGTGCCACGTCCCTTCCAGCACTCGCCCTGGTGATTCTTCCCACACTTCGGGCATCCTTCAGCCCTCTTCTTGAAACCTCCACGAAAATTCCCTGATTGATTATTGTTGTTTTTGTTGTTGTTATTATTCTCCCACTTTCTCTTTCCCAAGTTGCTTCCTCCGCTACTACTTCCTCCCGTACGATTCTCTCCTCCAGTATTCTTTCCTTTCTTTTCTTTGTTATACTGACTTAAGGCCTCACTGCCGCCTTCCGCAATGATTGCCTTCTCTAGTAATGTTGCAAAGGAATCAATTTGAAGAACTGATACCTTATTGAACAGCCATGGCTTCAACCCTTGTTCAAAGCGTCTAGCCTTCCTCTCTTCATCACCAACTTGGTGCTCCGCAAATCGCGCCAGTTCGTTAAACCTAGCCGCGTATTGCGCCACCGTCATCTCACCTTGTTTTAACTCTAGGAATTTCACCTCCATCCTATTCTTCATACTTTTTGGAAAGTAATTTTCGAAGAACAGTGTCTTAAACTTATCCCAAGCTATTATCCCTTCTCCAGCTCTTTGTTGATTAGCCTCCCACCAGTAGTTCGCTTCTCCCCTCATCATGTACGTGGCAAACACCGTCTTCTGATCTTCGCCTACGCTAGCTATAGTGAAAGCTTTTTCGATCTCTTTGATCCACGTTTGTGCGATGATTGGGTCGGTAGTTCCCTCGAACTCCGGGGGTCCTACACTCTTAAAGTCTTTAAAGGTTGTTACTGGCACAGTTTGAGGGTTCGGGCGAACGGGTTCATTGTTCCTTCCCCTTAAGGCTTCTCCTAACAAGTCTACCAGTTTCTGGATCGGGTCTACTTGTTCTCTCTCATTGTTAACAGATTCTTCGGGTGCTGTCAATCTACGTCTGGGCGGCATTATCTGTATCACAAGTTTTCATTTTATTATTATTCAAGTATATTACTTAAGTATTTCTTTTAATACTAAAAGAATAAATTTATAACACGTTTCTAAAATCAACTCCATTTATATTCATATGCCATTTCATTTCATTACATGATTTCCCCAGCATACTGCTATAAATGTTATCACATATATCCCCTAATATCACAAAAGACGGGGAATATACCAACCTACTACCATACTACCCCTCTAACAAAAGCTAACTCGGGGTTTACATCATCATCCCACATCTTACACAAAAGATCGGGATTACAACATAGTATATACAATACATAAAGACACAACTAGTACTACCACTAGACTGACTAAGGAAATCTCATCCCATCATCCCGCGCTCCACTGCGCTCTTGTACTCCAACTGTGCTATATACGCAACCAGCTCTCGGCTCAAGGTATGTAGAGTCTGTCCCTGTTCTGCCGGGTAGTGGTACACACCATCAATCACCCTTTCAAAAGCTGAACGGAACACATACCCCATCTTGTTCATCTTTCTCTTCTTGCACCTGACCTCGTCCTCAAGGTCGTCGGCTCTCTCATTAGACGCTTCCCACTTCTCCTCGAAGTGTAACCTATCCATCACCTCCAACTCTAGCTGAGTACGGAGTGCCTCTTTCTCAGTCTTCTCACTCAGCTCCCTCTGCTCAACCTCTTCTAGCTTCTCTGCCAAATCTACATTCCTAGCCACTGACCTGTGAAATAGAGTCCCCATCTGGATCCCTGCCTCCCTACGGTAGGCAATCTCCACCTCTAACTCTTGCATAGCCAGCTTCCTCTGGTGGTCCTCGTCCCTCAGCTTCTGGAACTCAGACTCTCTCTCGTGGGCCTCTGCCTCCAGCTCCTGAACTCTACAGTCTAACTCTAGAATACGCTCCTCGTACTCGCCTAACATCTGTTCCTCTATAGTAGCCTCATCAGAGTCCTCTACTGGCTCATCCTCCATCGGCTCCTCCTCTGGATCAGTCTCTATCTCAATCTCGATCTCATCCTCGTCATCAAACTCGGATGGTGCAACTGCCTGCACTGGTGTAGCCTCTAGAGGTGCCTCGTATACTACGTGTATATCCCTGGGCTCCTCCTCTACAACTCTACTAGGTACCCCTGTGTCTGTCATCCTACACTCACAAACACAAGACAAGAAATAGCATCTCCATTAGAATGTTAAACAAAATATAAGTTCATTGTATAGAATGAAGTTACATTTCATAACAGACTAAGTCTCTCAAGGAAAACTCTACATGAGTTTTATCTCCTTCCTAACTTCTAAGTTCGCCTAAGTTATAGTCTAAGGACACTCGTTCCTAAGGTTTATAACTACAGCTTTGATACCAACCTGTGACGCCCCCAAATTCCAGGACCGCCACTTGGTCTCTCGAATTCGGTTCATCACGTGCTCATGGTAATACATCACAATAATAATAATTAAATATCATACGATCACAGCGGAAAATCTATTTTAGAATAATTTACAATGATTTATTATAATTATTCCCCCAAGTCTCGCAACCTACAGTACTTAATAGATTACCTAATAATATCAGTTAACGACTTATTACATAATCTAACTTAAGCTTAAACATAATCAAATCCAGTCTTACTACATCATCTTCATACAATATGAATATATTTAAAACATAACAGACATAAGCTAGTTGGTAGCTTTGCCCTTGCCCTTATCAACGCCCGAAGGTTCACCATGCTCTGCCTTAACTGAAATGTTTTAGGGAAAGCAAGAATGAGCACAAATTGCCCAGCAAGTAATATACAATAAGGGTGAGTAATAAGATTCTCAATTCTCGAAAGGGTATAACAAGATTTGATAGTTCAAGAATAACAAGAATATCAATAGTTCTCAATATCAGTCGCTAAGGACAGGATAATATCAATATGATTCAATAATAAGTCAATTCAAGATTTCAAATAATTGAATACTGAGTAGTCACTACGGACTATGAACTTCTACTAGAATTGACAGTAATAAACTGAAAATCCAACAAAAACAGGTACAACAGGTGATCAGCCTAAAGTACCCTTGTTATGCATAACAATCAACCATACTCAAGTGTGCACGTCGGTTCTCCGACAATTATATATTCCCTTCAAAGAAGGTTGTTCTTCTCAGTCAAATACAAGATCCCGCACCAATCAATTAGTTTGGGTCGCTTTTCAATAATATAAGTCTAGCCGAATCAAATGGCATAGACACTTTCACAATATTCAAGAACAATACTAAGTTCAACATGAATAATAGCTTTAATGAAATAAGAGTTCAAGTATGCTAATTCGATTCAACCGATTAAATAGGAAACTAGTTCGCAATACACAAGATAGGATACTTGCATAGTAAAAGAGTATAAGTTAGGAAACCTTCACAATTATAGATTTTCTCGCATAAAGTAAATGCGTCGGTTAGGATACTTGCACTTTAAAAGAGTGTAAGTAAGAGAACTTGCCTTTAGCGTAGTTTATCCACGAAAAGCAAATCAACACTTTCGAATTCCTATCGTAATACAGTTACGTATATATATGATATTCATTAGTCATATAATTTAACTTCACATTTTCTCTTTGAATATACGATCAACACATAAGCTAAGTTTTACCTAGCTACACAGTTATATAGAATATAATTTCTATCCTTAACGTTCCTTCTTTAGAGTTTAAACGCATTCTCATATTATATAAGATCTCAACAATTAGCAAACATGCTTGCATATTATTAATATCTCATAAGACCACAATCAATACTAAATATATTTCATTTTAGCAAGTTACGGCATCTCCTTAAGTTAACCGTCAAAATCGGGTTCAAGTAACATCATATAATATCACGTAGCATGTATTCATATTTAAAGGATACTTTACATGCTTGTATAACTTTTCCAAATCCAATCGTACATGGTATAGGTTCTTAAGTTAATACTTAAAGCCATTCAAGGACACGAACTCATATGGTCTAACATGGTCGCTTTTAAACACATAAGATATTCATATAACTTGTATTAGTCATGCTCATGAGTACTCGTATTGCATATATGTAGCTAGCATTGTTATTATCTTGAAAACATGCTTTGTTCATGCTAAACTTTAATCATGGCAACTAATCATGGTATATATATGCATGACACATGAATGAGTCTAAGAGTACTATCACATGTGTTCATAAATGTCAAATTCTAATTCTCGTCATAACATACCAACGTTCACGTTCAAAGCTTATACTTTGTTAGTATAGTTCATTAATAAGGTCTATCATGTTCATGCTTCCTTATGAAACCCATATACACAAGTTAACATGCTTTTCATGTATTTCAAGGCCCTATAAACATGCTCGAAAAGTCAGAATGTATACATGGTCTTTACATGTCAATAACAACCTTCAAAACTTGTATTTTTGTTAGAAAGGTGCACTAGTTGGGTTCACATGTCCATATTATATCACGGAACCTATATACATAAGTTAGTATGCATTTCATGTGTTTCTAGGTCATACTAACATGTCTCGAAAGTCAGAATATTAACATGCTTCATATATGTTAACGTCGTTCATGAAACTTTAAGTTCGTTTTCAAACTATATGTCGTTTGGTTAACCATGCATGCTAATATACTAAAACATGCTCACATTGCCTCATTAGGTTTATATATAAGTATTAATCATGCTTTCATGCTTGTTTAAACAAAAATCAAACAATTAGTTCATAACAGTTTTGTTGCAGAATGCAGAAAAACTGAACACAGAGGCTGGCGCTGCGGCGCGGCACAGCAGCTCACTACTGGCGCTGCGGCGCGAGTGGCGCTGCGTGCGGCGCGGGCTGCGGCGCTGCGGCGTCGAGGCAGTTTTCTGCAGTTCAGACTGCAGTGAAATCCGACCAAAAACCTCCCATTTCATCGATTTCAACATACCCAAATGCTATTAGACTTGTTTAACTTACTAACACGTACATATATGCTTATATAATAGTCAATAGCAATTATCAATTCCCAATTTCATGAACACCAACCAATTTCACGATATTTGATGTTTTTACAGAAATCTCAGAAATGGAAACACCAAAAATGAAATTGAAGAGCAATGAAGCATATATAGTAATTCTAATCACATATATAAGTCCTTTAAACAACTAATTATTATTCTCAATTCACAAAACCATAACTTCCAACTGAAATCAAGAATTCACGAATAGAAATTTTGACAGAAAATGACAATGAAGATACGAAGAGGATTTATACCTCTGTAAATGATTTAAGCTTGCTGCTATCTCAATAACACTGATATATATATATATATGCTCTCTAGTCTCACTTAGCCAAAATGCTCAGCAAAAGAAATGTGAAGGAGATGAGGCTATATTTATAGAACTCCCATTATACAGACAAAGCAATTGTATCCCATATCAAACTAACGGATTATAGGAATGCATGAAGGTTATCAAAGGGTAGGTAATTAGTGGTTGGATTCATCATGAATCCCACTCCCTCCACAATCATGAGCTATGAAATGCTAGTTGCTGAGTTTGGGGAGAAGAAGAAGGAATAGGCCTTAGCTGTATGTCAAGCACGTGAAGAGCAAATGGGACACTTAAAATGAGACAATTGATTTAACTCCTCAGCATTTGCAAATACTACACTTGTATATACACACCATATACATATGTTATATATATATGTACTCTTAGGTTATAATTTAAATCACAATGTACTTCACATAATGTAATAAGTGTAATTTACACACATATAATCCAGGTACGTTTATCTTACTGATATAATACCATCGGATACTACCACATTACATTATATCATATATTATTAAATTGTATTACTCAACAATTATTTATAATAGATCCATGATACATTATTTTAATGTATATCCACACATCATTTGTCACTTACACATATCATAACATATAGTTACTATACATTTAATTCGCATGCTTGCACATATAATTTCTCATCTTATAATTTGAATATTAATTAATAATATACACATATCCTACATCCATCAATATAATTGTTAACCTCCATAACAATTTAATTAACCCTTATATGATTAATTATCACTTTGATATAAATCTTATTGTATTTATAAACACGTTGCTCATTATTATTAAGTTTCTTGCAATAATAATAATCACATATTGTTAATCGATCCTCATTAGTATTTTATAACAGTTAATTAATATTCTTCGATTAACAATTAATATAGATTAATTGTTCACTTAAATTAATATAATCATTCTTATATTACGCCACTGTGCCACACAAGGCAATCAACGAGTTTATCACAAACTCCACCAATTTCTCAATTATTATAATTATTCAATTATATATAATTGAATTAATTCATCTCATAACACAAAATCATTTATATTCAAATAAATTCTCATTTCCATTAATATATTTATTTAATAATATATGGAAATTCTCGGGTATTACATGATCGTCAGCCCACTATGGTATGATGTAGTATGACGACGTCATGTAATGATGAAATCCTCAACGTATCATTACTACGGTACGGTATGGTATCAGGATATTATGAAAAGATTTACTTATTATTTTACTTTCCTAAAAAAAAGAAAAAGAAAAAGGAAGGATTTATTTACTTTTAGTTTCCTTAAACGAAATTTTTTTATTATTTATTGAGTTGGTTAAATATATATATATATATATATATATATATATATTTCGATTGATGTCCGAATTATTACTAGAAGTCTATGCTACTTGATTCAGCTAGACAAGTATTGAAAGATGTTTATGAAATTCGAGAGTTCTTGGTCAAACTATGCCAAACCAAATTGTTTTGGTGTGGATTCAGATGTTAAGAAGCTGAGGTGAACAACCCTATAACAATGGGACATGTTATCGGAGACTATAGTTCCGAATGTAACGCATATAGTCGTTACGATTTACTACGTTTGGGCCCGATGTAGGGGTACGATAGGCTGGCCACCTAGAGTACCAATGCAGTTTTTTAGTGTGAAGTACCGGGGATGAAGCACTGTAAGCCTAAATATAAGTTCAAGGTCTTGTGACCACTCAGCATGATTTGGAATCTTTTAAATTCCTGAGTTATTTATATCGCTTCCCAATTATTAAGCAATTGTGAAAGATTCTTATTATTCTAAAGGTGAATGTGGTAAGAAGGATATTCCTTAGAAAGAAGTAGTTGTAGAACGCATTTATTCAGTGAATAAAGATTAACGTAAAATCTATTTTTGATAGATTGAATGAATGAAGAGTAATAAAAATTTCGAGGACGAAATTCTTAAAAGAAGGGGTGAATGTGATAACACGAATAATTAAAGAAAATGAATTATGTAGTATATGAATTCTATGAGTAGAATATATAGTAATGATCCTTAGAAAGGAAATGAATGAGTTAAATAAGATATATAATATTTGATATATGATTGTGTTTGATTGAAGGTTATGTAATAAAACCTTAACCTTGTTGAAGAGGTGAATTTAGTAGAGATATATGTGTAGTTTATATAAATGTCGTTAAGATAATGTGTTGAAGTTATTCAACAATAAAATTGTGGAAGAGGTTTGGTGTAAACCAAGTAAGGGAGGTTTTCGTTGATTCCGAGGACAGAATCCTTATAAGGAGGGAAGGATGTGACAACCCAGATTTTTTTAGAAATTATAAATGAGAATTTAATGAATAAAATTCTTATTATGAGACGTTTTGAGTTTGAGAATGTGTATATGTGTCATATATGGTGAAATATGTGAATTTATGTGAAGATAATTTAAATGTTAATTTTGATATTTATTGAATTAAATAAATATTTTAATTGAATTATTTATTGAGTTAAATAAATAATTATGTGATTATTATGGAGTAATATAATTAAGTGTAATATATTAATTAAATAAATATTTAGTATTTAATTTAATTGATATAATGATTTTATGTTATAGTTCTAATTTAATTGAGATAATTAAATTAGATGAATAATGTGATGAGTGTTACATGCAATTATAATTAGCGAGTAATTATAATTATGTGACAATATTTATATGATTAATTGATGTTAATTTTTAATTAATTAAATTAGAGTTAAGATTTAATTAGTTAAAGTATAACATTAAGAATATGTGTTAAAGGATTTATTAAAAGAATTAAAAGAGTTTTAAAACCGTTTTCCCAAACAAGGCTCTTGCACCGTTTTAAATCAGTTTTGCCAAATAGGGCCTTAACTATTAAAACTTATTTTTAAAATAACTTATTTTGCCAAACAAGCCTTATGGCTTTATCTAAGTAATTGTTTAATTTAAATTATAATTGGTTTAATTATAGTTTAATGCATGATGTAGTTTGATTAATTATAAATTTTAATTTGTTTAATTATAATTAGAGTAATGGTTTATATTAAATTATAAGTTGTGTAATTATAATTGATTAATTATAAATAAAGTGGATGTTTAAATTATAATTTGTTTAATTATAATTTAATATGAGTATGTAATTATTAGTTGATTAGTTATGTGAAAATATAATGTGATTATATGATGAATTTTAATTATGCGTTAATTAACTATTAATTTAATAGTTAATGAGGAATGAGTTAACCTAGATTGGTTAACTAATGATAAGGTTTAGCTATGTAATAATTAAATGATATTGCTAATTATTCATATGATTTGACAGTGAGTGTTAAACGAGTAAATAGAAGAGAGTTAGAAAGTATAAAGTAGAATTTACTTAGACGTTTGATAAGCGTTTCTAAAAGACTAATAATTGATATGTATGGTAATACGTGTGTAGAATTGATGAAGCAGATTATATTAAGCTGTTTTTCGGTAATTGGTAATCTACGAGCCAGGCAAGTCTTTCAGTTCCTATTTTCTACGTGAGCTTGATGATGAACTGTTTTAAATTGTATTGCAAAGAGCATGCTATGTTATATATGTTGCAAGCATGAAATGTGAAAGTCAATTTATGACTACATTGATTGATTTAAGAATGTTGATTGAGTAAGGAACTCAATCTTTATATTTGTTATGTGATTAAAGCATGTATGCTATGTTACTTTAATGTTTATGAGATGTATGTTGAGCATGTTAATTATGTGTTACGTGATGCATGAAAACTGTTAGTTCTTGCTGAGCTGTCGAGCTCACTTTTGCAAATAACCATTTTTGGAGGTCAAGGATGCAAGGTAAAGATACGTATTAAGTGATTTATAGAGATCAATGTTCAAGAATATTTGTTATGTTAAATTTCAAATTGTAGTTGTTGTTTTCATTGTAACTTAATTGTTAAGTTGTAAGTTAAGCTATCCGACGTATAATGGATATTGCTTAGTGATGTAAAACTTTGTATAGTTCTTTCGTTATAGCAATTCATGTAATAGAATTGAATCAAACTTTTTTAATGTTAAGGTTGCGATTCAGGGCAATAAAGAAAGATTTATAAAAGTTGTAAATATTCTGCATTTTTTTAGTGATTTTATTATCGAATAATGATGTAAAGTTAGAATAAAGTTGTATTGTTAACGATCAAGAAGGGGAATTATATTGTACGAATTTTGGGGTCGTTACACTTACCATCCTCTGGCAGTTATGTGTCAGTTCGATCAGTTCCAGAGCCTACACCAGTTTGAGGGGGCTATTGATCAGAGGATGTCCGCTTCTTCTATGTCGTTAGCCGACTTGATCAGGATTTATGAGTGTTGGAGTCATAGGTAGAGGGCTTTTTTCTCTACTAGCCATCCGGATCGTTCTCCAGAGTATACAGCATGGTTGGAGAGCGATACAGCATCAGCTGCATTCATCCAGTCAGCTCCGGTTGTGGACTCAGATGAGGATCCTATGGAAGATCCCGATTCTCCTACGGAGGATGATTTGTTTATGGATCTGACAACAGCCTTAGTTAGTGACCCGCCGATCATTCCTACCGGGATAGATATAGCTTTGGCAGATTCACTAGCTAGGATAACCTTCGAGAGAGATCAGGCTAGGTATGATCGTATGATCGTCAGCCCACTATGGTATGATGTAGTATGACGACGTCTTGTAATGACGAAATCCTCAACGTACCATTACTACGGTACAGTATTTGTATATTATGAAAAGATTTACTTATTATTTTTAGTTTCCTTTAAAAAAAATTTTATTTTATTGAGTTGGTAAATATATATATATATATATATCGATTAATGTCCGAATTGTTGCTAGAAGTCTATGCTACTTGATTCAGCTAGACAAATATTAAAAGATGTTTATGAAATTCCAGCGTTCTTGGTCAAACTATGCCAAACTAAATTATTTTGGTGAGGATTCAGAGGTTAAGAAGTTGAGGTGAACAACCCTATAAAAGGGGACATGTTATCGGAGACAATAGTTTCGAGTGTAACTCATATAGTCGTTACGATGTACTACGTTTGGGCCCGACGTAGGGGTACGATAGGCTGGCCACCTAGAGTACCGATGCAGTTTTATAGTGTAAAGTACCGGGGGTGAAGCACTATTAAACCTAGAAAGAAGTTCAAGGTCTTATGACCACTCAGCATGATTTGGAATCTTTTAAATTCCTGAGTTATTTATATCGCTTCCCAATTATTGAGCAATTGTGGAAGATTCTTATTATTCTGAAGGAGAATGTAGCAAGAAGGATATTCCTTAGAAAGAAGTAGTGGTAGAATGCTTTAATCCAGTGAATGAAAATATTAAAATTTCAAGGACGAAATTCCTAGAAGAAGGGGTGAATGTGATAACCCGAACTATTATAGATGGTGAGTTATGTAGTATATTAATTCGACGAGTAGATTATTCGGTAATGATCCTTAGAAAGGAATGAATGAGTTAAAGAATATATAATATTTGATATATGATTGTGTTTAATTGAAGGTTGTGTATTAAAACCTAATAGTTGTTGAAGAAATGAATGAAGTATATATATATGTAAAACTTTTTGCTAAGTTAACGTGTTGAAGTTATTCAACAATAAAATTGTGAAAGAGATTTTTTTTGTGAAAACCGAGTAAGGGAGGTTTCGTTGATTCCGAGGACGGAATCCTTATAAGGAGGGAAGGATGTGACATCCAGGATTTTTAAGAATTTATAAATGAGAATTTAATAAATAAAATTCTTATTATCTGATGTTTTGAGTTTGAGTATGTGTATACGTGTCATATATTGTGAAATATGTTAATTAATATAAAGAGGATTTTAGATATTAATTTTAATACTTATTGAATTAAAATAAATATTTTAATTGAATTATTTATTGAGTTAAATAAATAATTATGTGATTAATATGGAGTAATGTAATTAAGTGTATTATATTAATTAAATGATTATTTAATATTTAATTTAATTAATATATAATAATTTTATGTTATAGTTCTAATTTAATTGAGATAATTAAATTAGATGAAGTTATGTGGTAATTGTTACACGAAATTATAGTTAGCGAGTAATTATAATTATGTGACCATTTTATGTGATTTATTGATGTTAGATTTTAATTAATTAAATAAGAATGTTAAAGATTTAATTAATTAAAGTGTGATATTAAGGTATGTGTTAAAATAATTTATAAAAATAAATAAAAGAGTTTTTAAATGATTTTTTTAACCAAACAAGGCCCTTACTTTTGTTTTAAAAGGCTTTTGTCAAACAGGGCCCTTGCACTACTTTTAGACATATTCTAACCAAACAAGCCTTAGTACTAATAATCTGTTTTATAAAATGTTTTGCCAAACTAGCCCTAGTGGCTTTTGAAATTATATAACAACTATATTAATAATATTATTAATTGTAATTAGTATACGTATATTAATATATCCGTTATATATGTATACTACGTTAAGTAAAACTACGTTAGTTAAGCCTAAGTCTAAAACTAAGAACAAAAAAGAAAGATGAGCAGAGAAGGGAGAATACAGAGGAGAAGAAGAGAAGCTTGAGAAAGCAAGAGAAGAACATCATCATCATCTCCATCTCTTAATCCAAACTAGTAAGGGTATAATCTTAACCCTTATAATTGTAGAATCAATTTGTATACTTATTGTATTCTCTCTCTGTCACATTAGGTTTTTCTGAAAATTGTATAATCATGAATTTTATATGTATATATGGTATTCATATGTTTTTCGTAGTAATTATATGCCATGAAAGTAGTCTTCGGATTCAATCGTCTTAAAAACAAGTTTTAAACTATGTTCTTCAATATTTCTTAGTTTAAAACTTCTTTATAAAAAGCTTTTCATGTAAATTACTTGATCATGATGTATATATGTCATGTATATGTATATATTGATGATTATATATGAGTTATATTATTGTTTTAGCAATTCAATCCATGTATTTTTGATAAACAAGAAGAATTGTGTTTATAATGATTTTCTGTGAATTAATTTTTGAAAATGGCTTTTAAAACTATCAAATTGATGTTTGATTATGGGTTATTGTTTAAATTGATCATGTATTATGTTAGTATGTTAAGAGTAAGAACTATTACAATTGAAATTACTTGAATTGATTGAAAAACGAATTCGTAGTAGCAAATTTTGTCAACAACGTTTAATATTGTGTTTTTCTTCAAAAATCATGAAAACCTTGGTTTTGATTATGTGTTGTATGAATTTTATATGTTAAATCATGTTAGAAGTGTTGGATGTTGTTTGTATAAAGTTTTATGTACATTGTGTTAGTTAAAATTGGACTTTGGTGCGAAGAAATAAGCCAAATTGGCTTATTTCTCTGCAAGTTCGCGAGCCGGGGAGCCCAACAGTAGGGTGCCCTGCCCCAGCGGGGCTTTTGGCCTTGGGGGACCCGCCCCAGTGGGTAACCATGCTGTCCGGAGAGGTTTAAGTGTTGTAATGCAAAATTGCTTTGACCTCTTGTAGTAAAATGGCTATAACGTTTTCATACGAACTCCGATTGAGGAGATTCAAGATGATCCGAAACGAGCACGAGTAGACCTACAACTTTTGTTCTTTAACTTTTTTGATTTGAGGTAGTTATCAGGGGTCAAAATGGTCATCTTTATGACTGATGTGTTTTTGGAGGTAATTGGGGGGCGTCGGGCGTGCACGTATGCACATGTAATGCTCCCGACCATGTAAAATGATGTTCTAACTTCCATAACATGACTATTATGTATTATAATGATACTTGACATTAACCATTGAGTATTAGACAATTCGTATGGGCGTGTTAAGCGTGCGCAAATGCGTGTCGTTTGGACGTTTGAATAGGCAAGTTTGGCGTACGGACGTGCAAGCGTCGCAATGCCATAACGAGTGTGTATAACCTTGTTTAATATTATGTTTCTAATAAGAATGAAATATTATAGAGTAATGTAACCCAACATAGGAGCATGCTAAGCGCATGCAAAAGAGGCGAATTAGGTGTGTAACGTATAAAAGTCGAAACGCCGTGTAATGTGTTAATACACTTAAATAGTATTTTGATTCTAATGGAATGAACATTATAAGATATAAAATGGGGATAATATAAAACCAATAAGTAGTCCTAGCAAGACTTAAACACTTGAATGAATTTCAAATATTACTAAAAAGAAATATAGTGAGATATAAGTCGAAAGTTAACACAATCAAATTGAACATTGTGTATTGATAGTAGGAAGAGTTATGAGATGTAGAGTAGAGTTTACATTACAACTACTATGTGTTACTATGTAACTAATAGTTGATGTGCCATGATTATATATAATTGTGTAGGGCACGTGAAGTGCAGATAGTTGTAAGCTGTTAATCTGTTATTGGTAAACAACGATCAAGGCAAGTCTTTCGGTTCCTATTTTTCTACGTGAACTTGATGAACTATTTTAAATTGCATGATATGTTATATATGTTGTAAACGAGCATGATATGTTATACATGTTGTAATCATTAAATGTTAAAGTCAATTTATGACTACATTGTTTTGGTTAAATAATATTGATAGAGTAAGGAACTCAATCTTTATATTTGTTATGTGAGTTGAAGCATGCATGCCATGTTACTTTTATTATTATGATATATATGTTGAGCATATTATTGTGTGCTATGTGATGCATGAAAACTGTTAGAACTTGCTGAGCTGTCGAGCTCACTCTTGCAAATAATAATTTTTGTAGGTCGAGATTTCAAGGTAAGGATACGTGCTAAGTGAATTATAGAGATCCATATTCACGAAGAATACTTATGTTTTATGAGAAATGTATTTAATATTTTGAATGTAACATGTTGTTGAATTATAAGTGGAGTTACCCAATGTATATGGATATTGCTTTATGATGTAAGACTTTGTATAGTCATTTTGTTGTAACGATTCATGATATAGATTTGAAATCGAAGAGATATAATGTATAGGTTGCGATTTAGAGCAATAAAGAAAGAATTTATAAAAGTTTTAAACATTCTGCATTTCTAGTGATTTTAATATCGAATAATGATGTAAAGATAGATTAAAGTTGTTTTGTTAACGATCGAGAATGAGAATTATATTGTAAGAATTTTGGGGTCGTTACAGATTCAACTGCAAGAATTATTGGACAAGAAGTATATTCAGTCGAGCGCATCGCTTTGGGGAGCGCTGGTGTTATTCGTCAAGAAGAAAGATGGGTCAATGCGGCTTTGCATTGATGACTATAAGGAGTTGAACAAAGTCACGATTAAGAATAAATATCCTTTACCAAGGATCGATGATTTGTTCGATCAGCTTAAGGGTGCTAGGTACTTCTCAAAAATAGATTTGAGAAGCGAATATCAACAGTTGAAGGTAAGGAAAGAGGATGTACCAAAGACGACATTTAGAACTCGGTATTTGCATTATGAGTTCTTGGTGATGTCATTTGGTCTAACGAATGCACCTAGAAAATTTATGGACCTAATCAATAGGGTGTTTAAGCCGTTTCTAGACAAGTTCGTGGTGGTGTTCATCGATGGCATTTTGGTATATTCCAAAACTAAGGAGGAACACACTGAACACTTGAGGCTGACATTGGAATCACTAAGACGGGAGAAGTTAATTATATGCGAAATTTTCAAAATGCAAATGCTGGTTAGAGCGTGTGCAATTTTTTGGCCACGTGATTGACAAAGATGGGATTTCGGTGGATCCGTCGAAGGTTGAAGTTGTAATAAATTGGGATTACCCGAAGACACCGTCAGAAGCTAGGAGTTTCTTGGGTTTGGCAGGTTAATATAGAAGATTTATTCAAGATTTTTCCAAAATTGCAACTCCGTTGACGAATTTGACTAGAAAAATGATAAATTAAGTTCATTTGGACGGAAAAGTGTGAGGAAAGTTTTCAAGAACTGAAGAAGAGGTTGAGTATTGCGCATGTGTTATCTTTGCCTAATAGTACATGAAATTTTATTGTGTACAATGATGCGTCATATAAAGTACTAGGCTTTGTGCTTATGCAAAATGACAAAGTCATTGCGTATGCGTCACGTCAGCTGAAGGACTATGAAAAAGTGTATCCGACCCATGATTTAGAGTTGGCGGCAGTAGTGTTTTCTCTGAAGATATGGAGACACTATCTATATGGGGAGACATGTGAGATATATACAGACTATAAGAGTTTGAAGTATATCTTTACACAAAAAGATTTGAATATGCGCCAAGAAGATGGTTGGAGCATATCAAGGATTACAATTGTGAAATTCTATACCATCCATGTAAAGCGAATGTCGTTGTCGGTGCCTTAAGCAAAAAGGGTTGAGAGAAATTGATGTTGCTAACTGCTTAGGAGCAGTTGGTAGATGACATGGCTAAGTTGGAGCTGGAAGTTAAGTATCCGAAGGAGCCAGGTGAAAAACTGTTCCAAATAGGTACTGGTCCAACCTTGGTGGACAAGGTGAGGGAAGAAAAACTTCATGATGAGGAGTGTGAGAAGATCAAGAAGAGAATAACTGAAGGTGAAGAGATTAAGTTAAAGATTGATAGTGACGGACTACTATGATATGAAGGGAGAATCTGGGTTCCGCCAGTACCAGAAGTCAAAGAAGAAATTTTGAGCGAAGATCATAGTTCGAGATATTCGATTCACCCTGAGAGTAAAAAATGTACCAGCATCTAAGACAATTTTTTGGTGGCCGAATATGAAGAGAGATGTTGTTGAGTGTGTCGCGAAATGCCTAACATATCAGAAAGTCAAAGCAGAATATCAGAGACCAAGTGGATTGTTACAACCGCTGGAGATTCTAGAGTGGAAGTGGGAGCATATCACGAAGGATTTTTTGGTTGGTCTTCCAACGACTCAGAGAGGTATTGATGCAGTATGGGTTATTATGGATCGACTGACGAAGTCAGCGCACTTCTTACCAATCATGATTAGATTCAATTTGGATCAATTGGTGAAGCTGTATGTTAAGAAAATCATTTCTAGACATGGTGTTCCAGTGTCAATTTTATCAGACAGAGATCCGCGTTTCACGTTACAAGAATGCTTGGGAACGCAGTTGCGCATGAGTACCGCGTATCATGCTCAAACTGATGAGCAGAGCGAGAGGACAATCCAGACTTTAGAGGATATGCTAAGGGCTTATGTTATGGACTTCAAGGGAAGTTGGGATAACCATCTATCATTGGTGGAATTCGCGTACAACAATAGTTACCATGCAAGTATTGGCATGCCGCCTTACGAAGCATTGTACGGCAAGAAATGCAAGACTGCATTATGCTGGGATGAGATTGATGAGCGACAACTGTTAGGACCAGAATTGGTACAACAAACTGCTGAGATCGTCAAGCTGATCAGGGCGAGATTGGTAGCTACTCAGGATAGACAGAAGAAATATGTTGATTATCATCGTCGTAATTGAGAGTTTGAAGTAGGTAGCTTCGTTTTTCTAAAAGTATCCCCATGGAAGGGGAAGATTTGATTTGGAAAGAAGGGGAAACTGAGTCCCAGATTTATTGGACCCTTTGAGATATTGTGAAGGGTTGGGGAGGTAGCTTATGAGGTGGCGTTACCCCTAGAATTAGACCATATTCATAATATTTTCCATATTTCTGTATTGCGACCGTACAAACATGATTAAAAACTTGTTATAGAGTATAAACCATAACAATTTGATAAAGATCTAACATACGAAGAAGTTCATGTTCAGATAGTTGACAGAAATAAGCAAGTACTCAGAAATAAAGTGATACCTTCTGTTAAGGTAATTTGGAGGAACCACAATGCTGAAGAATCTACGTGGGAACTCGAAGATGTTATGCTGAAAAAATATCCTCAGTTATTTGCTTAATTTTTTGTATAGCGATTTTGGGGACAGAATCTTTTAAGGGGGGAAGAGTGTGACGAATGAATTTATTGAGTCGTGATTCTGGGGACAGAATCATTTTAAGGAGGGAAGAATGTAACAAACGAGATTTTTGTATTTTAATTTTAAATATTTATTGAATTAAATAAATATTTGAGTTGATTTATTTGTTGAGTTGAATAAATAATTGATGTGTTTATGTGGTGGAGTACATTAATTAAGTGTAATATATTAATTAAGTTGATGTTTAATAATTTTATGGGTGAAGTTTTAATTTAATTGAGATAATTAAATTAGATGAATTATTAAGTTTTAATTTTGTAGTAATGATTTAATGAATTGATGAATAATTATAATGGTTTCTAATTTAATTTAATAATTAAATAACAGATTTACTAATTTGTTACATTAAATTATGATTAATAAATAAATTATAATATTTGTGTAGCAATTTGGTTTATGAGGCAATTTGATTTAATAAGTTGTTACTAACTTTAATTTAATTGAATTTGAATATTGGTATTTAATTGAATAAAGGGTGACAATTAAAACTATATAGTAAATGAGTTATTAAAATAAATTAAGAGAGTTTAATTTAGTTTTCCCTAACAAGGCTTATGACTTTTTAAATTCTATTTTAATCTATTTTGCCAAACAAGCCTTAGTGGCTTTTGATTTTAAAAATATGTAACTGACATGTAATTAAAAAGGAGATTATGTTTTGTCAGTTTTATAATATGTATTATAGTTGTTATATTATATTACGTTAAGTTAGAAGAGAAAAAAGAACAGAGAAATAAAAAGAGAATATTAGAGAGAAAAGAGAGAATGAAGAAGAGAAGAGAGAAAGACTTTACTGTGAAAACAAAAGAGGATTTCCATAATCTTTTTCTGAAACTAACAAGCAATTCAAAGGTATAATTCCAATTTTTTTTAAAGTTTTAGTTTTTGGTTTTCTTAGTTCTTTGTAAATTAATTTTGATGACCAATTGTTGAGAATATGATTTATATATGTAATTTGTGTATATAAACTGTTTATATATGAGTTGTATGAGAATTTATGTGACAACTCAAAAAATCGGATTGTCTAGAAATTAGGTTTAAAGAATTAATAATTAATAAAATAAAATTTTATTGATTATAATCTATAGTATGTGTTTATTAGTCATTCTATGACATAGGATGATTAAAAGCCGGAAGGATTCTGGCTACGAGCTAGAATGAACGAGTAAGAATTTTCAAGACGAAAATAAAAGATTTTCGAGAATAAAAATATTTCTGAGAAAAAGACGAAATAGGCATTATTCACATGATAAAACCCTAAGGGTTAGGGTTTGAGATTAGGGTTTGAACCCTAAGCCTTTCTGGGAGATCCGAATGTCGGAATGACATTTTGTCAAAAGATTTGACGATAATATACCGTGAAAAGTTAAGTTAGCCGATAAATGTTTTTCTCGAAAAACATAAAGAAATCGGATGAACTGAAAACAATGAAAAATACTGTTATGTATTTTTAATTCGTTTAACTACGTTAGGGGAAAACTATAATGCCCGAGAAAATCGAACGTTTATGTAAATAAACTTTATTTGATTTTATTAAATAAAATTATAATAAATGTTTATTAAAGTGAGTAAGTTATTTTTAGGTCGTTCTATGACCTAGAAGATGTGAACATGGTTAGTATTCTGGGTAACTGCTAGAATTAAATATTATGAATTTCCAAGACAAAAATGAATGTTTTTCGAGAAATTTTCGTAAAATCACTATTCATCTGTTTCTGCTCTAGAATTATATTTGAATTTTTGAAAAACGCGTAATGATAGGATTTTAGGACGGATGGAATATCTAATAATATTCCAGTTATGGCTCACGATGTTTTATAGTGAGGATTTAAAACCCTAAGGGTTAGAAAGATTAAAACCTAAGAATAAAAAAGTTATGTATAATAATAATAATAATTATACGGAATGAACACGAGTATATTACGAGTTATTATACGAGTATAATACGAAGAGGATACGAGAATTAATACAACGTATAATATAAATTTTATACAAAATAAATAGATTTAATTTGAATTAAAATTAAGATTTAAAACCGTGGGTCGAACCGGTGGGTTAACGGGTGGGTTAAACCCATGGGGTAACCCATAACCCATATGGGGAGACATGGGGGAGCACATGGTGCCCGTGTGCTAGCACATGCTAGCACATGGGAAGACATGGGGTAGCATGTAAGGGGTGATGGGGTTAAGGAGGTTTGGTCTAATGACCAAACTAGCCTTGGTCTTGCATTTCCTATATAAGAGAAGGTTGAGAGCTCATTTTGGGAGTTTAGAAAAATCACCAATGAGTTTGAGAGAGAAGAGAAGAGAGAAGGGAGAGCTTATGTCAAGCAAGTCAAGGAGCAAAGGAAGCTATGTAATTCTTTTGTCAAGAACAAAGGCATTAATTCAAGAACACTTAAAAAGGTATAAGTGTTAACCTTAAGATTTCATCTTCCTTTAATTCTTAAATTAATAGAGAAGTGAAAATTGGAAGAGCATGAATTGTAGGAAGTAATAAGATGGATGTTAGTGGACTTTAAAACACTAATACCCAAGATCAAGTAAAACCATAATTGAATGGTTAAGAAGTTAGTGAAGAAATGAGTTAAAACTATAATGAAATGGTTAAATAATTTAATGAAGAGAACCATTAAAACTTAGATGTTTATGATGGTGAGAATCGTAGATGAATAACCAATGGATTGATTCCATTTGATTTGGAGTGAAAATATCGAGAAACGAAGATTCGACGAAAGTTACGCGATTAGACGTTAAGTGTCGAAATCATAAATTTTCCCAGAATAGAAGTCAAAAGTCGCCGTTTGATTCAGAAGCGTTAGTTTTCGATGGCGTATCATATAATTAGGTAAATAAGACGTGCGAGAGTAAGAACGAACGAATTCGGAGTTAAAACGGAGAATTGAGCGTCGAAAGTTCATGAACGTTTAACGAACGCGTAAAAATGGATGAAACGGTGAATTTTCCGCCAAAGGATTCAGAAATGAATTCTGACTAGATGTAATCGTAGAACATAAGATATGTGAGCTACTGGCTTTGGAACGATCCAATTCCGAGTTATAACGATCGCGTTATGAGCTCGGGAATTTCAGAATTTGAAAAACATAAAAAAAAAATCAATGGAACAGGGCTAGCGCCGCAGTGCCGCCCAAGCCTTATAAGCTGGCGTCGCAGCGCCAGAACAGGGTTCCGGATACTACAAGGCAGCGCGGAAGCTCCAGATTTAACCCTTAGGGTGGTGCTGTAGCGCCCTTAAGGGGAAATTTTTTTTACGCGGTTATTTTATTACCCAACTTTTTACATGGTAATTGAGGGAAAAGTATATGATTAATATTCATGAAGAGATAGAGAACACTTAAACAACATGTTTAAGAGTGGTTTTAAGAATTAAACATTGAATAAACGTATTTAAATTTAAAACTCGAAATTCAAAAACGTGAACCGTGAATCGTAGTCGAGTTGCCGCCTCAAGGTTACATGAGATGTAATAGAGGTGTGGCATGCGAGAGTGTTAAGAAATGAAGATAAAACTTATGTAATTTCTATACAGAGTCCTATAACGAGAATCCGATGGGAATACGTGCGACCTAGCGAATCAATTAGGGTTTTTTTTATCGTGGTGTCTAACGATGATAGAAAAGAGTCGGTTTATAGCATATGAATGATGATAGCCGTAACGAACGATAATAAGAGAAAGAAGAATAACGTATAATGTTGAAAAGCCCAGTTAATGGTAATAACTTGAATAACGTTCCGAGTTGTATGAACTGGACAAGGTAAGGAATGTAATGAAGATTAACTTAACGAACATTATAACTATAATGGTTCGGATAAGTTAAGTCTAAAATGGTAATGCATGCGTAGTCTATAATGGTCGAGATATAGTATCTGGACTAAACGATTCCGTCAGAGAACAACTGTTAATACGAACTAGCAACCGATCTAACTCACTGTGAAAGACAGTGTAGACGAGACGGGAATCTAGTTTATTTGTTGTTTGTGGAAAACCACTCAGAGTACTATATTGAATACTGTTAGAGACTCGAGGTGTGCTAAGTGTAATGTTATGGAAAGAATAGAAGATATGAATATAAAAGATTGGTCAAGTAACTTAGACTACAAGAACGCGAACCACAAGAAGTAAAGTGAAGTTCAACTAATGCATAAGTCAAGTATATGACTAATGGATGTGTGTATTCCTTATGTGTTATATAGGGATTACGATGAACGGCATAGCGTAAGCGGTATGCAGAACGAAGGCAAGTTTCCTTATCTTGCTCAAGTTCTAATTGATGCAAGTTTCCTAACTTCATTCATATTCTATTATGAATGTTAGTTTCTTAACTTTCTCAGATGTTGAATGTAACGACCCCAAAATTCATACAATACAACTCTCAACATCGGTCGTTAACAATACATCCTTATTCAGACTTTACATCATTAATCAATGATACAATCACTAAAAAATACGGAATATTTAAAACTTTTATATTATTCCTTCTTTATTAACCCTGAATCTCAACCTTTATCATTACATAACTTTGATTCAACTTTATTTCATGAATCGCTTCGTCAGAGTTATTATAAACTAAAACTTACAACCACGTTCAATAACCCTTATACATCGGGTAAAATTTAAACTTTACAATTCAACATCTGTTAACCATCATACATTATCAAAAACATTATCTGAAACCTTAAACAGGATCCAAAATAATAACAATTCAGCCAAAGTATATAAAACTTCATGAATTACATCTGATTCATTTCTTTCAAGTAGCACATAGTGTTACCTTGAATCCTTAACCTGCAAAAGTGATTATTTGCAAGAATGAGCTCGACAGCTCAGCAAGATCTAACAGCTTTCATGCATCACATAGCACATAAATACATGCTCAACATACATCTCATAATAATTAAAGTAACATGGCATACATGCTTTACATCACATAACAAATATAAAGATTGAGTTCCTTACTCAATCAACATTCTTTAATCAAACAATGTAGTCATAAATTGACTTTAACATTTTATGCTTACAACATATCATGCTCTTTGCAAAATAATTTGAAACAGTTCATCATCAAGTGCACGTAGAAAATAGGAACTGAAAGACTTTCCTTGATCGTTGTTTACCAATAATGTACAGTTTAACAGCTTACAGATATCTGCACTTCACGTGCCCTACACAATTATATAATCATGCACATCAACTATTAGTCACATAGCAAAGCATATTAGTTGCAATGTAAACTTTACTCTACATCTCATAAACCTTCCTATTATCAATACACAATGTTCAATTTGATTGTGTTAACTATCGACTTATATTTCATTATATTTCTTTTTCGTAATATTCGAAATTCATTCAAGTGTTTAAGTCTTGCTAGGACTACTTATTGGTTTTATACTAACCCCATTTCATATTTTATAATGTTCAGTTCATTTGACTTAAAATATTTTTTACATTCATTAACACTTGTCATGGCGTTTCGACGTTCACTCGTCACCCGCCCGAATTGTCTCTCTTGTGCATGCTTAGTGTGCTTATACAACTAATCTAATACATCATTTATTAATGATAAACATCATTATATTTACTAACATTAATGTTTCATAACTTATAACAACATCTATTATCGTCGACAACACTATACCTGCGTATGTGTATGTCTGACGCCCTCCGATTGCCTCTGAATACGCATTAGTCACAAAGATGACCATTTTGACCCTATCTAACGACCTCAAATAGAAAAAGTTAAAGAACGAAAGTTGTAGGTCTACTCGTGCTCGTTCCGGATCATCTTGAATCACCTCAATCTGAGTCCGTATAAGAAAGGTATGACCGTTTTACTACAGGACGTCAAAACAGTCCACTCGGGCACGTCTGCGCCTGACATGTGTCCGGAGCAGCTGCGCCCATTTTAGCCTTATGAACGGCGCAGCTGCGACATTCATCAGTTCATCATTCTGCAGATTTTCTGCAGTCGCAAAAATTTGACCTATCCGACTCTGATCTTCATAACTTGAGTTATACACATCCGATTGAGTCTGTTTTCAACTCTATGAATTCTTAATTCATAGAACTACAACATACCTAAAAATCAATAATCTAAAGAAACACTAACCAACCTAAATTTTGACCTAAAACTCATGTTCATTTTAGTTTTACTTGTTTTAACATGTTTTAGCGAAATCATTCACCATGGATTCGATTCCTAACCGAATCAATCCGTTTATACTTCGTTGTTTTCGTCTTTCAACATACTAACAACATTTATTATCAATTTCAGATTATATAGATGATCTAACTGTTGGGTTTGTACGTAACGCAATCATGCAATCAAATCACATAAATAGGGTGGAAGCGTAAAAAAATTAGGTTTTCAAAAATTTATACAAACCCATTACCATGATCATTCTTATGCATCAATTATCAGTGAAT
Organism: Panax stipuleanatus; assembly: GCA_020205555.1. Classification (NCBI taxonomy): domain Eukaryota; kingdom Viridiplantae; phylum Streptophyta; class Magnoliopsida; order Apiales; family Araliaceae; genus Panax; species Panax stipuleanatus. Next base: position 4,589,232 of record CM035116.1, read on the forward strand.
GAAGAAGGAGAAAAACAGAATTATACCTTTGAAGATACAAGCTTCCTCAGGTACAAGTTCTACTCCTTTGATTCCTTTGATTCCTCTGTAGCGGCTCCTTCCCTTGATCAATGTCAGCCACCCAAATGTTTGGCCTCTAACGGTGATCCACCAAGAAAGATGAAGAACTCAGTAAGATGGGTTATTGGCTTAACCCTTGTTTCTATCTCTATAAAATATGTGTACTCCCAACTCTTGAAAAATTCACCTACCTTATTTCTGATATAAGACTCTCTTATATAGTTATTAGGTTAACCCTCCTAATCCAATTAGAATAGGGTTTTATTTAATTAATTAATTAAATACTTTTAATTAATTTATATCCTAATCTTTATTAGGATTGAGAGAGAGTACTGATATTATATTAATTCCTAAACTCCTTTAGAATTAAAATAATAATAATATTAATAAGACTCCTCTTATTAATTTATATTTAATATTTCTAAAATTTTAAATAATAAACATTAAGCTATTTAATTTATTCTATCATCATAGATTAAATTAATTATACTTAATGCATTATTACTATCATGCCATTTTCTTCTTAAATAATTCTTCTTCCTTTTATGGTGTGACCCTTTAGGTTCTCCATATTAAACCGGTTGTGAATAAATCAATTAGAACAATTCTAATCTTATTTAAATAAACAAATTAAACTAATAATCTATTTAAATAAATAACATTTATTCTACAATAGGGATAAGCCTCCCTAGCGATCAACGACTTTCCAGATAATATAGATTTCAACATTAATCATAAAAGAACCTGTGAGTTAATAGTTACCGTACAATTCAATCCTTCCACCATACAATGTCCCAATTAAATATAAGACATGGATTTACTGTCAAGTCTTAATTTATTTAATCATATGTATTTCGATTAGAAAATGCACAACTCCAAATAATACAAATTAGAAACCTCTTTCTAATTTCATTCTACCTTGGCCAAGGATTCCTGGGTTGTCATTTAACGAATCACATAGGACATATCTCCTCTTTTACTAGAGGTGGTAGATTCTTTATTGATCATTCATTATCTCCTTATGTAACTCATTACACCCAAGCATACCCTATATATGCCTTAAAAGGCCTTAAGGAATTAGTCAAAGTATAATTTGTTACATACAAGATATTATGATGATCTCAAGTCCAAGGATCACATGTACTACTATCACATTAGGAATTCCTATTGACAGGCGAGTAAAACTCCATTAGGTATTCCATAGCGAGTCACGTTCAGTGAACTTATTCTCCAATAAGCACCTACATACTTGTTTTAGTGTCTCCACACAAATGACCATGAGATCAGTCATCCTCATCCAATGAGCAAGCAACATATGTACCAATCTATCCGGATTTACTAATCCCCATTTTAGTAATCCCACAATTGGGAACTATTTTAGTTTTTAAGCTTTCTAAGAATTTAGATCTCATTATCATGATCTCATCATGATTCTAAAAGCATTGCTTAAAACTATGGGTTATTTACATATTATAAAAATAGCACCATGTAGATAATTATATGTCTTAAATGAATATTTTATTAATAAATAAATAAGATTGTTTACAAAGTATGTGCTTTGTCATCATACATGATTGGCTTGTATGCACACTACTATCACTAACCATCAATTTAAGCCTTAAAATAGAAAAAAAATACATATACTAAGCCATAAACCAAATTTCTTCTTCTAACACATGTTTCCACGAATATGATTACATAAAAACCTGTTATAGATTACATATAACAAATTATACATACCAATTAACATATATGATCAATCTCTTAACAATTTAACCCTCAAAACTAATTACAAAGAAGAACTTCTAGAAAATAAAACCAAAGCTAGAAACTCCAAAAATTTACCTTTGATTCTTCTTTAAATTTAGAATAGATGATTGGAATGTCCTTATTTAATCCTCTTTTTCATCTTGATTCTCAGAGTTTCTCTTCCCTCTTCTCAATTTCTCTCTAAGCTCCATCTTTCTCTCTTTGTTTTCTCTACTCATGTGAAGGAGGAATAAACTGATGAAAGTTACGTAATTTTAATTTGTATCAGTTATACAAAGGAAAAGTTTACAGCCGTTAAAATATGAAAAGTCTCTAAGCCTTGTTTGGCTAACTCCATTAGACTCTCTTCTTGATTATTTTAATATTTCTTTTACTATATGATACCTATGTCACGCCACACTTTATTGCTAAATTATTTAGCTAGCTACATTGAATAATTATACAATTATAATATGTATAACTATTACTCCATACATTACAAAATTATATTCATAACACCTCAACTTAAATTAAACCTTTCCATTAACATAATTAATATTTATTCCCTCTATTTTAATTAACTCACATGAATTATATAATTATTTAATTCATTTCCTCGCATAAATTGTCTCAATACAATTTATTTAATCCATACATCTAATCACTACTTAAATATTAATTAATTTATTTAATACCATTATACTTAAATAAATTATTCCATAATAATTTTCATTGAATATTTATTTTATTCCTTAATCCTAACACCAATATTTATTTATAATTATATTAGTTCTTCTTATTCTCATACTCATTTACATTCACTTGGCTAAATATAATATATTAAGCCATTACATAAACGTATTACTCTTACATGTAATATATTACCTTCATATTTTATTAAAACAATTATATTTATATTAATTCACTATTTTAATTAAGTGAATACTCACATTATTTATGAGATTTAATTCATAATAATTCCACTGCCAACAAGGAATAATAACCAAATTATATTATTTCATAATATAATCTTTAACTTAATTAAATTAACTAAAAATATTCAGTTAATTTTCTTTTCGTAATAACTTTATTTAATTTCTTCAATAGTTAAATTAACTATTAAACCTCATCATCCCAATATATGAATATATATATATATATATATATATATATATATATATTTACTTACACGTAAAACACATCATAATAAGAATTTCATTCATTAAATTCTTATTTTAACAATTTCTGAAAATTCGGGTTGTCACATCCTTCCCTCCTTATAAGGATTCCGTCATCGGAATCACCGAAACCCTACCTTACTCAGGTTTCCATCAAATCTCCTTAAAAACATTTATCGTTGAATAACTTCAACACATTACCTTAATATAGGTTATACATATCTATTCTACTACATTCCGTTCTTCAACAAATTTTAGATTTTATTTCATAACCTTCAATTAAACACAATTATGTTTCAAATATTATATATTATCTAACTCGTTCATTTCTTTTCTAAAGATCATTACCATATACTTTACTCGTCAAAGACATATAGTTCATAATTCATTATCTTATAAGTATTCAGGTTATCACATTCACCCCTTCTTCTAAGAATTTCGTCCTCGAAATTTTTATTAATCTTCATTCATTCAATCTATCAAAGTAGATTTTACGTTAATCTTATTCACTAACTTGTTGTGTTCTGTAACTATTTCTTTCTAAGGAATATCATTCTTGCCACCTTCACCTTCAGAATAATAAGAATCTTTCACAATTGCTCAATAATTGGGAAGCGATATGAATAACAGGAATTTAAAAGATTCCAATTCATGCTGAGGGGTCATAAGACCTTGAACTCTTCTCCAGGTTTAATAGTGCATCACCACTGTAAACCATCTTTAACAGAATATTTAGCAATCACACAGACTGAAAACACTCTCTAGAAGTACTTTAAGTGATCAGCCTATCGTACCCCTACGTCGTGCACAACGTATTATATCTTAACATCATAACGACTATATGCGTTACTTTCGGAACCATTGTCTCCAATAACATGTCTCCTTTTACAGGGTTGTTCACCTCAGCTTCTTAACATTTGAATCCACACCAAACCAATTTGGTTTGGTATAGTTTGACAAAGAACGCTTGAATTTCATGAACATCTTTCAATATTCGTCTAGCTAAATCAAGTAGCATAGACTTCTAGCAATAACTCGGACATCAATCGAGATATATATATATATATATATAAATATCTTTAACCAACTCAAAACTTTTATTTTTTTTTCATTTAAAGAAACTAAAAGTAAATAAATCCCTTTTTTTATAGTTTAAGGAAACAAAAAATAAATGAATCTTTTCATAATATCCTGATACCGTACCGTAATAATGGTACGTTGTGGATTTCGTAATTACATGACGTCGTCATACTACATCATACCATAGTGGGCTGACGATCATATGATCACATCCAACACTAGGTGTAACTGCATTGATAACTTCCTCGATTATTGTCTCTACACCATATCAAATAATGCATAGAACACATAAAATATATTTTAAAATTTTAAAATTATTTTTGTCTAGCTGAAGCAATTAGCATAGACATGTGAATAATAGCACTATTTAAAAAAAAATTCATTGGTTCCATCATTTAATCCAATATTTTTCAAGAAAACAGAAGTGCAACATCAGCACGAAATCAATAAATTTTGAAAATCTAGCAAAGCTAGGAGATTTAGAATATAAAACTTTGTCCATCAATTAAATCTTTACTCCATCATTACTTAATCATTCTATCAACCTTAAACAACATCAATGCTTCCTACACCATAACCTTTCTATTCCCAGTATAGTTCATCAAACTTTCCACACTTTGAAAGTCAGGAATTTTCCACAATAATGAGTTTAAGAACTTCCTAGTCAGACCATAGGCGTCCATTCGCTGAGGAGTTCCAAACATATCATATGATTATGAGTCATGAACTTATCACAAGCATGAGTTTTAAGAACTCGCACTTAATCCTAATAACATCTTACTAATCTTAATAGTCTCTAACTATCAAATATACACATGAGAAAAGAATCACCTTTTCACCACATATACATTGATAGCGCGACACCAACATTCTAAAGATTATCAATGTGATAAACTAAGTGCAAGCACAAAACTCTTGCCCATACAAAAGTTTGTACAACTCAGCCATCACATGATTCTTCAATTGAAATCCCACCTAACTCTATCTTGCTCATAACTTGCTCTTTACTCGATACGAATTTTTCGTATCTCATCATTTATAACTCCTCGTGAGTTAACCTCGTACTATATCATAGTACATTCTCGTTATAGCATTAAACTATAACTATTCAATCATTACTGACCATCTGTCCTTCAACTTTAAAAGATCACGTCGTGACCTTATTCGATAATCATCTCCCATATGATTCTTTCTTATCTCATTATCATTTTGTTTTAAAACATTTTATCTTTTCCTTTCATCAAGTTATATCAGGACCTCATTATGATTTAATCCTATAGACTTCGTCTATTCATCGTTATTCGTCATATTTATTATTGGAGTTAAGTAACTCCTGATTCTCATCTTCATATCTCTTCAAGATTCTTCTTTGAATCTTCTTGTTTATTTATTAACTCTTCTTTTAAAAATTTCTAATTCCGTTCATAAAGTTTAATATTTTATTCAAGTTTTTATTCCTCGTTATTCTCACCTTCTTCTTATAACATTTCTAGGACTTAACTTATCCTATACTTCTACGTATGTGAAAGGAATCACTTTTTCGTTATACGTAACTTAACTTCTCATTCTCTAAGGTCATAGCCTAAGGTACTCTTACCTAAGGTGTATAACCTATCAGCTCTGATACCAACTGTAACGACACCAAAATTCATACAATACAACTCTCGACATCGGTCGTTAACAATACATCTTTATTCAGACTTTACATCATTAATCAATGATACAATCACTAAAAAATACGGAATATTTAAAACTTTTATATTATTCCTTCTTTATTAACCCTGAATCTCAACCTTTATCATTACATAACTTTGATTCAACTTTATTTCATGAATCGCTTCGTCAGAGTTATTATAAACTAAAACTTACAACCACGTTCAATAACCCTTATACATCAGGTAAAATTTAAACTTTACAATTCAACATCTGTTAACCATCATACATTATCAAAAACATTATCTGAAACCTTAAACAGGATCCAAAATAATAACAATTCAGTCAAAGTATATAAATCTTCATGCATTACATCTGATTTATTTCTTTCAAGTAGCACATAGCGTTACCTTGAATCCTTAACCTGCAAAAGTGATTATTTGCAAGAATGAGCTCGACAGCTCAGCAAGATCTAACAGCTTTCATGCATCACATAGCACATAAATACATGCTCAACATACATCTCATAATAATTAAAGTAACATGGCATTCATGCTTTACATCACATAACAAATATAAAGATTGAGTTCCTTACTCAATCAACATTCTTTAATCAAACAATGTAGTCATAAGTTGACTTTAACATTTTATGCTTACAACATATCATGCTCTTTGCAAAATAATTTAAAATAGTTCATCATCAAGTGCACGTAGAAAATAGGAACTGAAAGACTTGTCTTGATCGTTGTTTACCAATAATGTACAGTTTAACAGCTTACAGATATCTGCACTTCACGTGCCCTACATAATTATATAATCATGCACATCAACTATTAGTCACATAGCAAAGCATATTAGTTGTAATATAAACTTTACTCTACATCTCATAAACCTTCCTATTATCAATACACAATGTTCAATTTGATTGTGTTAACTATCGACTTATATTTCATTATATTTCTTTTTTGTAATATTCGAAATTCATTCAAGTGTTTAAGTCTTTCTAGGACTACTTATTGGTTTTATACTAACCCCATTTCATATCTTATAATGTTCATTTCATTTGACTTAAAACACTTTTTACATTCATTAACACTTGTCATGGCGTTTCGACGTTCATTCGTCACCCGCTCGAATTGTCTCTCTTGTGCATGCTTAGTGTGCTTATACAACTAATCTAATACATCATTTATTAACGTTAAATATTATTATATTTACTAACATTCATGTTTCATAACTTATGTGCATGTCTGACGCCCTCCGATTGCCTCTGAATACGCATTAGTCACAAAGATAACCATTTTGACCCTAGCTAACGACCTCAAATCGAAAAAGTTAAAGAACAACAGTTGTAGGTCTACTCGTGCTCGTTCTGTATCATCTTGAAGCACCTTAATCCGAGTTCGTATGAGAAAGTTATGGCCGTTTTACTACAGGACGTCAAAACAGTCCACTTGGGCACGTCTGCGCCTGACATGTGTCCGGAGCAGCTGTGCCCAGTTTAGCCTTATGAACGGCGCAGCTGCGCCATTCATCAGTTCATCATTCTGCAGATTTTCTGCAGTCGCAAAAATCCGACCTATCCGACTCCGATCTTCATAACTTGAGTTATACACATCCGATTGAGTCCGTTTTCGACTCTATGGATTCTTAATTCATAGAACTATAACATACCTAAAAATCAATAATCTAAAGAAACACTAACCAACCTAAATTTTGACCTAAAACTCATGTTCATGTTAGTTTTACGTGTTTTAACATGTTTTAGCGAAATCATTCACCACGGATTCGATTCCTAACCGAATCAATCCGTTTATACTTCGTTGTTTTCGTCTTTCAACATACTAACAACATATATTATCAATTTCAGATTATATAGATGATCTAACCATCAATTTAAGCCTTAAAATGGACCAAAATACATATACTAAGCCATAAACCAAATTTCTTCTTCTAGCACATGTTTTCACGAATATAATTACATGAAAACCTGTTATCGATTTCATATATCAAATTATAAATACTAATTAACATATATGATCAATCTCTTAACAATTTAACCCTCAAAACTAATTACAAAGAAGAACTTCTAGAAAATAAAACCAAAGCTAGAAACTCCAAAAATTTACCTTTGATTCTTCTTTAAATTTAGAATAGATGATTGGACGTCCTTATTTAATCCTCTTTTTCATCTTGATTCTCAGAGTTTCTCTTCCCCCTTCTCAATTTCTCTCTAAGCTCCATCTTTCTCTATGTGTTTTCTCTACTCATGTGAAGGAGGAATAAACTGATGAAAGTTACGAAATTTTAATTTGTATCAGTTATACAAAGGAAAAGTTTCCAGCCCTTAAAATATGGAAAGTCTCTAAGCCTTGTTTGGCTAACTCCATTAGACTCTCTTCTTGATTATTTTAATATTCCTTTTACTATATAATACCTATGTCACGCCACACTTTATTGCTAAATTATTTAGCTAGTTACATTGAATAATTATACAATTATAATATGTATAGCTATTACTCCATACATTACAAAATTATATTCATAACACCTCAACTTAAATTAAACCTTTTCATTAACATAATTAATATTTATTCCCTCTATTTTAATTAACTCACATGAATTATATAATTATAATATATAATTATTTAATTCCTTTTCTCGCATAAATTGTCTAAATACAATTTATTTAATCCATACATCTAATCACTACTTAAATATTAATCAATTTATTTAATACCATTATACTTAAATAAATTATTCTATAATAATTTTCATTGAATATTTATTTTATTCATTAATCCTAACACCAATATTTATTTATAATTATATTAGTTATTCTCATTCTCATACCCATTTACATTCACTTGGCTAAATATAATATATTAAGCCATTACATAAACGTATTACTCTTACATGTAATATATTACCTTCATATTTTATTAAAATTATTATATTTATATTAATTCACTATTTTAATTAAGTGAATACTCATATTATTTATGAGATTTAATTCATAATAATTCCACTGCCAACAAGGAATACTAACCAAATTATATTATTTCATAATATAATATTTAACTTAATTAAATTAACTAATAATATTAAGTTAATTTTCTTTTCGTAATAACTTTATTTAATTTCTTCAATAGTTAAATTAACTATTAAACCTCATCATCCCAATATATGAATATATATATATATATATATATATATATATATACATATTTACACGTAAAATACGTCATAATAAGAATTTCATTCATTAAATTCTTATTTTAACAATTTCTGAAAATCCGGGTTGTAACAAATTACGAGAATTTAAAATTTTATTATTATAAGAATTTAATAAATAAAATTTCTATTACGAGATGTTTTGAGTTTGGATATGAGTATATGATGTGGTGAAGTATATGATGTGGTGTGAATATAGAAGATATATATATATATATATATATATATATATATATATATTCATAGGTTGGAGGAATGAGGTTTAGTAGTTAATTTATTTTAACTATTAAAGAAGGGAAACGAAATTGTTTGAAAAGGAAAGTAAGTTAATTAAGTTGGAAGTTATATTATTGAATAATATAATTTGATTATTATGCTTTGTTGGCACTATAATTGTTATGAATTAAATTTCATAAATAATGAGAGTAATTCACTTAATTAAAATAGTGAATTAATGTAAATATATTTGTTTTAATAAAATGAGAGGGTAATGTGTTACATATAAATGTAATATGTTAATGTAATTTGATTGAGAATTTCGTAAATAGTTATGATAATTATCGAGTAAAATAAATATTTTAGTTGAGATATTTATTAAATAAAGTAAATATTTGATGGAAATTATTATGAAATAATTTATTCATGTATGATGCTATTAAGTAAATTGATGATAAACAATTTTATAATCGGTGCGTATTTTATTACGCTAATGGAATGACAATGCTCTAATTTAATTAAATAATTAAATTAGAGGATGAATGATTTATTAAATAAATTTATTATGTTGATAAGGAGTGATTTGATAAATTAAGTGATTAATAAACCCAATGTAACTTAATATGAAATTTTAAGGTTGATTTGGTTATGTGTGACAAATGTGTCATATAAAAGAGGAATATTTAAATAAATTAGAAGATGATAATTGGGTTCCAGCCAAACATGGCCTTGAGACCCTTGGGCTTTTGTAACTGAGAAAGCCATATTGATGTACATATTATGTTTATATCAGTTATATGAATTTTACGTATTTTATTCCTAAAGCTTAAAAAAACAAAGAAGAACAAATACATAGAAGACAGGAAGAGAGAAATTGAGAAGAGGGAGCTTAGAGAAGAAATTCTCTGTAATTGAAGAGGAGTTTCAAAATCAAAGGAGGGAGAAACAAGAAATTGTTCAAGCTTTATAACAAATCAAAGGTAAAATTTCTAGGTTTCTAGTTTATGGTTTTGTTTTCTAAATTCTCTGTAATCGAGTTTTGGTGGTTGAGTTTGTTGAGGTATAGTTTGTATATATTTTTAGATGGATATAATTTGTTAATGGTCATCTAGAAGCAATTTTGGAGTGTTTAAACTCATGAAAACATGTTAAAGATGAAGAATTGAGTTTTGGTTGAATATGTACATTTTGGTCATTTTTGAGACTAAAATTAGTATGAAATCTTGATGGGAACCTTAAATTGTTGATGGATGTTGTAAGAACATTGAAAAACAAAAAAAAACGCAAGTTGAATGAATCAATTTGGTTAAGAAACGAATTTGTTGTGAATGAATTCGCTAAACATGTTAAAACATGAAAGTTTAGTATGAACATGAGTTTTGAGTCAAGATTTAGGTTAGATAATGGTTATATAAATTATGGATTTCCTTGCTATGTTGTAGTTCTATGAATTACGAATCCATAGAGTCGAAAACGGACTCAATCGGATGTGTATAGCTTGATTTATGATGATTGGAAGGAGGAAAAGGTTGGAAAATTCGCCAGAACAACATACTGGAGGAAAAAGTCGCGTAACATGCTGCCAGGGGAGCAGCTGCGCTGCCCCCAAGGCTGGTTTGGGCGCAGCTGCGCCGGGAGGAAAATTGAGTCCGGGACTGTTTTGACCTCCTGTGGTAAAATGACCATAACATTTTCATACGGACTTGGATTGAGGTGATTTAAAATGGTCCAAAACAAGCACGAGTAGACCTACAACTTTCGTTCTTTAAGTTTTTCAATTTGAGGTCGTTAGCTAGGGTCAAAATGGTTATTTTTGGGACTGATGTATTTTTGGAGGCAATCGGGGGGAGTCGGGCATGCACGTATGCTCATGTAATGCTCCTGACCATGTAAAATAATGTTCTAACTTCCATAACATTACTATTAGGTATTATAATGATACTTAACATTAACCCTTCAGTATTAGACAATTTGGTTGGGCGTGCTAAGCGTGCACAAAATGCGTGTCGTTTGGGCGTTCGAATAGGCAAGTTTGGCGTACAAACGTGCAAGCGTCTCAATGCCGTAACGAGTGTGTATGACCTTGTTTAATATTATGTTTTTAATATGAATGAAACATTATAGAGTAATGTAACCCAATATAGGAGCATGCAAAGCACATGCAGAAGAGGCGAGTTAGGCGTGTGACGTATAAACGTCGAAACGCCGTGTAATGTGGTAATACACTTAAATAGTGTTTTGATTCTAATGAAACGAATATTATAATATATGAAATGTGGTTACTATAAAACCAATAGGTAGTCCTAACAGGACTTAAACACTTGAATGAATATCGAATATTACGAAAAAGAATTATAGTGAAATATAAGTCGATAGTTAACACAATCAAATTGAACATTGTGTATTGATAATAGGAAGGGTTATGAGATGTAGAGTAAAGTTTACGCTATAACTAATATGTATTGCTATGTGACTGATAATTGATGTGCATGATTATATAATTGTGTAGGGCACATGAAGTGCAGATATCTGTAAGCTGTTAAACTGTTATTGGTAAACAACGATCAAGGCAAGTCTTTCAGTTCTTATTTTCTACGTGAACTTGATGATGAACTGTTTTTAAATTATTTTGCAAAGAGCATGATATGTTGTATATATGTTGTAAGCATAAAATGTTAAAGTCAATTTATGACTACATTGATTGATTAAAGAATGTTGATTGAGTAAGGAACTCAATCTTTATATTTGTTATGTGAAGTAAAGCATGTATGCCATGTTACTTTAATTATTATGAGATGTATGTTGAGCATGTATTTAGGTGCTATGTGATGCATGAATGATGTTAGATCTTGCTGAGCTGTCGAGCTCATTCTTGCAAATAATCACTTTTGCAGGTTAAGGATTCAAGGTAATGCTATGTGCTACTTGAAAAAAATAAATCAGATGTAATGCATGCAGATTTATATACTTTGGCTGAATTGTTATTATTTTGGACTCTTTTTAAGGTTTCAGATAATGTATTTGATAATGTATGATGGTTAACAGATGTTGAGTTGTAAAGTTTAAATTTTACCCGGTGTATAAGGGTTATTGAATGTGGTTGTAAGTTTTAGTTTATACTAACTCTGACGAAGCGATTCATGAAATAAAGTTGAATCAAAGTTATGTAATGATAAAGGTTGAGATTCAGGGAAATAAAGAAGGAATAATATAAAAGTTTTAAATATTCCGTATTTTTAGTGATTGTATCATTGATTAATGGTGTAAAGGATGTATTGTGAACGACCGATGTCGAGAGTTGTATTGTATGAATGTTGGGGTCGTTTCAGTTGGTATCAAAGCTGATAGGTTATACAGCTTAGGTAAGAGTACCTTAGGCTATGACCTTAGAGAATGAGCAGTTAAGTTACGTATAACGAAAAGGTGATTCCTTTCACAAACGTAGATGTATAGGATGAGTTAAGTCCTAAAAATATTATAAGAAGAAGGTAAGAATAACGAGGAATAAAACTCGAATAAAAGGTTGAACTTTATAAACGAAGTTAGAAATTCTTAAAAGAAGAGTTAATAAATAAACAAGAAGATTCAAAGAAGAATCTTGAAGAGATATGAAGATGAGAATCAGGAGTTACCTAACTCCAATAATAAAGATGACGAATAACGATGAATAGACGAAGTCTATAAGATTAATCATAATGAAGTCATGATATGACATGATGATAGGTAAAGATAAGAAGTTTTAACACAAAATGATAATGAGATAAGAAAGAATCATAAGGGAGATGATTATAGAATAAGGTCACGACGTGATCTTTTAAAGTTGAAAGACAGATGGTCAGTAATGATTGAATAGTTATAGTTTGATGCTATAACGAGAATGTACTATGATATAGTATGAGGTTAACTCACGAGGAGTTATAAATGATGAGATACAAGGAAATTGTATCGAGTATAGAGCAAGTTATGAGCAAGATAGAGTTAGGTGGGATTTTAATTGAATAATCATGTGATGGCTGAGTTGTACAAACCTTTGTATGGGCGAGGGTTTGGTGCTTGCACTTTGTTTATCACATTGATAATCATTGGAATGTAGGTGTCGCGCTATCAATGTATATGTGGTGAAAAGGTGATTCTTTTCTCATGTGTATATTTGATAGTTAGAGACTATTAAGATTAGTAAGATGTTATTAGGATTAAGTGCGAGTTCTTAAAACTCATGCTTATGGTAAGTTCATGACTCATAATCATATGGTATGTTTGGAACTCCTCAGCGAATGGACGCCTATGGTCTGACTAGGAAGTTCTTAAACTCATATTATTGTGGAAAATTCCTGACTTTCAAAGTGTGGAAAGTTTGATGAACTATACTGGGAATAGAAAGGTTATGGTGTAGGAAGCATTGATGTTGTTTAAGGTTGATAGAATGATTAAGTAATGATGGAGTAAATATTTAATTGATGGAGAAAGTTTTATATTCTAAATCTCCTAGCTTTGCTAGATTTTCGAAATTTATTGACTTCGTGCTGATGTTGCACTTCTGTTTTCTTTATAAAAAAAACATTGGATCAAATGATGGAACCAATGATTTTTTTAAAAAAAATAGTGCTATTATTCACATGTCTATGCTAATTGCTTCAGCTAGACAAAAATAATTTTAAATTTTCAAAATATATTTTATGTGTTCTATGCATCATTTGATATGGTGTAAAGACAATAATCGAGGAAGTTATCAATGCAGTTAAACCTAGTGTTGGTTGTGATCGTATGATCATCAGCCCACTATGGTATGATGTAGTATAACGACGTCATGTAATGACGAAATCCTCAACGTACCATTATTAATGTACGGTATCAGGATATTATGAAAATATTCATTTATTTTTAGTTTCCTTAAACTATAAAAAGAACAAGGGATTTATTTACTTTTAGTTTCTTTAAATGAAAAAATATATATATTTTGAGTTGGTTAAAGATATATATATTTATATATCCCGATTGATGTCCGAGTTATTGCTAGAAGTCTATGCTACTCTATTCAGCTAGACGAATGTTAAAAGATGTTCATGAAATTCAAGCGTTCTTTGTCAAACTATGCCAAACCAAATTATTTTGGTGAGGATTCAAATGTTAAGAAGCTGAGGTGAACAACCCTGTAAAAGGGTACATGTTATTGGAGACAATGGTTCCGAGAGTAACGCATATAGCCGTTACGATGTTAAGATGTAATACGTTGTGCACGACGTAGGGGTACGATAGGCTGGTCACCTAGAGTACTTGCAGAGAGTGTTTTCAGTCTGTGTGATTGCTAAACATTCTGTTAAAGATGGTTTACAGTGGTGATGCACTATTAAACCTGGAGAAGAGTTCAAGGTCTTATGACCCCTCAGCATGAATTGGAATCTTTTAAATTCCTGTTATTCATATTGCTTCCCAATTATTGAACAATTGTGGAAGATTCTTATTATTCTGAAGGTGAAGGTGGCAAGAATGATATTCTCTAGAAAGAAATAGTTGTGGAACACAACAAGTTAGTGAATAAAATTAACGTAAAATCTACTTTGATAGATTGAATGAATGAAGATTAATAAAAATTTCGAGGAAGAAATTCTTAGAAGAAGGAGTGAATGTGATAACCTGAATATTTATAAGATAGTAAATTATGAAGTATATGTCTTCGACGAGTAAAGTATATGGTAATGATCCTTAGAAAGGAAATGAACGAGTTAGAGAATATATAATATTTGAAACATAATTGTGTTTAAATGAAGGTTATGAAATAAAACTTAGAATTCGTTGAAGAACTGAATGTAGTTGAATATATATTTAAAACCTATATTAAGGTAATGCGTTGAAGTTACTCAACGATAAATGTTTTTTAAGAGATTTGATGAAAACCTGAGTAAGGTAGGGTTTCGATGATTCCGAGGACGGAATCCTTATAAGGAGGGAAGGATGTGACAACCCGAATTTTCAAAAATTTATTATTATAAGAATTTAATAAATAAAATTCTTATTACGAGATGTTTTGAGTTTGGATATGAGTATATGATGTGGTGAAGTATATAATGTGGTGTGAATATAGAAGATATATATATATATATATATATATATATATTCATAGGTTGGAGGAATGAGGTTTAGTAGTTAATTTATTTTAACTATTAAAGAAGGGAAACGAAATTGTTTGAAAAGGAAATTAAGTTAATTAAGTTGGAAGTTATATTATTGAATAATATAATTTGATTATTATGCCTTGTTGGCACTATAATTGTTATGAATTAAATTTCATAAATAATGAGAGTAATTCACTTAATTAAAATAGTAAATTAATGTAAATATATTTGTTTTAATAAAATGAGAGGGTAATGTGTTACATATAAATGTAATATGTTAATGTAATTTGATTGAGAATTTCGTAAATAGTTATGATAATTATTGAGTAAAATAAATATTTTAGTTGAGATATTTATTAAATAAAGTAAATATTTGATGGAAATTATTATGGAATAATTTATTCATGTATGATGCTATTAAGTAAATTGATGATAAACAATTTTATAATCGGTGCGTATTTTATTACGCTAATGGAATGACAATGCTCTAATTTAATTAAATAATTAAATTAGAGGATGAATGATTTATTAAATAAATTTATTATGTTGATAAGGAGTGATTTGATAAATTAAGTGATTAATAAACCCAATGTAACTTAATATGAAATTTTAAGGTTGGTTTGGTTATGTGTGACAAATGTGCCATATAATAGAGGAATATTTAAATAAATTAGAAGATGATAATTGGGTTCCAGCCAAACATGGCCTTGAGACCCTTGGGCTTTTGTAACTGAGAAAGCCATATTGATGTACATATTATATTTATATCAGTTATATGAATTTTACGTATTTTATTCCTAAAGCTTAAAAAAATAAAGAAGAACAAATACATAGAAGAGAAGAAAAGAGAAATTGAGAAGAGGGAGCTTAGAGAAGAAATTCTCTGTAATTGAAGAGGAGTTTCAGAATCAAAGGAGGGAGAAACAAGAAATTGTTCAAGCTTTATAACAAATCAAAGGTAAAATTTCTAGGTTTCTAGTTTATGGTTTTGTTTTCTAAATTCTCTGTAATCGAGTTTTGGTGGTTGAGTTTGTTGAGGTATAGTTTGTATATATTGTTAGATGGATATAATTTGTTAATGGTCATCTAGAAGCAATTTTGGAGTGTTTAAACTCATGAAAACATGTTAAAGATGAAGAATTGAGTTTTGGTTGAATATGTACATTTTGGCCATTTTTGAGACTAAAATTAGTATGAAATCTTGATGGAAACCTTAAATTGTTGATGGATGTTGTAAGAACATTGAAAAACAAAAAAAAACGCCAGTTGAATGAATCAATTTGGTTAAGAAACGAATTCGTTGTGAATGAATTCGCTAAACATGTTAAAACATGAAAGTTTAGTATGAACATGAGTTTTGAGTCAAGATTTAGGTTAGATAATGGTTATATAAATTATGGATTTCCTTGCTATGTTGTAGTTCTATGAATTACGAATCCATAGAGTCGAAAACGGACTCAATCGGATGTGTATAGCTTGATTTATGATGATTGGAAAGAGGAAAGGGTTGGAAAATTCGCCAGATGCCAGGGGTGCAGCTGCGCTGCCCCCAAGGCTGGTTAGGGCGCAGCTGCGTCGGGAGGAAAATTTAGTCCGGGACTGTTTTGACCTCCTGTTGTAAAATGGCTATAACTGTTTCATACGGACTCGGATTGAGGTGATTCAAGATGGTACAGAACGAGCACGAGTAGACCTACAACTTTCGTTCTTTAAGTTTTTCAATTTGAGGTCGTTAGATAGCGTCAAAATGGTCATTTTTGAGACTGATGTATTTTTGGAGGCAATCGGGGGGCGTCAGGCATGCACGTATGCTCATGTAATGCTCCCGACCATGTAAAATAATGTTCTAACTTCCATAACATGACTATTAGGTATTATAATGATACTTAACATTAACCCTTCAGTATTAGACAATTTGGTTGGGCGTGCTAAGCGTGCACAAATGCGTGTCGTTTGGGCGTTCGAATAGGCAAGTTTGGCGTACAAACGTGCAAGCGTCTCAATGGCGTAACGAGTGTGTATGACCTTGTTTAATATTATGTTTTTAATAAGAATGAAACATTATAAAGTAATGTAACCCAATATAGGAGCATGCAAAGCACATGCAGAAGAGGCGAGTTAGGCGTGTGACGTATAAACGTCGAAACGCCGTGTAATGTGGTAATACACTTAAATAGTGTTTCGATTCTAATGAAACGAATATTATAATATATGGAATGTGGTTAATATAAAACCAATAGGTAGTCCTAACAGGACTTAAACACTTGAATGAATATCGAATATTACGAAAAAGAATTATAGTGAAATATAAGTCGATAGTTAACACAATCAAATTGAACATTGTGTATTGATAATAGGAAGGGTTATGAGATGTAGAGTAAAGTTTACGCTATAACTAATATGTATTGCTATGTGACTGATAATTGATGTGCATGATTATATAATTGTGTAGGGCACATGAAGTGCAGATATCTGTAAGCTGTTAAACTGTTATTGGTAAACAACGATCAAGGCAAGTCTTTCAGTTCTTATTTTCTACGTGAACTTGATGATGAACTGTTTTTAAATTATTTTGCAAAGAGCATGATATATTGTATATATGTTGTAAGCATGAAATGTTAAAGTCAATTTATGACTACATTGATTGATTAAAGAATGTTGATTGAGTAAGGAACTCAATCTTTATATTTGTTATGTGAAGTAAAGCATGTATGCCATGTTACTTTAATTATTATGAGATGTATGTTGAGCATGTATTTAGGTGCTATGTGATGCATGAAAGATGATAGATCTTGCTGAGCTGTCGAGCTCATTCTTGCAAATAATCACTTTTGCAGGTTAAGGATTCAAGGTAGCGCTATGTGCTACTTGAAAAAAATAAATCAGATGTAATGCATGCAGATTTATATACTTTGGCTGAATTGTTATTATTTTGGACCCTTTTTAAGGTTTCAGATAATGTATTTGATAATGTATGATGGTTAACAGATGTTGAGTTGTAAAGTTTAAATTTTACCCGGTGTATAAGGGTTATTGAACGTGGTTGTAAGTTTTAGTTTATACTAACTCTGACGAAGAGATTCATGAAATAAAGTTAAATCAAAGTTATGTAATGATAAAGGTTGAGATTCAGGGAAATAAAGAAGGAATAATATAAAATTTTTAAATATTTCGTATTTTTAGTGATTGTATCATTGATTAATGGTGTAAAGGATGTATTGTTAACGACCGATGTCGAGAGTTGTATTGTATGAATGTTGGGGTCGTTACAACATTGAACATGAGAAAGTATTTCGTATGTGCAAATGTGTAATGTTGTACAATGTGTTAGTATGTATGATGCCTTGTGCCACAATGTTAAACACTTCGGTGTTTCTGTGATTGAACTGTTCGTTGATTGAACTGTTCCATGTTAAGAAGTTCGGTTTATTCATGAACCGTTACTGGTAAGTCTGTGCTAATGATTTTAGCCAGACATAATATGTATGAAAAAGGTAGAAGGATGAAAGTATGACAAAGAAAAGGTGATGAGTGTTTTAAAATGATAGAGATCAAAGCGTATTCCTATTATTCGAGCTGCTTCATAACCATTGTTCGGTTATTGAAGTCTTAAAAGAATTTTGATTCTTGCTTTGGTTGTTATTCAACTTCTATAACTTGCTGAGCAATTGAATGCTCACACTTGCTTGAAATAAAATATTTTCAATGAACGACGGTAGTATTTATTAAAGGACCCTGTGAAGATCAAGATGATCGATGTCCTGCTATGGTGAGATGCTATGGTTGCGAGTACCATTAGCGTCACAAGATGAAGGACTGTACATGTTATGAACAAGCGTAAAGATCAAGCCAAGACTTGTAGAATAGTTAGTTAAAACTATTCTGTAGATATGGTAACTAGTTAAGTTACAATTGTAACGAATGGGATTTTGTATATTAATTCTAAATATTTATTGAATTAAATAAATATTTTAATTGATTTATTTATTGAGTTAAATAAATAATTTATGTGATTATGTTATAAAGAAATTTAATTAAGTGCAATATGTTAATTAAATAAATATTTAATATTAAATTATTGTGTAAGTAATTTTGTGGTGTATTTCTAATATAATTGAGATAATTAAATTAGATGAATATTATGTGGTATTGTTATATGAGATTTTGATTAGTGAGTAATTAAAATTCAGTAACAGTTTAGTGTTATGTGGCAATTTTAATTAATTAATTAATGTTAGCTTGTATTTAATTAAATAAGAATGTTGGAATTTAATTAAATAAAGTGTAACATTAAAAGTATGTGGTAAAGGAGTTATTAAAATAAAATAAAAGGATTTTTAAATAGTTTTACCAAACAAGGCCCTTAAACCTATTTTTAAAAACTTTTACTAAACAAGGCCTTAACTACAAAAAAAAACTATTTTTGAAAATAAATGGTTTTGGCCAAACAAAGCCTTATGGCTTTTTGATTTTTAAAAATATGTAACTGACATTATATTTAATAAGGGCTATTATGTTTATCAGTTATATTATATACAGTTACTAGTATTTGCCCGTGCCTGAAGGCACGACATAACGAAAAATACTACATTACCTAAAGACTCTTTGCAACCTAAAATAACTTACAATCAGACATAACAATCATCAACACATATCCAACCACCAAAACATAAAGCTAGTCGCTACTAATTTCAAAAAAATTAGGCAGAGTTTCCTTTAAAAATAGATATCTAGAAAAATCTAAACCTGTTTACAAAGCTTACAATCATCAATATATATCCAAACCACCAAAACAACCATAATTTCATACCCAAACCATCATAACCATGTATGATTAATTAACTTTACAAAAGACAAAACATGAGTCCTTATGTGTTAAGCCAAAAAATAGATTAAAATTCGAAAATGCTTTATTTCTTTCGATCAAAATGAACACTCAATAAGACAACCTAAATTAGCCTACAAATTTCACAAAATGAACACTCAATAATAACCAACTCAACATCCATTCCATCATAACATTCATAATAAAAAAACCTATTTCATCTTAACTATAAACCTATTTCATAATAAAAATAAAAACAGCCAAATTAAAAGACACCCAAGTTAAAAAAACAACCTAACATTCGTGTGCAAACGTGTATGTGTTTTGTGTGTGTGTGTGTGTGCTACTGCTATGAAAGAGCGAGAGAAAGAGAGAGAGATAGAGAGATAGAGAGATGGAATGAGAACACAAATTAAACGCCCAAATTTAAAACACCCAAATTAAACACCAACATTCAAAAACTGAAGCTGCCATCGACTTTAAATATTATGATGAAATTTTATAAGAAGACTTATGATGAAATAGATAAGAATCTTTAACTGAAGCTATTCGGCAACTTAAGTTAAAGATTTCAAGCTATGATGAAATAGATAAGAATATTTAACTGATGCTAATGGTTGATTCACTTGATAAAAGAAAACATGATAAAAATAATTTTAATTTAAAGCACAAAAATTAGACCTAAGTGAAAATTAGGCCCAATACATGGTAAGAGGCTGTTTGAAAATGAAACTACAGAAAGAGTCATCAAGCATTCCTCTTCTAGAAAAGTGTCATCCACATACCCTTAAAGGAGGTCAAGCTCAGCCTCTCTCATTTTAGTTTGGTATTTTTCGAAAAATCGGACAATGCCAAAAGTTAGTAATCTTCTCATCAATCTCACCAAGCTCAACCTAGTTAGCAATCTGTTCAATTTTTGGAGGTTTGTTGAAGCTTTGGGTCAGCCTGTATAATCGTGGACCAAGGCCTTGGTCGAGGAGGTATACTCTCTTCTCTCTGTAGAAGACTCTTAAAACAATAAGAAAGAAACTTTTTCTCTCTTTTTTTTATTCTCCGCACTTAAATTTTCTCTCTTCTCCTTTTTTCACCCATCCTCCAAAATATAGGGTAAAAGATCTAACATAAGTGATCGAACAACCAAACACTACCTACATCATTTCAATAACAAAATGTGAATTATGTAAGGAAAAGAAAAACAGCAGTCCAATAACATTATAACCATCAAAATAAACAGTTAACTATATAAATACAACGTAACTTATGCAAATTAATCAATAAATTTGGAAATTTCGGCATAGAAGTTCTAACCATTCAAACAGTTAAATCAAAAGAAACAATTAACCATATAAAATACCAAATGCACAAACAATTAGTTTTCAGATAGTAAATTCCTTTATACCAAACCCAATTCTCAAATAATTTTTTTTTTTTTTAAATGCAATAAAAGAAATGGAGAACTTGTTACCTTAGAATCCCCAAAATTATGTAGTCCCTTGCATCAATTTGATGATAGTGATCGAAAATGAAGATTTCCAATATGAATTACCTTTAAGCAAAGGCTTGATTTTGCGGGAAATTACTGAGGAGACAACTTTCTCTTTCCTCAAAATGACTGGAAAGGGAGAACTTTCTCTTTAAAAAAAAGGCTTGATTTACTAAGGCATTTGGAGGTGGAGGAGAGTACAACAAAAAAGGAGAAGGCAGAATGAGAAAGGAGCAGAGGTATAAAGCGAGATTTGGGTAGCGTATAGGGGGGGTTTTATTTGGGCGGGATTTTTTGGAGGTGAGATGAGATGGGAGCCTTTGGATAAGTTGGAAGAATTGATAGTGAATCTGAGCCGTTGTTGTGCTTTGTCAAATTTTAAAGTGGGAATAGATTCAAATTGGGTTCTGTTTTATTATATAGATATTCTGAGAGTACCTTTGGGGCATTCTTGAATTCAAAACAAGACAAATGGATAGAAAGCAATCTCCGAAGAACAGTTTTTAATGCAAGTTCTTGTACATATGAAGATAATGAAGATAAAGGTAGCAAAACAACAACACTTAGAAATTGTAACGTGGCCAATTTTTTCCTATTTACGTTGAAGGTGTTGTATTCAACATATAACTTATTTTAAATACGTTATACCAAATAATACTACATTTTTACCTTATTTTCTACAATAAGTTTTAAACATCTTCGAATAAGCACAAACAGGGCCTATAAATTGTAAACATCTCCTCTCTTTTTTGCATCAAGTCTCAAAAAGTATTTCGAACGTTTTCATAGAAAATTTTTATTCATACAAACATGTTACATAGTAGCAAAAACTAAAAAACTGCAACTGAGTTAAACTACAAATTAGAATCATTACCATAATACTTCTCCTTTTCCAAAATTTGAAATGCATTTCTAAAAAAAAGAACGGCTTAAAATAAAACTCTATTTTAACATTTGCAACATATGTAATAGGTACTCAATCTGCCTAAAATATAAATAATAGCGTGTTGGAATTTCATGTCACTTCTTAATCTAAAATTAGAAATGTATCCCTAAATTTGTTTGAAACTGCGGTAACGATGTATTGAACTTATGAAATACAAATAATAATAAAGCAGTCCGTCCCATTTTGATGTAAATAATAATTAATCAAACCTTTTTCTTTTGCTTATGTTTCTGGGGTAATATGTTGGTTCTAACTGGATTCAAAGCAGCTTTCACAGCATAAATAGTGTCACTCTAGATCTGCGACAAAGTCCCCCTCTTTGATTTCCGATCCGTCATCACCGACTTTCTGATTCCGCTGCCTTGAGGCAGAAATGCCAAGGGTGACGCTGAAGAGGGAGAAGGAGGTGGAGGAGCAGACGATGGTATCGGCGTTGTCCTCGAACAGTCATGTACACAAAACAAACGTAAAAAATTATAACATGATTAGTTTATTTTATCATTACAGTTACAGTAGGAGATCTGAAAAGTAGAGATTTAAGGAATTACCGCCATTGAATTTTCTTGATCGTTGAAGTCTGATGAGGAAATTGAGTGACTTCTTCATCTTTCTTATTTTTTCTTTCTGTTCAAAGATCAGGAGCTCGCTGCACTTGCCCAGCTTCTGTTTCACTGATGTTTACTCCATTTGATTGAAATTATTAGCTAAACGACTCCAAGAACGACAAAATCGGCACACCCTGACATGACGTAAAAGCCTCTTCAACACTTTCAGGATACTCAAATCATAAATTAGAAAAAAATGAATTATCAGCATAATACCAAAAAAATGTCTAATAATCATAAAAGTGGAAAGATATAGTGAGAGCAATGTAATATTAACATGTGAGACCAACAAAAAATTATTGTGGCAACCAAATTTCCAAGTAACATGACAGATATGAACATATCATCAGCCACATAACGAAAGTGTACTTAAGCCCATTACATGGAAAGGAAATAATGAGCTCATGTACGACAAATGAAATACAGATAAAAATCTTAAACTACATAAATGTACAGTACTAGTTCATTGCCAAGCTAAAAGATAAGAGTGGAAGTTCAAAACAAAAAATAAGATATGTCATATTGAAAAGGAAAAACTGAAAGCAGAATGAAAACAGATTCCGAAAAGTAGAATGCAAACGATCCTCTTTAAGTTACTAACCCCTTCCCCCATCACAAAATTAAATTTATAAGTCTACATATAACCCCATGATTGTAGTAAAAAGGAGTCATGGTACAAAATTTAAATATCCAAATGTATAGAGTCACTCTCACTCACATTAAGTTGCAACCCATTTTGTTATGACAAAAGTAAAAAATAAGTCCCCATAAGTTTATTTCAAGTGGGCTTAGCAGAATTTAACTATAAAGCAAAAGAAGACTTGTTAATAAATAGAAAAAGTAAGTACTATAAACTAAAACTCATAGCCAAAATGCCCAAAGGTTATACCAAAATAAAAGCTTGTTCAGTAATTTTTTGGGGGAAGAATACTTACATACTTGAGTATTTAGACATGACATAGAATAGTAACATAAGTTAGAAGATTAATGTACAAAAGTAAATTTCTCAAATTGTCAATCCATGTTAAATGGTAACAATTAAAGTTGGGTGGAAATCAAGTAATTCTATTAAAGCAATCCAATATAGGTATAGATACACACCAAAGGTTCGAACAAAATCTCAGAAGAGTAGTCATTAATATATTCCAAAGCAAAAGTAACAAAAACCTCAAAATTTACAATTGAGAAACGATATGTATCGATTTTTAATTCAAAAGTTGCTTAATTTGAAATAATAACGTACAGTGCATGCGAATTACAGATTCAAAATGGCAATGAAGATGACGAAGCTGATACATAAGCAGAGACATAGATATATAGATATAGAGAGAGAATTGATATAGAAATGATTCGGAGAAAAGATGGGGATTAGAGGACGATTAGATCGTGTCCGTCGGATAGAAGAAGAGTTGTAACAGCGGCAAATGAGAAAGGAGCAGAGGTATAAGGCGAGATTTGGGTAACGTGTAGGGGGGGTTTTATTTGGGCGGGATTTTTTGGAAGTGAGATGAGATGGGAGCCTTTGGATTAAGTTGGAAGAATTGATAGTGAATCTGAGCTGTTGTTGTGCTTTGTCAAATTTTAAAGTGGGAATAGATTCAAATTGGGTTCTGTTTTATTATATAGATATTCTAAGAGTACCTTTGGGGCATTCTTGAATTCAAAACAGGACAAATGGGTAGAAAGCAATCTTTGAAGAACAGCTTTTACTGCAAGTTCTTGTAATATGAAGATAATGAAGATAAAGGTAGCAAAACAACAATACTTAGAAATAGTAACGTGGCCAATTTTTTCCTATTTACGTTGAAGGTGTTGTATTCAATATATAACTTATTTTAAATACGTTATACCAAATAATACTACATTTTTACCTTATTTTCTACAATAAGTTATAAACATCTTCAAATAAGCACAAACAGGGCCTATAAATTATAAATATCTCCTCTTTCTATACATCAAGTCTCAAAAAGTATTTCGAACGTTTTCATAGAAAATTTTTATTCATACAAACATGTTACACAGTAGCAAAAACTAAAAAACTGCAACTGAGTGAAACTACAAATAAGAATCATTACCATAATACTTCTCCTTTTTCAAAATTTGAAATGCATTTCTAAAAAAAGAAAAGTTTAAAATAAAACTCTATTTTAACATTTGCAACATATGTAATAGGTACTCAATCTACCTAAAATATAAATAATAGCGTGTTGTAATTTCATGTCACTTCATAATCTAAAATTAGAAATGTATCCGTAAATTTGTTTGGAACTGTGGTAACAATGTATTGAACTTATGAAATACAAATAATAATAAAGCAGTCCGTCCATTTTGGTGTAAATAATAATTAATCAAACCTTTTTATTTTGCTTATGTTTCTGGGGTAATATGTTGGTTCTAACTGGATTCAAATCAGCTTTAGCAGCAGAAATAATGTCACTCTAGATCTGCGATAAAGTCCCCTTCTTTGATTTTCGATCCATCATCATCGACTTTTCGATTTCATTGCTCTGAGGCGGCAATGCCGCGGGTGACGCTGAAGAGGGAGAAGGAGGAGCAGATGATGGTATTGGCGTCGTCCTCGAAAAGTCCTGTACGCAAAACAAACGTAGAAAATTGAAACCTAATCAGTTTATTTTATCATTACATTTACAGTAGGAGATTTGAAAAGTAGAGATTTAAGGAATTACTGCCATTGAATTTTCCTGATCGTTGAAGTCTGATGAGGAAATTGAATGACTTCTTCATCTTTCTTCTTTTTTCTTTTCGTTCAAGGATCAGGAGCTCGTTGCCCCTGCCCAGCTTCTGTTTCACTAATGTTTACTCCATTTGATTGAAATTCTTAGCTAAACAACTCCAAGAACGACAAAATCGGCACACCCTGATATGACGTAAAAGCCTCTTCAACACTTTCAGGATACTCAAATCATAAATTAGAAAAAAAAGATGAACTATCAGCATAAGACCAAAAATATGTCTAATAATCATAAAAGTGGAAAGATATAGTGAGAGCAATGTAATACTAACAGGTGAGACCAACAAAAAATTATTGTGCCAACCAAATTTCCAAGTAACATGACATATACAAACACATCATCAGCCACATAACGGAAGCGTACTTAAGCCCATTACATGGAAAGGAAATAATGAGCTCTTGTACGACAAATGAAATACAGATAAAAATCTTAAACTACACAAATGTACAGTACCAGTTCATTGCCAAGCTAAAACATAAGAGTGGAAGTTCAAAACAAAAAATAAGATGCGTCATATTGAAAAGGAGAAACTGAAAGCAGAATGAAAACAAATTCCGGAAAGTATAATGCAAATGATCCTCTTTAACTTACTAACCCCTTCCCCCATCACAAAATTAAATTTATAAGTCTACATATAACCCCATGATTGTAGTAAAAATGAGTTATGTTGCAAAATTGAAATTTCCAAATGTATAGAGTTACTCTCACTCACATGAAGTTGCAACCACTTAGCATACTCTAAAGAACTCCTACCCATTTTGTGATGACAAAAGTAAAAAATAAGTCCCCATAAGTTTATTTCAAGTGGGCTTAGTAGAATTTAACTATACAGCAAAAGCATACTTGTTAATAAACAAAAAAAGTAAGTACTATAATCTAAAACTCATAGCCAAAATTCCCAAAGGTTATACCAAAATAAAATCTTGTTCAGTAATTTTTTGGGGGAAGAATACTTACATACTTGAGTATTTAGACATGACATAGAACAGTAATATAAGTTAGAAGATTAATGTAAAAAAGTAAATTTCTCAAATTTTCAATCCATGTCAAATGGTAACAATTAAAGCTGGGTGGAAATCAAGTAATTCTATTATAGCAATCCAATACAGATATAGATACACACCAAAGGTTCGAACAAAATCGCAGAAGAGTAGTCATTAATATATTCCAAAGCAAAAGTAACAAAAACCCCAAAATTTATAATTGAGAAATGATATGTAACGGTTTTCAATTCAAAAGTTGCTTAATTTGAAATAATAACGTACAGTGCATGCGAATTACAGATTCAAAATGGCAATGATGATGACGAAGCAGAGACATAAGCAAAGACATAGATATATAGATGTAGAGAGAGAATTGATATATGATTCGGAGAAAAGATGGGGATTAGAGGACGATTGGATCGTGCCCGTCGGATCGAAGAAGAGTTGTAACAGCGGCAGAGATATGTTATCGAGATTTGGAAAAAGAGATTGTTAAGTGTTTAGGGACTAAAGAGGATAACTGTTTATCATAAATTAGCCGGTACATCCAATCAAATATTTAGCTCTAATACCCAAGAAAAATAAAAACCATAAATTAGCTCTCAAATCCAATCAATCATACAAAACAATAATCATACAACACTACACGAATTTTAAAATCATCTAACTAGTACAAAAAAAATAAAAAATAAAGAAAAAGATCATGTGCCCTAGTTTCAAAGCTTTACATGCTTGATGATGAATTTGTCTGAAACTGAAGAGATTAGTTTTCAGACATTACATTCCTTTATACCAAACCCAATTCTCAAATATTTTTTTTTTAAATGTAGTAAAAGAAATGGAGAACTCGTTACCTTAGAATCCCCAAAATTCTGCAGTCCCTTGCATCAATTTGATGATAGTGATCGAAAATGAATAATCCCAATACGAATTACCTCTAAGAAAAGGCTTGATTTTGCGGGAAATTATCGAGGAGACAACTTTCTCTCTCCTCAAAATGACTGGAAATGGAGAACTTTCTCTAAAAAAAAGGCTTGATTTACTAAGGGATTGGAGGTGGAGGAGAGTACAACAGAAAAGGAGAAGGCGGAATGAGAAAGGAGCAGAGGTATAAGGCGAGATTTAGGTAGCGTGTAGGTACGGTTTTATTTGGACGGGATTTTTTGGAAGTGAGATGAGATGGGAGCCTTTGGATTAAGTTAGAAGAATTGATAGTGAATCTGATTTGTTGTTGTGCTTTGTCAAATTTTAAAATGGGAATAGATTCAAATTGGGTTCTGTTTTATTATATAGATATGCTATATCTATTATATCTATATTATATTGTCAGTTAAGTATAATATAGATGTACGTTAAGTTAGAGTTAGAAAAATACCAGTAAGAACAAAGAAAACATACAGAGTTAGAGAGAAGAATAAGAAAGAGAGAGGAAGGAGAAAGCTTAGAGAAATCAAACCATCATCTTCTTCTTCTTCCAATCAATTAACAAAGGGTATAATTCTAACTTTGTAGTTTTAGAAATTGTGTTCTTATGTTCTTCGTTCTTTAGTTCTTTGTATATATGAGTTTTCATGAAATTTATATAAACATGAATTATATATATAATTGGTGTTTATAAACTGTTTATAGTTAATTTATATGCATAATTAAATTGTCTAATTCATGTAAACATAATGAACATGAAGAAATCATGTTCATCAAAAGTTACAGTGAATGTGAGAACCCAAATTTTTAAGAATTATTAATAATAAGAATTTAATAAATAAAATTCTTAAAGCATGAGATGGGTTCGAATAAGAATATATATATGTGATACGAGGTATGCAGTATTATGTTACATTGGGTAATATGAGCTATGTAATAAGTGATTTTGTGTTTAATAAATATATATCATTATTGTATATATTTGTTATAAATAGTAGAGATGAATTAGTAAGAAGATGGATAAGATTTATCTATCGACATTAAATAATTTATAAAATTATTTTATCATAGTAAGTTGGTGACATTAAATATCTTTGATGAATAATTACCATTTTCTTGAATATATTATTTATACTAAAACGCAGTACATGACACCGTTATGTGACATCTGTCATTCACACATTCCTACACCTGTCATTATCAAATAAAACACTAGCATAAAGCACTAAATACCATTAACTGGTAATAATATAAAATCGAAAATACTCAATTTCTGTAACAAACTGAGCAGCTAAATTAGCGAAATAGGCTGAAACAAAACACTGCTTCAATTGCTATCATATATCACATATAAGCACCCAACTACTACATTCTGGATTATCCTTGTTGCACAAAATTCGAGTCTGGGATCATAATTTTGATTACGGCAAACTCTCAACGTAATTGCACACAATCCGGATCGAAAGCCGAATTGACGCCGGACTGTCCAACTACGTTCCAAACGACCCGACCTTATCTCCGCCCCTCCCCACTTTAGCGGCATCAATCGCCGGGATCTACCCTGCTCTAGCGACAAATACTACAAAGGGACTTTCACCTAACCCTATCTCCTTCACTTCCACTAGCAAAAATTGGGGAAATCAACCATGAGCCATACATGAATATGTAAGCCTTATATTTACATATATTTTGCACTGTTATTCTTATTTAATTTCTCTCAATTTGGAATGCTCTGTTATTGAATTGTTATTCTTATTTAATTTTTCTCAGTTGGGAATACTCTGTTATTAAATCTATTTTAAATTCAACTTTATCTATTTTGAATTTGAAGATATATATGTATTTTGAATTTGAGGCATAGATGTTGTGATGTTGTATCTCTATGAAATGAGAATCAATTTGAAGATATATATGTATTTTGAAACAATTTGAAGATATATATGTGTTTTGAATTTTTAATCCCATAAATCACGTTGGCATAAGATATATATGTATTTTTAATTTTTAATCCCATAACTCACTACAACTGTTTAGATAATGTCAACTAATCTGATATTATCCTTTATAATTTATTTATTATCTCCTTTATAATATATTCTGTTTAAGGATATTATACTTTGTAATTGATATTATCCTTTATAATTTATTATCATTACTGGACTATTTCTCCCTATAAATACCAGCTCGAGTTTCAATAGCTCATGCTACAAACAATCATCTCCTCATTATTTTTGCTACACATTTACCTATCCCATTATTTACATGACAACTAAATACGATTTTGTTGATGACATCAGCCCTGTCAAAGAGACGTGGAAGCTAAAATTCAGGATAACTCGACTATGGAATATGCCAAGCTTCAACAAAGCAAACTATATAAATAGCATCGAGATGGTATTGTTGGATGAAAAGGTATATATATATACATCATCTTAAAATTAAAGCATTTTAAATTACAAAATATTAACATATGCATATTATACTTTTACAGGACATCAAAATACAAGCGAGTATCAAAAGGTCACTTTTTACTAAATTTTAAACAACAATCAAGGAACAAAAGGTCTTTATAATCACCAATTTGGTTGTCAGTCAGAACGGTGGTTCTTTCAGAACTACTCAACATCCATACAAGATAAATTTTCTGTATTCCACCTCACTGCGAGAGTAAGGTGAGGCTCCCATTCATACATATGGATTTCAATTCACTCCATACGATCAAATACTATCATCTGCGGTTGATGATTTATACTTAGTTGGTATGCTTAATAATAATTAACCCTTCAAAATTTTACATACTGGCTTTTTTAATTACCTACATAATTCTGTTGTGTGTAACCAGATGTTATTGGACAACTAACTGCGATGGGGAGTGTAGAAGTCAGCACAAACAATGGTAAACAGAGCAAGAGAGTTAATATTGAATTAACTGATAACAGGTAACTTTTTAAACTTTATGAACATTTCTTTTATTAATAACTATGATCATTTAAATTAATCTTACACTGTATTTTTATTACAGTCATAATGTATTGAGCTGTACCTTGTGGGATGACTTTGCAAACCAGATTTGTTCTTTTACTGAAACAAACAACCAAAATAACATAATAATTGTTTTATAATTTGCAAAAATCAAATTCTGAAAAGGTACTATTACTTATATTTCAATGAAAACTATCTCTCAAAACATATGCTTATTAACTATGCAACATCTGCCATTAACTAGGTACACCAATGTTGTCCAACTCAATGTTCAATTCGAGACTTTTTATAAATGCAGATATCCCTGAGGTTGTTACTTTTAAAAATAGGTATATTGCGTACTTCTTTTATCCCTTATTAAATTCTATTACTATTACAAGTTAATTTTCCCTTTAACTAACCTCGCTATTGTCTAACAGCATTTGTGATGCATCAAATCCTAAAACTGCAATAGTCAATTTATCCAGCCAGAGCACATTATCTATTACAGATGAATTTCTCCAAATCTGTGATAGAAAAACTCTTGATGAGATACGGGATGCAACAGAGGTTGTAAGACCCCAACTTTTATGAATAAAGATTAATTTTCTTTATATATTATTTCGAAATAGTAAGGTGTTGATTTGATAAATATGAAAGTTATGGGTGAAATGTGCAAACATTTTTAAAATGAGCAAGTGGTTATAAAATATTCTTGTTGTCGGGGAATATTCGTTTGGTCGTGGAATATTCTTGTTGTCGGGGAATATTCGTACGACGGCGCAGCTATTTGTGGGCCCCCACAACGGAATAACTGTCGGATATAGAAAGCGACAGAAATAACTTTTTACAAAATAACGGCGTGGTTGTTACCGTTAGTACTGTTGAAATACCCGGTGGTTAAAATACAGTGATACACGGTGTTGCATAGTAGCACACGGTATTGCACAGTATTTCGAATTATTGAGTCTTACGTGAGAAGCCATTACTCAATTATTATTACAGTAATTACTGTTCAATATTTTATATTATTGACTCAATAATTGCTACGTTGATATTTTATATTATTGACTCAATAATTGTTACATTGATATTTTATTGACTCAATAATTGCTACGTTGCCATTTTATATGATTGATTCAATAATGGCTACAGTTGATATTTTGTAGTATTGATTCAATAATTGTCGTTGCACAGTATTTCACGTTATCAACTCAATAAATCATATTATTTGAATAATATTATTAGATAGCATTATTGACAATGTCTAAGGAAGTTCTGTCTAGGAGGGGTTATTTAATTGCGCGCCAGTAAGGAGAAGTCCTTATCGGAAGGCCCCCTCTGTCCTGGGAACGACCTGGTTGTTAATATTGTAAGTTCTATAATATTATTTGTGAATAATTAATTATTGATTTATATGATAAGGAAATATTTATTTTGTGGATATTAAAGAAGGAATTGGCGCTGGTGAGTTTTTATCAATATTTTGGTGTGAGAAATCATCTGTTTTTGGATTTCGGATAATTTATGTTTGGAATTTGGAAAAACTTCCTTCTGCAAAGTTGTAGAGAATTAAATTTCCTATGGAAGGACATAGAATTTGTATTTTTCTGACAAAGGGGCTATTTGTTATGAATTATTGAAGTTTCAGAAAATATATATATTATTTAATGGGTGGGCCCCACTTTTGTTGAAAAAAAATTCTGAGTTTGGATAGCAGCCGGCGGCGGAATTTTTTTAAAAAATAATATTATTTTATTATTTTAGTCTCCTTTGGCATCCTAAGCTTTTCCTATAAATAGGGTGCTTAGGTTAGAATTGAAAATCACACCAGAATCAGAAGTTTTCTCTCTCTATAATATCGAGCGTATTTTTGTGAGTATTTCAATACTTTGAGTATTACTATTCAGTACAAGCTTCCGTCGGTATTATATCCGATATTCCAGTCAGAGATACTGTTCTTTTGAGGTAAGGGATGTTATTTCTTTCGTAAATGATGTTATTCTTTTCAATATCATTATACAAAAATATTGTCATGGATTTTATGTTGAAATTCTTACTTTTTCCGTCAGGGTTACTATTCACGTATACGGCACTATTCACGGAAAAACTAAATTTTCTTCTATTTGTCCAAATTGCTTGTTAAGGTTACTATCTTTGATTGTATCCAAGTTTTGAGCTCTATTCTTGAATTTTGCTCCATAATTGATTATTACGAGGTATTTTTGATTTGGATAAACTAAATGACGAATCCCTAATCTTTGTCTTTTATCTCACTGGATTCGTTCTTTAAAATATTTTTCATCATCCTCAGTCCTAAAAGATGAATGATTACCTGATGAATATCTTTGGCCTGTAGAGCAAAGATGAATGATTACCTGATGAATATCTTTGGCCTGTAGTGCAAAGATGACAGGTGTTGAGATGAATATGACCACTGATGATACAAATAAATATCTTTGGCCTGTAGTGCAAAGATGAATATTGATTCGAGATGTATATTGACTGATGTTACAGGGATAAAATATTGATGATGGACTTTTAAATCATAGAAGATAGTAGACTTGATTCTCTGCTTAACTCTTCTAATGATTTGTTATTTCCGCTGCGAATATTGATCTAAGATTGGTTGTCCATTATATTTTATCTGATTTATTGAAGGCTAACGATAATTTATTTTCCATTATCTTAGTCATAATATTCTTTACTGAGCTAGTTGAGCTCACCCTTTTCATCTGTTGTCCTCTTCAGGAAATGAGAATGTCGCAGGGACTAGTCGGGGGACAGAGTGATGGTCCGAGTTAGAGCAGTAGTAGTCCTCACTATTTCTGATAAATAGTGTGATAATAATTGTAATGAGGACTTAGTTTGAATCTTAATATTTTTTACATATTTGTATTGAAACTCACAGTTGTGTGGTCGTATTTTGCACGACCGTATGATATAAAGTTGTATTTGAATTCTGTACCATGTATTTGGCGACTCAGAATGGGTTGGGTTGAATGGACCTATTCTGGGGGGCGTTACAGAGGTAACATCGTTTTTTAAGATGATTTACTTATTTCACAACATTAACCTGGTTTAAGGTACTTTACAACGTATCTTCCTAGGAAGCAAGTTTGTGCTATAATGAAACATTTATTCTGTTTTATGTCAATTTATTTATATTTAGAATATACCCATTTGCTTATTCATGGAAATTCAGATTGTGATACAGAGTTAAATGTGATTTTTCCTATGGTCTGGGTATGGTTAAAATGTGGAATTACTTATGATCTTTAGATTTTTCTGTTCCATTTTGAGCTGTCATATGAATATTTTGGAATTCTTTAATTGAACATTTGTGTTGAGTATTGATCTGAAAAGGATAGTTAATTATTGAGTGAATGCAGCCAAAAAGTGTTAGGTTCAATGTATGACACTCAACAGTAAAGCTTTAGATGAAAATCAAATTACTTTGATATGGAAAAGGAATAACTAAAAAAATAAAATGGTAAAGTAGGTGATATTAAATTAAAAGAATCAAACTGGGGAAAATATAAAACCAACAAGAAGTAATGCTCCTATGGCCAACTATGCTTCTTAGTTTCATATGAATATCAGAACATATCTTTCCTTTTTTACTCCTCTTTCTATGATGGCTTCTTACCTTTGGGCTTTGCTAGATCGGTATAATGATTCTTCTTTCACAACATTATCTTCTATTATGTTGCTCATTTTCTATTTAACACTTCAGGAGTCAACCTGTGTGGTACTGGCTACTATTTTGTGTATAGAAACCGAATACAATTGGTTCTACAATTCTTGCAAAAAATGCCGCAAAAAAGTAAAACCAGACAGCGAAAAATATTGGTGTGATAAATGTTCCGACTATGTTAATTCTGTTACACCTAGGTATTGTGATACAGTATTTTGTTATACGTTATATATACCTTATGTTCATACTTTGTGCACTCTGTTAATACTATCGAACTTCGTAAATTTAACTTTAAATTGTAGATTTAAAGTTCAGGTTAATGTAATGGATGATACGTCCAGTGCATCTTTTGTTCTATTTGATCGTGAAGCCCAACACGTCATAGGAAAGTCAGCTTATGAATTGAGGTAACAATTGATTAAGGTAAACTTAAAATATAAAAAATTATTAAAATTTTAAAGTATCCAGTCTTAACCTTATGTACGTAACTGCTTTTAATTCATGTTTTTTAAATGTGTTAAAGGATGGAGACTCTGATTGTTTTTCGGATGAACTCATTTTATTGTTACAAAAGAGGTTTCTTTTCAAGATACATACATCCTCTTATAATTTGAAGGCAAATTATGTGACGTTCACAGTTGCTAGAATGACTAACGATGAAAAAATAATTGAATCCTACACAAGTTTATGTGATGAACCTCAGGTAATATCAATTATAACATATAAGTTGGTAACAACAAAAATTACCTATATTACCAACTATTTCTTTTATCTTTGTTTTATTTCTGTTACTACAGTCTATACAGGGTTAATCATTTGTCAATGTTGTCAACTGTGTCACACCGACAAGCAAAAGGCCTATACATTCAATCAGCGATGATGAGGTACAAGAATCTCAATCAACTGATGTTGAAATGTCAACCAACAAACTGCAAAAGAAGATCAAAATCGAGAAAGATGACAACTTTACTGTTTCAAATTAGTTTCAACCAAAATCTCATTTTACTACTTTACTTGGTTGTTTTAGAATTTAATAAATTTCTGAACACTTTTAGTTTATTCAGCTTTGGTTTTTTATTTTGAATTATTTGGATGAAACTTCCTTATTATTGGATAATGGATATTTTGAACAATTTTCACATTCTATTCTTTAATTATCAGAGTGTACTGTTAATTGTTTGAATTTGATTGTACATATTTCATTTGTTACACCAATTTTGCAACGGAAAAACTTGGTATCTGCATTTGCCAAATCAAACTTTTACTGTCACTGTTAGCAAAGAAGGAATAATTATCGATTGAGACAGTAAGACTCTGCCCAAATTCTGAAAAGAGTAGCAAGGAATGAAAAATTATCGATTGAGATGGTTTGGTCATATGTAACATAGGCTTATGATGCATCGGTGAGAATAAAATCATGTATCATTAGGAAGATATAAAAGAAAGGAGTAGGCTAGGTTGCATAGTAATTGTATGTGCGCATGAATTACTTTTAATAGTGATTGAAAGTTTATAACGTATGCATAATGATACCAAATGAAATTCAGAAGAGAAGAATCTATTAGACTGTATGTGGTTTAAATGAATACAACATAATCAATCTTATACAAGTTATACATAATCAATATCAACATAATGCAGTCAAGGGTAGGCACCAAATGAAACTAAAAACAGTGCAAGCATAGATAAGAGATGTATTGAAGAGGTCACAGTGGCAATTTGCCAAGACAAGAAAACCAGCAGAAAGTCGGAGAGCCAAGCGTATAACATCCTAAATACGATGGCCATAAAACCCAATGTACTGATCTGAGTCTGTCACAACAAAGGCCAACTTCAATGAGGATGAGTCCCGTTGTAGTTGGTCTTAATTAAAAC
This sequence comes from Panax stipuleanatus, assembly GCA_020205555.1. Classification (NCBI taxonomy): domain Eukaryota; kingdom Viridiplantae; phylum Streptophyta; class Magnoliopsida; order Apiales; family Araliaceae; genus Panax; species Panax stipuleanatus. Next base: position 4,625,567 of record CM035116.1, read on the forward strand.
AAGTATCAATTGTAAACTTAAATATATACAGGCATGCACCAGGTGAATATATAGAAGAGGTGAACCAGAAACATAACTCCTTGCTCCACGACTCTCCCTATCAGAACTTCTACCCAAAGGACACACTTTGCCCGAAGTAAATTTTTTATATCTCCTTTTGAGTTGGGAAGAAATTTCTGAACTACAAAACCCCACTATTTTTGTTAGGATAATAATCCTGCATGAAATTGACGACTTGAATTCAGTAAAAAATCAGAGACAACGAGTAAAAGCAGAAAAGAACTTAGATAAAAGCAATACTGATAATACAGACTATGAGTAAAAAGTTTTATAAATGCAGCCATGTCACCATACACTGTAAGAATATATATTTAATAGTTAGTGGTCACTGAAATAATCTGCCTTCAAGAAAGACTTGATCAGCAAGTTTAGCAAGTGAATGTGCCTGACAAATGTTACACCAAGACTATTCAAAAGGTCTAATGAATAGCTCACTTCATTTGATAAATGTGCCTGATAAGTGCAATAGTCCCTCTCATTTATTAAAGTGCAAAATGATAGTAATAAACAGTTCATGCAGTTGACTGGATTGACATTGCAAGCCATTGCATACTCAAAGATTATGATCTAATATAGCTGACTCTCCTTCCTGCCTAACACAACTCCTTCAAACCAAATCCAACACCGATCCAAAGCAACAAGGAAGATAGCTGTTAAGATATCAACATATAGTAAGGGCAACTCAACTTATAGTAAGGGCAACTCAACTTAGCGTAAGGGCAACATTGTAAATGTTTAGATTAATCTGTTATGATTAGTGAGTTAGATAGCTTAGCTAGATTAGTTTACCAAATCCACTATAATAAAACTCACTTCTAGCCACTATAATCAAACTTTCTAGGTATTGCGTCATATTGAAGTAGCTGGGGAATAGGGATTGCATATATATATATATATATATATATTCATTTAATAAGGCAGGAAATGGGTCCAACATTTTGGAGGGAAATGATGCAATTATTTTTGGAGGGAAATACAGTCAAAATACATATACAATTCGTAGACACAGTGTATCTTCAGTAAGAAAATTGGGCACTCAGGACAAAAGGAACACAATTGGTGTTTTTAAATAATTTGAGGTATTGATTGAAGATTTCTAAACTTTGAGTATGAAATTGATTTTTGCCCATACTTGGGGGGACAGTTTTTTAAATTGCCCTACAATTAAATGAAATTATTTTTACAAAACAAGTGGAGTATTATTATTTTAATAAAACGGTATAAGCACAAATCATATAGACTCCAAAACTATCCATACCGTACATTTTCTTGTGATTCCAATTAGAGGGAACCAAGTGTTCTGTTCTGTTCTGTTATGTTAACTAGATTGTGCAAGGTAAAGTGTAATAGGGGAAAAGATATGTAGCATATAAAGGCCTCTATAAGAAAATCAGGAATTTGGATTTGGTTTTGTACAGAGATTATTGCAATATATCTTGCTAATTTGACTTTTAAAAGATGTAAAAAAGACACATTTCGCTAAATGCTGTTTAAAAAAAGAGATATATAAAATACAAGTAATGTAATAGTTTTTTTTAAAATTAATTGTATGTATAACAAGTACCATTATTAACTTAAATGTGTTATAGTTTTCGGTTTCCGCATGTAACATGTAATTTCCCATCACGACTACGTACCGAAACTGGGATATTCTTACGCTGTTTCTCCTTTCGTTTGGTTGTCATATATTTCAGGCTGGGTGAGCAATGCACACAAAACCTTTACTAAATTCTATGTAACATATGCTACCAAAATTTGATCATCGCACAATAATCTACCATCTTCTTATTATATTTTAATTTATTAATTACACGTATAAATTTATTATTAACAAAATAAATAATCCCGCCGCAACGCGCGGGTTTGTATCTAGTATATATACTAGTAACTAGTATGAGGTAATATGAGTTTTACTTAGTGCTTAAACTATCCATGGATAGATTGAGATAGTAAGGCATGAATTAGTTAATTATGAAAATTAACTAACGAGAATAAATATTGGTTAATTAAATTAGAAGATATATTATGAAATAATATAATTTGAATATTAAAGTCTTAATTAACTATGGTGATATAGTAAGGGGTTTAAGACGTACTTAAGTAAATAGTGAGTTAATACACGTGTGAAGTATGTGATTATAGTAAGTTCCTTTATATATATTATTTGACATGGTATTATGTGAATGTGCGAACGACGTTAATAATATATATATATATATATATATATATATATACGTTGTTAAACCAATATATTTTTAAATAAATATTGATTAGAGAGTTAATTAATATTTGAGAAATGATTAAATGTATAGATTAAAGAAATTGTGTTGGGCACAATTTATAGAAAGGAAAGAGAAATAATTATTATATATTTTTAATAAAGGATATTAAAATAATTTTTAATATTTAATTATTTTAATAAAAAGGGAGAATGTTATTTTAAATAAAAATATTACCTTATATGTCTTTGTATGAGGTAATAGGTATGATTAATTAATATGGTAAATATATTAAAACATATTTGCTATATGTAATAAATTAATGAGAATAATTTATCATAATAGAAAATAAACGTATGATCTATTTTTTATATAAAAAGTGTACATGTGCCGTACATATAATATTTCAATAATACTTAGATATTATATTAAAATAATATCTTGAGAAAATGAGTAAGTCATTTTATTATGATTAATGCTTATATTTGAAGAAAACATGATACAAACATTTTTATGTCATGTTTTGGCAAAATACATAATTTTTAATGTATTTCCGAGAGAGTTAATTAATAAAAAAAGCTAAGTTATTTTAATGTATTAAATAACTTAAGTTATTATTTTACTATAGATTTTATAATATAAATAATTAATAGAGTAAATCTTAATTATTCTAAGCGTAAAAATTATACATATTGTAAGTGTATAATTATTTGAGGTAGCTTAGCATTAAAGTGCATGTGTCGCACAAACCTTATATTAAAGGAATATTAAAGTATGATGGAAGGGATAATAAGCTTAATATGGAGCTTGTGAGGTATGCCTAGTGTGGCAAAGTGGTGGAATAGACATTCATTAAATAATTTAATGAATGAATAATTAAATGAATTAAGTAGTATTATTATGAGAATTAATAATGTAACATGGTGCAATAGACCACTCCAATGACCCTTAGAATGCTGAAAATTGGAATTTATAAGCATGCATGATGGCCCATGTGATAGCAATGATGGTTAACCAAGTGGCTAAGGTACAATGAATAGTAGCAGTTGGTGGGAGTTAGCCACCAATTCTCCTTTGCCCTTTGTGTAATAACCATAGGAGGGTAATAGCTTGACTACAATTAGAGGCAATGCACTGATGTGTAGAGTTTGTTAGTTCAATTGCTAAATTGTTGCTAAGGGAGCATATAATAAGAAATGTAATGATATTACATCGTGAGCATATTATAAGATGTAATGATAAAAATAATATTAGTTGGTGAGATTATTGTGTTAAGCTTGAGACCTATTAATTTCCAATCTTATATAATTATGCCTTGTGTAGCATGAATAGTAGAGTTAAATCAATTGGAGGTTTAGCTATAATTATTAAATGGTGAGTTAATAAATAATTGACATTAATTATCATTATAATATTTGGGTGTACTTGAGATAATAATTATAGGTTTAGAATGCCCAACCATTTTATATCTAGTCTAATTAAAATATTAATTGAATTTAACCGATGTACATGAAGTACATTATTATATATGGGTATACCTTTTATGTGTGGGTGTACATATATGTAGATTTGTGTATATGTGACATAACTTAATTAATATATCAATATTAAGTTAACATGGTGTGACTTATAGTGTCCAAAAGAGATGTAACCTAAGTGTGATAGTACCCTATTTACTAATGCTGAGTTTTATAAGGAACTAATAGAGCTTGTCCCATATTCTTTGTCCCAAAATTCCTACCAGCCGTGTATAGACCAATGGCCTCTAAGGCTATTGCTTGCAAGATCAAACTTAGAATGGTAGCTAATGATGAGAAGGGAAGTGGCTCAAATTGTAGCCATGATCGCAACTCCACCAACTCCTTTAAATCCAATGTGTTCTTCTTCTTTCCTTTGATTTAAGATGATGGGCAAAGCCATGAATTGGACAATAAAATCTCTATAAATAGAGCCTTCACTTCTCAATTTCCATTTTGCTAAGTTCTCTGTAAAAGATCAAATTAGTGAGAGTTGTGGAATTGGGTAACAATCTGAAATAGGAGCAAGAAGTTGGCAATTTAAGCTTCAAGAGGTAACATTAATAGTATGAATGTTCTTAAGTTTAAGTTTGAAGAATTCTTAAATTTATCATTAATTTCTTGTTAGTTGGTTGAGGAATTGATATCAACATATTATCTAAGTCTGTATGTATGTATAGTAGCATGGTGGGCTATTTAATCATGTTACATTATGAAGTTGGTATATGGGTTGCTGGATTCTGCAGAAGCAGAGCCGTTTCTGAAACTGTCCAGGGATGGCGCAGCTGCGTCAGTCCTATAGTTCAAAACGGCGCAGTTGCACCATATGTTGTGTCTGAGATTTTGCTGCAGCAGCGCAGCTGCGCCGCTCCCAAGGCTTAGAACAGCGCAACTGCGCCAGGCACCAGTCTTGAATTTCAGTTGCTGTTAAAATCTGTTAAGTCCTAATATGTTGGTATCACTTAGACATGCATGAAATGTGATGCCCCCACATCCGGGTCCCCAGAACCTCGGACCTGGTACGTTATGATACATCATTTTTATAACTATTGCGGAAGATATAAACATAAATTGTTTATACAATAACTTTTACAACATAATTCCCCAAGGTCTGTAACCTTAACTTAATACACATATTTAATATCCTACACGACATACAATGTCATTTGTATCCAATACTATTACCATTTTAACCGTATAATAATTTCATCTTGGAACTTGTCTTTGCCTTTGCCTGTGTCTGAAGCTTCGTTTTTAACCTTGGAATGTTTATCATGATATAGCAATAGTTAGCAACAAGTTTGTCCAGCAAGTTTTAAATACAAAGGAAGATATATCATGATTGAAAAGAATAATAAGCTGACAAACTTTAAACAATATAATATTGGTGAAAGAACATAAATCAATTTACATAACTGAATGATCGAGACAATAATGATGAATGACCAATAATGAATATGGACAAATTTAACTGAACCAAATGGTAAGGAAGGTGATCAGCCTTTCATACCTGATGAACATATGCATTATACACAACGTGCGAATCAATAATCAAAGATGTGGTGTAATCAATAATGATTAACCACGAATATGCTTTACAATATTCGAGAACTTGCTTAATTAAAAGTATAGTTCGAGAACTTGCCTGTACCGTTGATTACTGCTACGCAATCTAATTTAATTTCAGTTGAAAGACCTATTATTGATAATATCGATCTCTCAATTAGAATAATATCGATCTCTCAATTACAATAATATCATCACATTAACTTACAGTTATAAAATAAGCTAAACACATTATCATATATTCCTAATAATCAATAAAACACATAAGACTCGGTATCAAATCAAACTATTTCAGTCTGAGTTGAGTTCGGTACTATTTCGACATCCCGATTGCCTAATCGGATATTTATCGAGCCTATTATCAATAAGACTTTACTTAAACGCTTTAGTATTATCTTAAATATTTTATTACTTAGTCAAAATATTTTTCAATAGGTCATAATAATTTTCAAATAATTATTATCAGTTATAATGATTTTTCAATCATTAATATCATTTTAAATGATTTAAATACCAAATAATTATATTATCATTAATATCTATTTAATTTTAAATATTAATAAAATACATGACATAATATTATAAGTTATTTATAATATTTTAAAGTATTTTTAATACTTTAATATTGCCTTTAAATGAATTTAAAATATTTAAAAGCATTATTAAATAACTGTCATTAATATTAAAATATTAATGTAATTCATGAAAAAATATTAAAAGTTATATTTTATAACTTAAAACATTTTTTTATAAGCTTTAAATTATTTTTAAATGATTTTTAAAATATTAAAACTATTTTTATAATTATTAAATAAATTTATTATCATTATATTAATCTACACCTTCATTTGATTACTATTTAATATTAATTAAATAGTAATTAATTAATTACCTTTAGTTATTATTTAACATAATTAATAACTAATTAAATATACTTTAGTATTTAATGTTTAATTAAATACCAATTAATCACATCATTATATGCCTTTAAATATTATTTAAAATTAGTTAAATAATAATAAATTAATCACTTATTATAAACCTTTATTTTTTCTTTAAAGAATAGTCAATTAGTGGTCATTTATACTCATTTATTATTTAATTTTAATTAAATAATAAATAATTATTTTATAATGCTAATGTAATTAAATAATTATATTTTAATACTTAACCTTAAATAAGCATTCTTTAATTATTATATGTTCAACAATAATTAATTATTGAAAACTTTAGTTAATTTTCTTAACTTTTCATTATAAGTTCTAAAGTTGAGGTCCTTCACGAAAATGCTCGTAGATGAAAATTTACAAGTTCAATGTGGGCCGACTTGGTATCGTTGGAAAGCTGACTTCTCGAACTACACTTTTGGCTTAAGAAACAGCCACTTTGGAGAAGTATAGGTCCGATAAAACAGGCCTTTACCGACTGTCCATACAAGGTTTTGAAAACATTTTCTGTTTTGAGGTCTTTTATGGAAACATTTGTAAACGGAGATCTACAACTCCGATTTGAGCCCACTTGGTCTCATTGGAACCGTGACTCCCTAAAATATATTATAAAATTATCAAATAATTTGTTCAGAACTAGTGACAAACCCAAAAAATTACTGCTAGTCAGACTGTTCATGTTTGTTTAGCTAGTTCGAGGTGTTTTGCTAATAAATTCATAGCTTGCTCATCTTAAATTGGTTTTTAGTATTCCACTTGGAGAATCTTCGTATCTTATAGATCCAACACCCAGAGTTGACGGATCATGAATCCGACTTATGAAACGTAAACAGTAAAATCTGGGAACGGGCTGTTCAGTTTTAGTTTTCCAACTTGACCCTCTTGTACTGAAACTATCATAACATTTTCGTTTTAAAACATTTTGGAGCGATTCTTGAGCCCACACGAAGCTAACTTCCGAGACTACAATTTATGTTCTTGGACCATCTTCAAATTCCAAGCACAAAATTCCAAAAATTTCGTGGAAGGGGACTGACCCAAGTTGGTTTCCTAATTTTGACTCGGCTACTTTAAAATGGCATAACTCTTTCCTCCGATGTCGGATTTAGTCCGTTCTGGAGTCTATGGAAAGCTTATTCAGTTTACTACAATATACCAACAGCCCAGAATTTTCTGGAACATCTAACTAATCCTGAATTTCCCTTTTAGTGGCAGCAGTCCACTAATTTTTCTAAGTTTTAAACTATTTTGCTTTTCTTTCTTTGGATCACACTTTTAACACACAAAATGGTTAGATCTACTCATAAAACACCCTAAAACTTGTAGATCTATGGTTTTAGAGTTCAAGCAACATAACTTGATATTTTATCTAAAACAAATAAAATAAAATACATAAACAAAATATTTAGAGTTTGATTTTTATACCTTTGATTTTTGGCTATATTTCTTGATCTTCCAAAATATGAGATGAACTTGGGTATGTGAGGATCAAAACTCCCCTCCCTTTTCCTTCTTGTTGCTGCCGAATACACCCCCCTTTCTCTCTCTCTTTGTATTTTGTTTTGTTAGCTTTCTTTCTCTCTCTTGCAAATGAAATAAAATGATTAAGTGTAAAATTGTCTCATTTCATCTCCCACATTCAATTAACCTTATGTCTCCACTTCTCTCTCTAAGCTTGCTTACACTCTTGGTAAAATGATAAGACAAAGTAAGATAAGGACACATGGGCTTGAGTGTAAGATTAACCTTTGAAAAAAATTCAACACATGCTCATTTTCTCTCCTAAGTGACCGGGTGCACTCCCCCTCTTCTTGCCCATTTTTCATTTGCTTTTATTTACTTAATCAAATGACTAAAAGGTCCCTCCCAAGTTGGGCTAAGTTTTGGGCTCCCATTTAAATGGTTTGGGCTCTCTAATAATATTGTTTGGGCCACGTAAATTAGCACGGGTTTAATACACAAATTTTATCTTACCCTAATTAAATAGTTAGGGTTTTCATTCCATTCATTTTGGAATTTAAATGATTACTTATGTACATTTAATTTCATAACCCAATTAGACTTGCTTTAATTAGGTTTAAAATAATTTAATAAATTGAGATAATAAAATTAATCTCTTAGGTTAGTATATATTTTAAATACTAAATTCTCCTATACCATAACTCTTAAGTTATTTAATTACCATACCTAATGTATAATTAGGTTATGTAGCTTTCTTTATAATTCACTTAATAAAACAAATAAACATATATACATATGTACAATATATATATATATATATATATATATATTTATTTATTTATTTAGTCACATACATACTCCTCACGAGTCATAATATATTTATCCTTATACATACTCTCTTTCCAAATTTCAAAATTTCTAGCATTCTCATTTAATTTCTTTACATTATTTAAAAATTTAAATCAAACCGTATAGGTTCTTTAAAATTTTTTAATTAATCCTCTAATTCCAATCTAGGTTTTATTCTTTAACCTTTAATTTAATCATTTAAGATTTTTAAAATTTTTGAATTGTCACATTTACCCATTCTTCTAAGAATTTCGTCCTCGAAATTACAGCCTACTAATCTTTGCTTCTTCTATTTACCAAAAATAGGTTTTCAAGTTAATCTTTATCTGATTTTTATGCTCAATTTAATGAGTACATCTTGCTTTCTTCTTTGAGGAACTATTCTATCATCACATTCTACTCAGACTGCTCTTTACGGAGTTAAAAACTTTTCAAATCATGCTAAGGGTCATATAGACCATGAACTTTCGGGTTTAACGGTATTCACCGTTATCAAATAGTTGGCATGTTTACGATCACGAAGAAGGTAAACTACCGCTGACCTTAATTAGTCGAACGACTCCATGCGTTTAAATATTGGAATATATCATCCAACCAATATATCCTCATTTTTCGGAGTTGTTCATACTCAGCCGAAAGTCCGAATCAAAACAATATGGTTCGGGATAAGTTCTCAAAGAGATACTTGGATTTTCATAAACATTTGTCGAGCTAAATCAATTAGCTTAGATATATACCAATCAATCGAACATCAATCAAAACATGTATCTAGCCAAATTTAATTGGCACTTGAATATTTTTTTTAAATTCTGAAAATTATTTTATGATGTCATTATACCGCACTGTATTTACAGTCCGTTGAAGATTCCGTCATTTTTTGCGACTTTGTCATAAAATAATATACCATAGTGGGCTGACGATCTTTAGATCACATCCAACACTAGGTAAGACTGTATTAATAACTCTATCGTTTTTATCATCTTTGAACCAGGTTCTATGATGCATTGATGATAAAAAAATACGTTTTGATATTTCAAGTAATTTTTGTCTAGCAGAAATAATTAGCATAGACTTTTCTTTTAAACGGTTCAAAAATCTTTAAAAATTAGTTTTATTATACCTCAATAGGTAATGATATGTCAGGGTCCCGAAGTCCACACATACACACTTGTCACCATGTTTTGAGGATAACAAAATTTTATTTTTGGTGTTATCATGCCACAACAGGTAACGATGTGTTAGTGGTACGAAGTCCACTTCTACACAATTGTAACCATGTGTTGCTGATAACAAAAATTCATTTTATTTTGAAAAAGGCACATCAATGCGAATTTAGCTTGATGTCAAAAATTTTGAATTCTAGCACAGCTAGAAGATTTGGAATACCTATGCTTCCACCATCAACTTTAATTTTTCTAATGATCAATTGCTTAATAATTTTATCTATTCCTATTATCCTTAATCCTTCATTCACAATTTTCCTATACCCCCATATAGTTCATCAAACATATCAAACGTTATGAGTTCAGGAACTTACCACAATCATATGGGTTTTAGAACTTATCCTAGTCAGACCAAAGTCGTCCATTCACTGAGGGGTTCCACCAGACAATTATGAATCACGAATTTACCATACATATGAGTTTAAAGAACTCGCACCTAATCTTATATTCTCTACCTATCCGTTATACACATGAGAAAAGAATCACCTTCTCATCATACATAAAGCGAATAGCGCGACACCGATATTTCAATGATTATCAATGTGATAAACTAAGCCCGCCCATATGAAGGTTTCTACAACTCAGCTATCACATGAGTCCTCAACTTAATCCCATATATTCCTAGCTCCCTCTATGCTCAATACGAATTTTATTTAATCCGTATCTACAATTCACAACTCTTTCCTGAGTTTAACTCGTACTATTTCATAGTACCATATTCGTATAGCAATTCTATTATAAAGTCTTCAATCAATAGATTGATCATCTATCCTCTTATGACCTCATCAGATCATTTTGTAATCTGATATTATAATCGTATTATATTACGATTATTTTCTATGTTATGATCGTTTTATTTTACGATCTTCTTTCTCTTTATACTTTTAGTCTTTTAGACTCTATCTATTTATTACTACTGTTCATCTTTATTATCAGAGTTAGGTAACTCTGGATCTTTATTACTTGTCAGGATTCTTCTTTGAATCTTATTGACTTATTAATAACTTGCCCAAATTCATCGCTTAAAACTTAAACTCTATTTGAGTTTATTCCTTATCTTCATCCCTGCGGTTCTAGCCTAAGGTAACCCTACCTAAGGTTTATAACCTACAGCTTTGATACCAACTGTGACGCCCCCAAATCCGGGTCCCCAGAACCTCGGACCTAGTACGTTACGATACATCATTTCTATAATAATTGCGGAAGATATAAACATAAATTGTTTATACAATAACTTTTACAACATAATTCCCCAAGGTCTGTAACATTAACTTAATACACATATTTAATATCCTACACGACATACAATGTCATTTGTATTCAATACTATTACCATTTTAACCGTATAATAATTCCATCCTGGAACTTGTCTTTGCCTTTGCCTTTGCCTGTGTCTGAAGTTTTATCTTTTAACCTTGGAATGTTTATCATGATATAGCAATAGTGAGCAACAAGTTTGCCCAGAAAGTTTTAAATACAAAGGAAGATATATCATGATTGAAAAGAATAATAAGCTGACAAACTTTCAACAATATAATATTGGTGAAAGAACATGAATCAATTTACATAACTGAATGACTGAGACAATATTGATGAATGACTAATAATGAACATGGACAAATTTAACTGAACCAAATGGTAAGGAAGGTGATCAGCCTTTCATACCTGATAAACATATGCAATATACACAACGTGCGAATCAATAATCAAAGATGTGGTGTAATCAACAATGATTAACCACGAATATGCTTTACAATATTCGAGAACTTGCTTAATTAAAAGTATAGTTCGAGAACTTGCCTGTACCGTTGATTACTGCTACGCAATCTAATTTAGCTTCAGTTGAAAGACCTATTATTGATAATATCGATCTCTCAATTAGAATAATATCATCACATTAACTTTTGTTAATTACAGTTATAAAATAACCTAAATACCTTATTATATATTCCTAATAATCAATAAAACACATAAGACTCGGTATCAAATCAAACTATTTCAGTCTGAGTTGAGTTCGGTACTATTTCGACATCCCGATTGCCTAATCGGATATTTATCGAGCCTATTATCAATAAGACTTTACTTAAACGCTTTAGTATTATCTTAAATATTTTATTACTTAATCATAACATTTTTCAATAGCTCATAATAATTTTTAAATAATTATAATCAGTTATAATGATTTTTCAATCATTAATATTATTTTTAAATGATTTAAATACCAAATAATTATATTATCATTAATATCTATTTAATTTCAAATATTAATAGAATACATGACATAATATTATAAGTTATTTATAATTTTTTAAAGTATTTTTAATACTTTAATATCGCCTTTAAATGAATTTAAAACCATTATTAAATAACTGCTATTAATATTAAAATATTAATGTAATTCATGACAAAATATTAAAAGTTATGTTTTTTAACCTAAAATATTTTTTTATAATCTTTAAATTATTTTTAAATGATTTTTAAAATATTAAAACTATTTTTACATAATTTATTTAATACAATTATTAAATAAATTTATTATCATTATATTAATCTATATCTTCATTTGATTATTATTTAATATTAATTAAATAGTAATTAATTAATTATCTTTAGTTGTTATTTAACATAATTAATAACTAATTAAATATACTTTAGTATTTAATGTTTAATTAAATACCAATTAATCACATCATTATATGCCTTTAATTATTATTTAAAATTAGTTAAATAATAATAAATTAATCACTTATTATAAACCTTTAATTTTTTTTAAAGCATAGTCAATTAGTGGTCATTTATACTCATTTATTATTTAATTTTAATTAAATAATAAATAATTATTTTATAATACTAATGTAATTAAATAATCATATTTTAATACTTAACCTTAGTTAAGCATTCTTTAATTATTATATGTTCAATAATATTTAATTATTGAAAACTTTAGTTAATTTTTTTAACTTTTCATTATACGTTCTAAAGTTAAGGTCCTTCACGGAAACGCTCGTAGACGGAAATCTACAAGTTCGATGTGGGGCCACTTAGTATCGTTGGAAAGACGACTTCACGAACTACACTTTTGGCTTAAGAAACAACCACTTTGGATAAGTATAGGCACGGTAAAACAGGCCACTACCGACTGTCCATACATGGTTTTAAAAATATTTTTTATTTTGAGGTCTTTTACGGAAACATTTATAAACGGAGATCTACAACTCCGATTTGAGACCACTTGGTCTCGTTGGAAACCGTGACTCCCTGAAATATATTATAAAATTATCAAATATTTTTTCCAGAACAATGACAGACCCAAAAAATTGCTGCTAGTCAGACTGTCCATGTTTGTTTAGCTAGTTCGAGGTGTTTTGCTAATAAATTCATAGCTTGCTCATCTTAAATCGGTTTTTAGTCGTTATACTTGGAGAATCTTCGTATCTTATAGCTCTAACACTCAAAGTTGACGGATCATGAATCCGACTTATGAAATGTAAATAGTAAAATCCGGGAGCGGGCTGTTCAGGTTTAGTTTTCAGCTTGACCCTCTTGTACTAAAACGATCATAAAGTTTTCGTTTTAAAAAGTTTTTGAGCGATTCTTGAGCCCACGCAAAGCTAACTTCCAGGAATACAATTTTTGTTCTTGGACCATCTTCAAATTCCAAGCACAAAATTACATAAATTTCGTGGAAGGGGACTGACCCGAGTTGGTTTTCCAGTTTTGACTCGACTACTTTAAAATGGCATAACTCTTTCCTCCGAAGTCGGATTTAGTCCGTTCTGGAGTCTATGGAAAGCTTATTCAGTTTACTACAACATACCAAAAGCCTAGAATTTTCTAGAGCATCTAACTACTCCCGAATTTCCCTTTTAGTGGCAGCAGTCCACTAATTTTTCTATGTTTTAAAAATTATTTTTCTTTTCTTTCTTTGGATAAAATTTTTAACACCCAAAATGATTAGATCTACTCATAAAACACTCTAAAACTTGTAGATCTATGGTTTTAGAGTTCAAGCAACATAACTTGATATTTTATCCAAAACAAATCAAATAAAATACATAAACTAAATATTTAGAGTTTGATTTTTATACCTTTGATTTTTGGCTATATTTCTTGATCTTTCAAAATATGAGATGAACTTGGGTATGTGAGGATCAAAACTCCCCTCCCTTTTCCTTTTTGTTGCTGCCGAATACACCCCCTTTCTCTCTCTCTCTCTCTCTCTCTCTCTCTCTCTCTCTTTTGTTTTGTTAGCTTTCTTTCTCTCTCTTGCAAATGAAATAAAATGATTAAGTGTAAAATTATCTCATTTCATCTTTCACATTCAATTAACCTCATGTCTCCACTTCTCTCTCTTAGTTTGCTTACACTCTTGGTAAAATGATAAGGCAAAGTAAGATAGGGACATATGGGCTTAAGTGTGAGATTAAACTTTGAAAAAAAATTCAACACATGCTCATTTTCTCTCCTAAGTGATCGGGTGCACTCCCCCTCTTTTTGCCCATTTTCATTTGCTTTTATTTACTTAATCAAATGACTAAAAGGTCCCTCCCAAGTTGGGCTAAGTTTTGGGCTCCCATTTAAATAGTTTGGGCTCTCTAATTAAAATGTTTGGGCCATGTAAATTAGCACGGGTTTAATACACAAATTTTATCTTATCCTAATTAAATAGTTAGGGTTTCCATTCCATTCATTTTGGAATTTAAATGATTACTTATGTACATTTAATTTCATAACCCAATTAGACTTGCTTTAATTAGGTTTAAAATAATTTAATAAATTGAGATAATAAAATTAATCTCTTAGGTTAGTATATATTTTAAATACTAAATTCTCCTGTACCATAACTCTTAAGTTATTTAATTACCATACCTAATGTATAATTAAGTTATGCAGCTTTCTTTATAATTCACTTAATAACACAAATAAACATATATACATATTTACAATATATATATATAGAGAGAGTCCCAATTAGGTCCGGACTCCCGGACCTTCTTAAAAGCCGGACCTTTTTTTTTTAAACAACTAATAAAAAATGTATAATATTTTATGAAACTGGAAATTTTCCATAATACAGTGTTTTGGGTGTGATTTGGATACATATAACAAAATAGGTTGTACAGTCTGTATATATATATATAGTCACATATATATATATATATATATATATATATATATATATATATATATATAGTCACATACATACTCCTCATGAGTCATAATATATTTATCCTTAAACATACTCTCTTTTCAAAATTTAAAATTTCTAGCATTCTCATTTAATTTCTTTACATTATTTAAAAATTTAAATTAAACCGTTTAAGTTCTTTAAATTTTTTTTAATTAATCCTCTAATTCCAATCTAGGTTTTATTCTTTAACCTTTAATTTAATCATTTAAGATTTTCTAAATTTTCGGATTGTCACATTCATACCTTCTTCTAAGAATTTCGTCCTCGAAATTACAGCCTACTAATCTTTGCTCCTTCTATTTACCAAAAATAGGTTTTCAAGTTAACCTTTTTCTGATTTTTATGCTCAATTTAATGAGTACATCTTGCTTCCTTCTATGAGGAACTATTCTATCATCACATTCTACCCAGACTTCTCTTTACGGAGTTAAAAACTTTTCAAATCATGTTGAGGGTCATATAGACTATAAACTCTCGGGTAGAACGATATTCACCGTAATCAAATAGTTGGCATGTTTACAATCACGAAGAAGGTAAACTACCGCTGGCCTTAATTAGTCGAACGACTCCATGCGTTCAAAGATTGGAATATATCATCCAACTATATCTCCATTTTTCGGGGTTGTTCATACTCAGCCGGAAGTCCGAATCAAAACAATATGGTTCAGGATAAGTTCTCAAAGAGATACTTGAATTTTCATAAATATTTGTCTAGCTGAATCAATTAGCTTAGACATATACCAATCAATCGAACATCAATCAAAACATGTATCTGGCCAAATTTAATTTGCACTTGAATATTCTTTAAAATTCTGAAAATTATTTTATGACGTCATTATACCGCACTGTATTTACAGTCCGTTGAAGATTCCATCATTTTTTGCGACTTTGTCATAAAATAATATACCATAGTGGGCTGACGATCTTTAGATCACATCCAACACTAGGTAAGACTGTATTAATAACTCCATTGTTTTTATCATCTTTGCACTAGGTTTCATGATGCATTGATGATAAAAAAAATACGTTTTTATATTTTAAGTAATTTTTGTCTACCCGAAATAATTAGCATAGACTTTTCTTTTAAACGGTTCAAAAATATTTAAAAATTAGTTTTATTATACCTCAACAGGTAATGATGTGTCAGGGTCCCGAAGTCCACACATACACACTTGTCACCATGTTTTAAGGATAATAAAATTTTATTTTTGGTGTTATCATGCCACAACAGGTAATGATGTGTTAGTGGTACGAAGCCCACTTCTACACAATTGTAACCATTTGTTGCTGATAACAAAAATTCATTTTATTTCAAAAAAGACACATCAGTGCGAATTTAGCTTGATATCAAAAATTTTGAAGTCTAGCACAACTAGAAGATTTGGAATACCTATGCTTCCACCATCAACTTCAATTTTTCTAATGATCAATTGCTTAATAATTCTATCTATTTCTATTATCCTCAATCCTTCATTCATAATTTTCCTATACCCCCGTATAGTTCTCAAACATACCACACGTTATAAGTTCAGGAACTTACCATATTCATATGGGTTTTAGAGCTTATCCTAGTCAGACCAAAGTCGTCCATTCGCTGAGGGGTTCCACCATACGATTATGAGTCGTGAACTTACCATACGTATGAGTTTAAAGAACTCGCACCTAATCTTATATTTTCTACATATCCGTTATACACATGAAAAAAGAATCACCTTCTCATCATACATATAGCGAATAGCGCGACACCGATATTTCAATGATTATCAATGTGATAAACTAAGTAATCGTTAGACCAAGCACAAAACCCCCGCCCATACAAAGGTTTGTACAACTCAGCTATCACATGAGTCCTCAACTTAATCCCACATATTCCTAGCTCCCTCCATGCTCAATACGAATCTCATTTAATCCGTATCTACAATTCACAACTCTTTCCTGAGTTTAACTCGTACTATTTCATAGTACCATATTCGTATAGCAATTCTGTTATAAAGTCTTCAATCAATAGATTGATCATCTGTCCTCTTATGACCTCATCAGATCACGTTGTAATCTAATATTATAATCGTATTATATTACGATTATTTTCTATGTTATGATCATTTTGTTTTACGATCTTCTTCCCCTTTATACTTTTAGTCTTTTAGACTCTATCTATTTATTACTACTGTTCATCTTTATTATTAGAGTTAGGTAACTCTGGATCTTTATTACTTGTTAGGATTCTTCTTTGAATCTTATTGACTTATTAATAACTTGCCCAAATTCATCGCTTAAAACTTAAACTCTATTTGAGTTTATTCCTTATCCTCATCCCTGCGGTTATAGCCTAAGGTAATCCTACCTAAGGTTTATAACCTACAGCTTTGATACCAACTGTGACGCCCCCAATGCCGGGTCCCCAGAACCTCGGACCTGGTATATTATGATACATCATTTCTATAACTATTGCGAAAAATATAAACATAAATTGTTTATACAATAACTTTTACAACATAATTCCCAAGGTCTATAACCTTAACTTAATACACATATTTAATATCCTACACGACATACAATGTCATTTGTATCCAAAACTATTACCATTTTAACCGTATAATAATTCCATCCTGGAACTTATTTTTGCCTTTGTCTGTGTCTGAAGTTTCGTCTTTAACCTTGGAATGTTTATCATGATATAGCAATAGTGAGCAACAAGTTTGCCCAGCAAGTTTTAAATACAAAGGATGATATATCATGATTAAAAAGAATAATAAGCTGACAAACTTTCAACAATATAATATTGGTGAAAGATAATGAATCAATTTACATAACTGAATGACCGAGACAATAATTATGAATGACAAATAATGAACATGGACAAATTTAACTGAACCAAATGGTAAGGAAGGTGATCAACCTTTCATACCTGATGAACATATGCAATATACACAATATGACGTCCCCAAATTCGGGTCCCTTATATTACCTCGGATTCGGTACAGTCACGATACTACTAGTAAAAATATTACATCTTTTATTCATAACTTAAAGAATATAACTTTGTTTTATTATAATTTAGAATATAAATTTCATACATCATAATCGATGTTACAAAATTGCGGAATAACTTAAACTTTTTCAGTCCTCTTGAATTAAATCTTTTTATTAATTTCATAACTTTAAATAAATTATAATTTTTGAATCAACTATATACTATGATTCATTCTATTTGAGTTATCGTATAAACGTTTACAACTCAAATCAATATCCTCTATGTATTAACTAATACATCTTTACAATACAACAAGTATTAAACATCGTAAGCATATATCAAGTACACTCCTAGAACCTAAACAGGGTTCAAATGATAATCTAAATAGTATTCTCCGTTGCGATACTATCTATCTTTATTAATCAAGAAGCACGAAATCCTTATCGTAAGTCCTTAACCTGCAAAAATGGTTATTTGCAAGAGTGAGCTCGGCAACTCAGCAATTCTAATAGTTTTCATGCATCACATAGCATATAACATCATACTCAGTTCATGCATTTATAATCGATTTATATTCACAAGCATATTACTTCTCACATAACAAACATATCATTAAAGATCAACTTTCAATCTCATACATATTTCATGTACAGTTCATATATAAGTTCGCATCATCACAATATAATATAATTCAACTAACAGTTATTGAATTCATATATATCAAATAAGAACTGAAAGACTTGCCTGATTCGTAGTTTAATAACTACGACTTAACTGCTTAAGATATCTGTACTTCGTGTAATCCTACACAGTTTATATCAATCATAGAGATCACACCCATCAGTTATACACTTCCACACATCCTCAATATAATAATAAGTATTATATTGTTTTCTATCTTGGCTCTTAGAACCTTGTTTCACTTTCCTATCATGCGCTTAGTATCGTTAGGTGCGTATAGTTATACCTCATCTACACTATATATCACACAATTACTTATCTATGTGTTCGACACATACTTAAACCTCATACATATATAATCTACATTGCTCTTACGTTTCTCAAACCTTATCGAAACCATTACATTCAAACTTTCTAAGTTTCACCTTTCAAAATCCTTGTCATACTTAAATTAGTCATGTAAGGGTACTATGTTCATCATGTATGCATGTCTATAAGGGCAGTAACCCAAGTTTTAACACCTAGCATACTCATTCAAATCCAATTCAAAGTTACATAGTTTTCATGTCGGACTTTCATACACCTTAAGTAATTCAAGTCCATGCTTCAAGGTCAACTACTAAGGTCATGTTATCACATAACAATGCTAAACGATACTAAGTAGGCATGCTCGTGTTTATACTACACATGTATACTTAATCACATACTTTATGCTTTAGACATTCATTTTCTTGAATATGTGTGCATAGGTGAAATCCATGTTTCATCACATGATGCTCATGTCAACATGTCTATAGGCATAATGAATCCAAATATACATGCTCGTATGATCATAATGTAATTCACACCGTGTTTGATGCTATTACCTTTCATATTCTAAGTTTTTCATAAAAATCGCACTAAGCCAACAAGGGTAACTAAGTATATGCAAAGTACCTCGTAATCATGACTCTCATGTATTGGAACACATATATACGCCACTTTTACATACTCAAATGATCAGAATGTGGACAACTTATATATATGTCCAAAAACTCTAAGTTTATCTTTTGAAATCATTTTCAATTTAAACAATGTGTTCTGTTGTATGCTCAATACCTACGACTCACATGTCATGCATATCTAAACCATATGATCATACTTAAAAAGTTAGAATATAAACATGACTTATATACGCCAAAATTCGTTTATAAAACCTTAAGTTTTCATTAAAAACTCCACTACAACAAGGTATAATTGTTTACTATTAGCCAAGGTAACTGATTAACAACTACCTTCATACCTATTGATACACATAACCAAGACACTTACACATGTCTCAAAAGTTCGACTCAAAGAACACAAAATTCGTCAAGTCTCATTTTCAAAACTTTAAGTTTTCTTTTAGGAAATCATGTTAAACCAACTAATACAACTCACTACGTGCATGACAATCTTAGTACGCATGTCAGACCCCCTTTATGCAGTTATTAGAGTCTAACTAGTATGCTTAACCAACTAGAAAACCCAAAATCACCAACAGTTTCTGCAGAGGGGCGCGGCCGCGCCTCATTTGTACTAGGGAGACGCGCGGTTGTGGGTCCCCGTTTCTAGACCAGGAGCTTGACTGCTTTGGCAGTTTCTTAGCCCAACTCAGAAATTTTCTTATCAATTCGATTCTAAATCAGCCATGTAACAGTTCTATCATATCTTGAAGTTTTTATAACACATAAAAACCATATGTCACACTTCAATTACCATCTAAACTACGAAATCAAGAACTTGCCATTAAAGAACAAAAATGGGAAAATGTAGGAATTATACCTCTGCTATGGAGTTAGACTTACTGCTACACTAATTCTTCCTTAATGGAAACTCAGTATACTAACTCTACTTATCAACATCTCAACAATTGAAATGGGAAGAAGGGAAGAGCTCATTATATAGGCAATCCCATATCCAGTCCATGCCTCTACTCACCAGTCAAACAAAAGGAATGAGCAATTGTATGGTGGTTAACAAGAAGTAGGTGGGAAGTTGGTGAAATCTATAATGAAAACCCACTCCCCTATACTCATTAGCTCTACAAATGCTGAAATTGAGAAGAGCTAGAGTAGCTAGCCTTCATGAGGTTTCACGTGTGGAAGAGAAGGAACTCATATTATGGGACAAGCAATTTATAACTCAGCAAATAGCAACTTGGCAGTGAAATTACTTAGGTTATATATAATATATACACATTACATTTCATACACTTAGGGTATACTATACATACAAATTTCATTTCATATAACTTAGGTTATAAATGAATTACAAATGTAACTTCCAATTCCAATGTATCAAGTAAGGGTACACATAGATATATCCCATATAATCCATGTACATTTTATCACACCGATATACTTTAATCGGATATTATCACATTACATAATGGTTATTATTTCAATTATAATAACTTATTGAAGTACTCATCAATTACAATTACTTACTCTTTAACATATCCACATGGTACTAATTAAGGTTTACCCACACACATGTAGTCACATAAATATTATTATGTAACCTACATAATACAATTAAGTTTACTATATAGTCACACTACACTTGACACTACTATACGATATACTTTTAATATCGCATGCTGGCACATAGGAGTTGATAAATTACTTATCTTATCAATTAATTAATAATAATATTAATTAATCACTTCCTCGTAAATCAATGAAATTATTAATCTCTATAACAATTAATTAACATTTATATGGTTAATTATCACATTAAATAAATATAAATCTTATTATATTTATAACCAATATACTTATTATTATGCTATCACTCGCAATAATAATAATTCAACATATCATCAAATAATTACTAGATACTAGTATATTGTTCATAACAATAATTAATATTATAAGACAATATATCTCATTCCTCATCAATATAATTCCGATTATATCTATAATCAATTTCCTTATTATTATACTATTACTAGTTATAATAATAAAGCGACATACTATAATAATAACAATTAATATAGATTAATTATTTAATTAATAAATCCTCCATCCTTGAATTAATTAGTTCATCGTTGGATCTATTATCGTGCCACACAAGACATATCTCACAAGCTTACATTAAGCTTATTCTCATTCTCAACACTAATTTATTTCCACCACACTTATTATTCTTTTAATATAATATTTGTGTGACTCAAGTACTTAAATGCTAAATTATCTCAATTAATTATACTTATAATAAGTACAACCTTTACGCTTATAGTAATTAATATATATACTCTATTAATTATTTAAATAATAATATTCACGATCAAATACTAACTTAAGTTATTTAATATATTAAAATAACTTAGTTTCCTTTCATTAATTAAACTCTCTTGAAAATACATTAGAAATTATGTATTTAGCCATAACATAAAATATTATGTTTTCTCCAAATAAGCACATTCATTATTAGAAAATAATTTACTTATTGTCTCAAGATATTATAATTAATATAATATCTATTAGAAATAATCACATGTATGGCACATGTACATTATATATAGAAAATAGGTAATAAGTTTATTTTATAATAAATTGTTTCCGTCAATTTATTTACATATAGTAAATACGTTTTAATATATTTACTATATTAATTAATCACACCTCATATAAAATATATAAGACAATATTATTATTCAAAAATAATATTTTCTTCTTTTATTAAAATAATTCAATATTAGAAGTTATTTTAATATCCTTTGTTAGAAATATATAATTATTATTTCTCTCTCTCTCTCTCTATAAATTGTTCTCAAAATAATTTTTTCAAATATTAAATATTTATTTAAAATATAATGATTTCTATCTCCCTTTAATAACGTATGTATATTTATTAATGTTATTCGTACATTAGACTTTCTCACATATTACTATTCTAAGTAATATATATAAAAGTACCAACTACAATTACATATTCAACACACATATTAATTCACTCCTTTACTTAAGTAAATTAAACCCTGTACTATATCACCATAGTTAATTAAGGTTCAATATTCACATTATATTATTCCATAATATAACTCTCAACTTAAATTAAACAATATTTATTCATAAAGATATTTAATGCCACCAACTTCTATGATAAAATAATTCTATAAATTATTTTAATATCGATAGGAAATTCTATCCACTTCTATTATCTTAATTAAATCGTCTCTACGATAAACAACAATATATATTAATAATATATTTATTAATCACATATTACATAGCACATATAATCCTATGTAATACAATACTTCCTTCCTCATAACACCCATATATATATTCGAACCCAACTCACACTTTAAGAATTTTATTTATTTAATCCTTATTTAATAATTTCTAAAAATTCGAGTTCTTACATCCTCTCCCCCTTATAAGGATTTCGTCCTCGGAATCACCGAAACTTCCTCTACTCGGTGCTATTACGATTATTACATATTCTCTTGAATAATTTTATTCATTCTCTTTTCAGAAGTGTTATTAGTATAACCTTCTCCATCGCATTCTATCACTTTCTTCTTTCTAAGGAACATTCCACTTACTACTTTCATCCTTTAGAAGAATAAGAATCTTCCACGATTTTTCAATAATCGGGAAGTAGTATGAATAACTCAGATTTTCAAATTATGCTGAGGGGTCACACAAGACCGCGAACTCTTTCACATTTACAACGGTCTCAACACGAGTCTCCACACTGTAAACTAGAGTGTTTATTAATCACAAGGATTGAAAAAACCCTCCACTCGTACTCTAGGTGGCTAGCCTATCGTACTACTACGTTGGGCCGCAACGTAGCGTGTTGTAATGACTATATGAGTCATGTTCGGATCACTGTTTCCGAAAATATATTCCCGTTTTAGGGTTGTTCAACT
The DNA here is from genome assembly GCA_020205555.1 of Panax stipuleanatus. Taxonomy (NCBI): domain Eukaryota; kingdom Viridiplantae; phylum Streptophyta; class Magnoliopsida; order Apiales; family Araliaceae; genus Panax; species Panax stipuleanatus. The sequence continues at coordinate 4,649,158 of CM035116.1, forward strand.
TAGCTTTTCAACATCTAAATCCGCACCAGAGCAATCTGGTTTGGCACAAAAACACAAGAATGCTTGAATTCTACAATCACTTTTCAATAGTCGTCTAGCCGAATCGAATAGCTTAGACTTTTATCAACAATTCGGACATCAATCGAAATAATTTAGTCAACTTTTCATAATTCAAAAGAAAACCAAAAATCGTTTTATGACGTCAAAATGCCGCACCCACTTAATAGTACGTTGAAGATTCCGTCATTTTGTGACTTTGCCATAATACATCATACCATAGTGGGTTGACGATTTTACGATCACTTTCGACACTAGGTTCGATTACATTGATGACTCCATCGTTTACCATCATACACCATATCAAATGTTGTATACGATCAAAATACATTTTGAAAGATTTTCAAATTATTTTTGTCTTAGCCGAAACAAGTAGCTTAGACATACGAATAACAGTGCTGTTTTTAAAATTCATTGGTTCAGTCACTTGACCCAATGTTTTTCTCAAGAAAATAGAAGTGCAAACACTAGCACGAAGTCAATAAATATTGAAAATCTAGCGTAGCTAGAGGATTTAGGAAAATCCAATTTCTCCATCACTTCAATCTCTTACCACCATCAATGCTCACTATTCCAAAACTCTTATATAATATATCTATTCTCAGTACAGTTCACCAACTTACCACACAATGGAAGTTCAGGAACTTACCACAATCATATGGGTGTAGGAACTTATCCTAGTCAGACCAAAGTCGTCCATTCGCTGAGGGGTCCCACCATACGATTATGAGTCACGAACTCGTCATAGGCATGAGTCTTAAGAACTCGTACCTAATCTTAGTATTATCTAAATTAATCTTAGAAATCTCTATCTATCAAAATAAACATGAGAAAAGAATCACCTTTCCACCATATGTATAATGATACCGCGACACTAACATTTCAACGATTATCAATGTCACGCACTTAGTGCAAGCACAAAACTTCTGCCCATACAAAAGTTTGTACAACTAAGCCATCACATGAGTCCTCAATGGAAGTCCAACACTTAAATCTATCTTACTCTATCACTTCCTCGTTACGAACTTTCTAGGTTTCACCACATACAACTCCTCATGAGTTCATCTCGTACTTTTTATAGTACATTTTCTCATAGCATCAAGCTATACACACTTAGTCTTTACAGACTATCTATCATTTCACAGTTCAATCTGATCACGTCGTGATCATCGCTTTACCTTAGGGTTCTTTCCCTACTATCAACTAAACTCCATTTGAGTTCATTCTCACTATTTTTGTCATATACATCTTATAGACATCATCTTAACATTTTTATTACCGGAGTTAGGAAACTCTTGATTTTCATTCTCTAGATATTTCAAGATTCGTTTTTGAATCTTCACGTATATATTTTAATCTTTATATTTCCCTCTCAAAGGTTATAGTCTAAGGTATACTTACCTAAGGTTTATAACCTACAGCTTTGATACCAACCTGTGACGCCCCCAAATTCGGGTCCCTTCTATTACCTCGGATCCGGTGCAGTCACGATACTACTAGTCAAAACATTACATCTTTTATTCATAACTTAAAGAATATAACTTTGCTTTATTATAATTTAGAATATAAATTTCATACATCATAATCGATGTTACAAAATTGCGGAATAACTTAAACTTTTTCAATCCTCTTAAATAAAATCTTTTTATTGATTTCATAACTTTAAATAAATTATAATTTTTGAATCAACTATATACTATGATTCATTCTATTTGAGTTATCGTATAAACGTTTACAACTCAAATCAATATCCTCTATGTATTAACTAATACATCTTTACAATACAACAAGTATTAAACATCGTAAGCATATATCAAGTACACTCCTAGAACCTAAACAGGGTTCAAATGATAATCTAAATAGTATTCTCCGTTGCGATACTATCTATCTTTATCAATCAAGAAGCATGAAATCCTTATCGTAAGTCCTTAACCTGCAAAAATGGTTATTTGCAAGAGTGAGCTCGACAGCTCAGCAATTCTAACAGTTTTCATGCATCACATAGCATATAACATCATACGCAGTTCATGCATTTATAATCGATTTATATTCACTAGCATGTTACTTCTCACATAACAAACATATCATTAAAGATCAACTTTCAATCTCATACATATTTCATGTACAGTTCATATATAAGTTCACATCATCACAATATAATATAATTCAACTAACAGTTATTGAATTCATATATATCAAATAAGAACTGAAAGACTTGCCTGATTCGTAGTTTAATAACTACGACTTAACTGCTTAAGATATCTGTACTTCGTGTAATCCTACACAGTTTATATCAATCATAGAGATCACACCCATCAGTTATACACTTCCACACATCCTCAATATAATAATAAGTATTATATTGTTTTCTATCTTGGCTCTTAGAACCTTGTTTCACTTTCCTATCATGCGCTTAGTATCGTTAGGTGCGTATAGTTATACCTCATCTACACTATATATCACACAATTACTTATCTATGTGTTCGACACATACTTAAACCTCATACATATATAATCTACATTGCTCTTACGTTTCTCAAACCTTATCGAAACCATTACATTCAAACTTTCTAAGTTTCACCTTTCAAAATCCTTGTCATACTTAAATTAGTCATGTAAGGGTACTATGTTCATCATGTATGCATGTCTATAAGGGCAGTAACCCAAGTTTTAAAACCTAGCATGCTCATTCAAATCCAATTCAAAGTTACATGGTTTTCATGTCGGACTTTCATACACTTTAAGTAATTCAAGTCCATGCTTCAAGGTCAACTACTAAGGTCATGTTATCACATAACAATGCTAAACGATACTAAGTAGGCATGCTCGTGTTTATTCTACACATGTATACTTAATCACATACTTTATGCTTTAGAAATTCATTTTCTTGAATATGCGTGCATAGGTGAAATCCATGTTTCATCACATGATGCTCATGTCTACATGTCTATAGGCATAATGAATCCAAATATACATGCTCGTATGATCATAATGTAACTCACACCGTGTTTGATGCTATTACCTTTCATAATCCAAGTTTTTTCATAAAAATCGCACTAAGCCAACAAGGGTAACTAAGTATATGCAAAGTACCTCGTAATCATGACTCTCACGTATTAGAACACATATATACGCCACTTTTACATACTCAAATGATCAGAATGTGGACATCCTATATATATGTCTAAAAACTCTAAGTTTGTCGTTTGAAATCATTTTTAATTTAAACAATGTGTTCTGTTGTATGCTCAATACCTTCGACTCATATGTCATGTATATCTAAACCATATGATCATACTTAAAAAGTCAGAATAAAAACATGACTTATATACTCTAAAATTCGTTTATAAAACCTTAAGTTTTCATTAAAAACTCCACTACAACAAGGTATAATTGTTTACTATTAGCCAAGGTAACTGATTAACAACTACCTTCATACCCATTGATACACATAACCAAGACACTTACACATGTCTCAAAAGTCCGACTCAAAGAACACAAAATTCGTCAAGTCTCATTTTCAAAACTTTAAGTTTTCTTTTAGGAAATCATGTTAAACCAACTAATACAACTCACTACGTGCATGACAATCTTAGTACACATGTCAGACCCCCTTTATGCAGTTATTAGAGTCTAACTAGTATGCTTAACCAACTAGAAAACCCAAAATCACCAACAGTTTCTGCAGAGGGGCGACCTTTGTACTAGGGAGACGCGCGGCCGCGCGTCCCCATTTCCAGACCAGGAGCTTAACTGCTTCGGCAGTTTCTTAGCCCAACTCAGAAATTTTCTTATCAATTCAATTCTAAATCAGCCATGTAACAGTTCTATCATATCTTGAAGTTTTTATAACACATAAAAACCATATTCCACACTTCAATTACCATCTAAACTACGAAATCAAGAACTTGCCATTAAAGAACAAAAATGGGAAAAGGTAGGAATTATACCTCTGCTATGGAGTTAGACTTGCTGCTACACTAATTCTTCCTTAATGGAAACTCAGTATACTAACTCTACGTATCAACATCTCAACAATTGAAATGGGAAGAAGGGAAGAGCTCATTATATAGGCAATCCCTTATCCAGTCCATACCTCTACTCACCAATCAAACCAAAGGAATGAGCAATTGTATGGTGGTTAACAAGAAGTAGGTGGGAAGTTAGTGAAATCCATAATGAAATCCCACTCCCCCATACTCATTAGCTCTACAAATGCTGAAATTGAGAAGAGCTAGAGTAGCTAGCCTTCATGAGGTTTCACGTGTGGAAGAGAAGGAACTCATATGATGGGACAAGCAATTTATAACTCAGCAAATAGCAACTTGGCAGTGAAATTACTTAGGTTGTATATAATATATACACATTATATTTCATACACTTAGGGTATAATATATATACAAATTTCATTTCATATAACTTAGGTTAGAAATGAATTACAAATGTAACTTCCAATTATAATGTATCAAGTAAGGGTACACATAGATATATCCCATATAATTCATGTACATTTTATCACACCGATATACTTTAACCGGATATTATCACATTACATAATGGTTATTATTTCAATTATAATAACTTATTGAAGTACTCATCAATTACAATTGCTTACTCTTTAACATATCCCCACGGTACTAATTAAGGTTTACCCACACACATGTAGTCACATAAACATTATTATGTAACCTAAATAATACAATTAAGTTTACTATATAGTCACACTACACTTGACACTACTATACGATATACTTTTAATATCGCATGCTTGCACATAGGAGTTGATAAATTACTTATCTTATCAATTAATTAATAATAATATTAATTAATCACTTCCTCGTAAATCAATGAAATTATTATCTCTATAACAATTAATTAACATTTATATGGTTAATTATCATATTAATAAATATAAATCTTATTATATTTATAACCAATATACTTATTATTATGCTATCACTCGCAATAATAATAATTCAACATATCATCAAATAATTACTAGATACTAGTATATTGTCCATAACAATAATTAATATTATAAGACAATATATCTCATTCCTCATCAATACAATTCCGATTATATATATAATCAATTTCCTTATTATTATACTATCACTAGTCATAATAATAAAGCGACATACTATAATAATAACAATTAATATAGATTAATTATTTAATTAATAAATCCTCCATCCTTGAATTAATTAGTTCATCGTTGGATCTATTATCGTGCCACACAAGGCATATCTCACAAGCTTACATTAAGCTTATTCTCATTCTCAACACTTATTTATTTCCACCACACTTATTATTCTTTTAATATAATATTTGTGTGACTCAAGCACTTAAATGCTAAATTATCTCAATTAATTATACTTATAATAAGTACAACCTTTACGCTTATAGTAATTAATATATATACTCTATTAATTATTCAAATAATAATATTCACGATCAAATAATAACTTAAGTTATTTAATATATTAAAATAACTTAGTTTCCTTTCATTAATTAAACTCCCTTGAAAATACATTAGAAATTATATATTTAGCCATAACATAAAATATTATGTTTTCTCCAAATAAGCACATTCATTATTAGAAAATAATTTACTTATTGTCTCAAGATATTATAATTAATATAATATCTATTAGAAATAATCACATGTATGGCACATGTACATTATATATAGAAAATAGGTAATAAGTTTATTTTATAATAAATTGTTTCCGTCAATTTATTTACATATAGTAAATACGTTTTAATATATTTACTATATTAATTAATCACACCTCATATAAAATATATAAGACAATATTATTATTCAAAAATAATATTTTCTTCTTTTATTAAAATAATTCAATATTAGAAGTTATTTTAATATCCTTTGTTAGAAATATATAATTATTATTTCTCTCTCTCTCTCTCTATAAATTGTTCTCAAAATAATTTTTTCAAATATTAAATATTTATTTAAAATATAATGATTTCTATCTCCCTTTAATAACGTATGTATATTTATTAATGTTATTCGTACATTAGACTTTCTCACATATTACTATTCTAAGTAATATATATAAAAGTACGAACTACAATTACATATTCAACACACATATTAATTCACTCCTTTACTTAAGTAAATTAAACCCTGTACTATATCACCATAGTTAATTAAGGTTCAATATTCACATTATATTATTCCATAATATAACTCTCAACTTAAATTAAACAATATTTATTCATAAAGATATTTAATGCCACCAACTTCTATGATAAAATAATTCTATAAATTATTTTAATATCGATAGGAAATTCTATCCACTTCCTTTATCTTAATTAAATCGTCTCTACGATAAACAATAATATATATTAATAATATATTTATTAATCACATATTACATAGCTCATATAACCCTATATAACACAATACTTCCTTCCTCATAACACCCATATATATATTCGAACCCAACTCACACTTTAAGAATTTTATTTATTTAATTTTTATTTAATAATTTCTGAAAATTTGGGTTTTTACACACAACATGCGAATCAATAATCAAAGATGTGGTGTAATTAACAATGATTAACCACGAACATGTTTTACAATATTCGAGAACTTGCTTAATTAAAAGTATAGTTCGAGAACTTGCCTGTACCGTTGATTACTGCTACACAATCTAATTTAGCTTCAGTTGAAAGACCTACTATTGATAATATCGATCTCTCAATTAGAATAATGTCATCACATTAACTTTTGTTAATTACAGTTATAAAATAACATAAACACATATTCCTAATAATCAATAAAACACATAAGACTCGGTATCAAATCAAACTATTTAAGTCTGAGTTGAGTTCGGTACTATTTTGACATCCTGATTACCTAATCGAAAATTTATCGAGCCTATTATCAATAAGACTTTACTTAAACGCTTTAGTATTATCTTAAATATGTTATTACTTAATCAAAATATTTTTCAATAGCTCATAATAATTTTCAAATAATTATTATCAGTTATAATGATTTTTCAATCATTAATATCATTTTTAAATGATTTAAATACCAAATAATTTCATTATCATTAATATCTATTTAATTTCAAATATTAATGAAATACATGACATAATATTATAAGTTATTTATAATATTTTAAAGTATTTTTAATACTTTAATATCGCCTTTAAATGAATTTAAAATATTTAAAATTATTATTAAATAACTGCCATTAATATTAAAATATTAATGTAATTCATGACAAAATATTAAAAGTTATGTTTTATAACTTAAAATATTTTTTTTATAACCTTTAAATCATTTTTAAATAATTTTTAAAATATTAAAACTATTTTTATATAATTTATTTAATATAATTATTAAATAAATTTATTATCATTATATTAATCTATACCTTCATTTGATTACTATTTAATATTAATTAAATAGTAATTAATTAATTACCTTTAGTTATTAATTAACATAATTAATAACTAATTAAATATACTTTAGTATTTAATGTTTAATTAAATACCAATTAATCACATCATTACATGCCTTTAATTATTATTTAAAATTAGTTAAATAATAATAAATTAATCACTTATTATAAACCTTTAATTTTTTTAAAGCATAGTCAATTAGTGGTCATTTATACTCATTTATTATTTAATTTTAATTAAATAATAAATAATTACTTTATAATTCTAATGTAATTAAATAATTATATTTTAATACATAACCTTAATTAAACATTCTTTAATTATTATATGTTCAATAATAATTAATTATTAAAAACTTTAGTTAATTTTTTTAACTTTTCATTATACGTTCCAAAGTTGAGGTCCTTCACGGAAACGCTCGTAGACGGAAATCTACAAGTTCGATGTGGGCCCACTTGGTATCGTTGGAAAGCTGACTTCCCGAGCTACACTTTTGGCTTAAGAAACAGCCACTTTGGACAAGTATAGGCCCGGTAAAACAAGCCACTACCGACTGTCTATACAAGGTTTTGAAAATATTTTCTGTTTTGAGGTCTTTTACGGAAACATTTTTAAACGGAGATCTACAACTCCGATTTGAGCCCACTTGGTCTCGTTGGAACCGTGACTCACTGAAATATATTATAAAGTTATCAAATAATTTTTCCAGAATAGTGACAGACCTGAAAAATTGCTGCTAGTCAGACTGTCCATGTTTGTTTAGCTAGTTCGAGGTGTTTTGCTAATAAATTCATAGCTTGCTCATCTTAAATCGGTTTTTAGTCGTTCCACTTGGAGAATCTTCGTATCTTATAGCTTTAACACCCAGAGTTGACGGATCATGAATTCGACTTATGAAACGTAAACAATAAAATCAGGGAACGGGCTATTCAGTTTTAGTTTTTCAGCTTGACCCTCTTGTACTAAAATGATCATAACTTTTTCATTTTAAAACATTTTTGAGCGATTCTTGAGCCCACGCGAAGCTAAATTCTAGGAATATAAATTTTGTTCTTGGACCATCTTCAAATTCCAAGCACAAAATTCCAAACATTTCGTGGAAGGGGACTGACCAGAGTTGGTTTCCCAGTTTTGACTTTGCTAATTTTAAATGGCATAACTCTTTCCTCCAAAGTCGGATTTAGTCCGTTCTAAAGTCTATGGAAAGCTTATTCAGTTTACTATAAATACCAAAAGCCCAGAATTTTTTGGAACATCTAACTAATCCCGAATTTCCTTTTTAGTGGCAGCAGCCCACTAATTTTTCTATGTTTTAAAAACTGTTTTGCTTTTCTTTCTTTGGATCACACTTTTAACACCCAAAATTATTAGATCTACTCATAAAACACTCTAAAACTTGTAGATCTATGGTTTTAGAGGTCAAGCAACATAACTTGATATTTTATCTAAAACAAATCAAATAAAATATATAAACTAAATATTTAGAGTTTGATTTTTATACCTTTGATTTTTGGCTATATTTCTTGATCTTCCAAAATATGAGATGAACTTGGGTATGTGAGGATCAAAACTCCCCTCCCTTTTCCTTCTTGTTGCTGTCGAATACACCCCCTTTTCTCTCTCTCTTTGTATTTTGTTTTGTTAGCTTTCTTTCTCTCTCTTGCAAATGAAATAAAATGATTAAGTGTAAAATTATCTCATTTCATATCCCACATTCAATTAACCTCATGTCTCCACTTCTCTCTCTTAGCTTGCTTACACTCTTGGTAAAATGATAAGGCAAAGTAAGATAGGGACACATAGGCTTGCGTGTGAGATTAAACTTTGAAAAAAAATTTAACACATGCTCATTTTCTCTCCTAAGTGACCGGGTGCACTCCCCCTCTTCTTGCCCATTTTTCATTTGCTTTTATTTACTTAATCAAATGACTAAAAGGTCCCTCCCAAGTTGGGCTAAGTTTTAGGCTCCCATTTAAATGGTTTGGGCTCTCTAATTAAAATGTTTGGGCCATGTAAATTAGCACGGGTTTAATACACAAATTTTATCTTACCCTAATTAAATAGTTAAGATTTCCATTCCATTCATTTTGAAATTTAAAAGATTACTTATGTACATTTAATTTCATAACCCAATTAGACTTGCTTTAATTTGGTTTAAAATAATTTAATAAATTGAGATAATAAAATTAATCTCTTAGGTTATTATATATTTTAAATATTAAATTCTCCTATACCATAACTCTTAAATTATTTAATTACCATACCTAATGTATAATTAGGTTATGTAGCTTTTTTTATATTTCACTTAATAAAATAAATAAACATATATACATATTCACAATATATATATATATATATATATATATATATATATATATTTATTTAGTCACATACATACTCCTCATGAGTCATAATATATTTATCCTTATACATACTCTCTTTTCAAATTTTAAAATTTCTAGCATTCTCATTTATTTTCTTTACATTACTTAAAAATTTAAATCAAACCGCATAGGTTCTTTAAATTTTTTTAATTAATCCTCTAATTCCAATCTAGGTTTTATTCTTTAACCTTTAATTTAATCATTTAAGATTTTCTAAATTTTTGGGTTGTCACATGAAAACAGGTTTAACATGTATAAATGTGTACCTTGACATAGCATGAACGTTCTTGACTTCGTTAGTATGCGATTTCTAAAGAAAGTTATAAGTTTTGAAAATGGACTTTGACATATATTTCAGATGTTTATGTTCTGACTTCTAAGCAAGTTTGTATGGTCTAGATATGAATGAAAACGGACTTGAATACGTGGTTAAATGATACCTTAATAATATTGCATTGCTTAAGCATGATTAGTGTTTGTTTCGAAAAGAGACTTGGAGATTTTGAGAATAAATCTAGACTAAACTTGAGGCTTTTGAATTCTGAGATTTGTAGCTTGTGTGAATGGATTAGTCATACATACAAATAAGTATGACATATGGTTTTGAGTACCTTTGCGTATCATGAGTTGCTTAAATGGTTATTTTTGCCAAAGATTATATAAAGGTTTTGAAAGTAAACTTTGACAAAACTTGTGGACCTTAGATTCTAATCTTGATAGCATGTATACGAAGTCTAGCTATGCATGACATAAGATTCAAAGTTATTTCGTATGTGTTAGATTGCTTTGATTTGGTTTAAAACGATTTCAAAGGCAAACTCGGATAGTTTTGCAAACTAAGTTTAATAAACATGGAGTGATTATATTTTAACCTTGTAAACATGTGTAGAAACATGTATAAATAAGCATGATAAATGATTCAAAGTGGCCTTGCATGATTAGTTTAAGTATGACATGAATTTTGAAAATAAAACTTAGAAAGTTTTGAAAGTAAGATGGAAGAACATTGAGTTACTTACATTCTGACTTTATGTGCAAACATGATAGGACTTGTATGCCTCTAGTTATGATTGGTTTGTGCACCTCACTAGTTAGACGTGATATGCACTATACGAGCATGTTTTAAAGTAAGTTTTAAAGGATGACATATGCTAGCTATAAGTGAATAATTTGGATGTATTGAAGGATGTTTAACATGCTATGTGTTAGTACCTATGCATGCTAGAAAACTAAAACGAAACCAGAAATCAAAAAGCCAAATCTGGTCTGGACAGGGAGCTGCGCAGCTGCACCCCTCCCAGGTTTAATTGTGGCGCAGTTGTGCCACAGGGCAATTTTGCCTGATTATTTTGAATGCAGTCTGAACCTTGTGGTAGGCTTACATTGTTATTATAAGATATAAAATAGATTCTAAATGATGCTTTGAGTATTCATTGATGTAATGGTGATATAAAACCCGGAATTTGATAAATTTTCCTAAGGTTTGAGAAACACAAAGATAATGTGAATTGTGTATCTATGAGTTTTAAAATATATGTCGAACACATAGTTAGTCAAGTGTTGAGTTTTTGAGTGGTGTGCACGGTTTTTGCTTTATGGTAACTAAGTTGAGTAAGTGTGTGGATCATAAAAGAGGACTTATGTGGTTACAATTTAATTTAATGAAATTCATTGGTGAAATGGCGAGGTGCTTACCTTAAGTTGATTGATGAAGCGTTAATTATATTTTTGTAGGTTTAGTATTGATAATCATGATTTGATCTTCAAATCTTTTGTCACTATGATTGAATAGAATTTTCCTAGAAATCAAATTTTTGGTTTACACGAGGACGTGTAAAGGCTAAGTGTGGGGGAATTTGATGAGTGCATAATATTCATTTATTTTTATTCCTTTATATTTAATTTATTACATGTTTTATAGTGTATATGAACTTATTAAGATATTTATTGATTTCTGATGGAATTAGAGCGAAATGGGCTAAATGTAATATGTGTGCTTGTGAATGGACCAAGTTTAGTTTGCTGGGTATTCATATTCAGCAGCCTTTTTAATTACATGAATGGGACGGATTGGGTTGATTAGCAACAAAGAAGATTCCAATCAAATGAATTCCTAGTGGGCCACGGAGTTGGTAATTCCTAATTAGAAAAGGCTTGAAGACATTCCAAGAAAGCTTTTGGTTTAAACATGCAATCATCATCACGTTACTTTAGCAATTGGGAAAAGGAATTTAAGTGGGCCACGGGTGCTAGCTTGCAAAAGAAATCAAACATGATAATGTCTAGTTAATTCCTGGAAGCCACGAATTAGCTACCCACATATCAAGTGGGGGCCACGTGCATGCATTCATCAACTATGCCATGCGAAATAAGCAAGCAATTAAAGGATTGTTAGCCCATTACCACACGCACAAGCAGCTCACGTGCCAAGTAATTTGCAAAGGAAAGCTACAATGCCGAATTCAACAAGGAATCCATGCAAGTCACTTGGGCAATTCCGAATAAGATTCTAATTGGGTTGACTGCATGGCTTATTCAAATTACACGGGTGTAGTAGATTATGCCGAATAGCTGTACGGTTTTCATTAGGATGGGCGCGAAAAGGAATTGGATGGAAGCTTAGGCAGGAAATATTCTTATATTTTTAATAGTTATAAATAGGGGATCCCTTCCCTTGTATTTTTATCTTATTATTTTTCTTTCATATTAGAGTTAGGTTTATTTGGAGTTATGAGATAATTCTTTCAATTCAGTTCAGAAGGGATGTTGAACCTTATTCATAATTAATGGTTTGATCAAGTTTATTTTATTTATTCCTTCTTGCATGAGATTTATTCTGATAATATACTTTAATTTCTTGTATGCTATTCAATTTACTAACGTGATTCTGCAGGATTAAATTAGTGAATTGATATCATCTGCTAGATTAAGATTGGTATTACGTGTAATTGATATCTGTCTTCATCACAAGTAGTAATTAGTAATACCTGATTATGGACAAGCTTTTGAGTATTGCTATGATTATCAAGAAACAAGTTAAACAAATTGAGCTTATGTGTTTGTTACTTGGATTAGTCTAATTCTCTAGTTCTTAATGCTGCTGTTATATTAAATCTAGAGATCTTGTTCTAGGTTATATAATGGTTAGAATCTTGTGAAGAGCTTGTTTCATTGAGTGACAATCTAAGAGGAATTTCGGGTAGCAGAGCTTGTTGTTACCTAGGGCTATTAATTTCATTGAAGGATAAATAATGTTATACTTGATTAATCCATAATTGTGAAAAGGTGATACTGAACTGAAGAACTGAAGTTTTTTATTCATTGTTAATTCTTATTAGTTTATTCTTGTTAATTTAGTTAATCAATTCAAAATCCCCTTTTTATTAAAAATCATAGGATAAATATAAAATAAATCACTCCTTGTGGGATCGATCCTTGATTACTACTGTGCTAATTATTTAAATTCGTGAAGTGAAAGTGAGGTTAATTTAGGAGTGTAAATGACAGCTCCTAGAAGGATGTTTTACATGCTATGTGTTAGTACCTATGCATGCTAGAAAACTAAAACGAAACCAGAAATCAAAAAGCCAAATCTGGTCTGGACAGGGAGCTGCGCAGCTGCACCCCTCCCAGGTCTAATTGTGGCGCAGTTGTGCCACATGGCAATTTTGCCTGATTATTTTGAATGCAGTCTGAACCTTGTGGTAGGCTTACATTGTTATTATAAGATATAAAATAGATTCTAAATGATGCTTTGAGTATTCATTGATGTAATGGTGATATAAAACCCGGAATTTGATAAATTTTCCTAATGTTTGAGAAACACAAAGATAATGTGAATTGTGTATCTATGAGTTTTAAAATATATGTCGAACACATAGTTAGTCAAGTGTGTGATAAGGATTATGAATGTTGATATTAAATATGTACGGTTAAGGTATATCTATACGTACATAGCTATTATAAGAGTATGATAAGAAAGTGAAACGAAGGTTCTAAGAACCAAGATAGAAAACAATGTAATACTTATTATTATATTGAGAATGTATGAATGTGTGACTGATGGGTATGAATCCATGATTATATAACTGTGTAGGATTACACGAAGTGCCAATATCTTTAAGCAGTTAAGTTGTAGTTGTTAAACTACGAATCAGGCAAGTCTTTCAGTTCCTATTTGATATATGAATTCTATAACTGTTAATTGAGTTATATTATGTTATGAGAATGTTGATGTATATATATGAAATGTATATGAGATATGTATGAGATTGAAAGTTGATCTTTGATGATATACTTGTGAAGTGAATCTCTATGCCTGTTATGTGAGAAGTAACATGCGTAGAAAATATTAATTGATTATGAATGCATAAACTGAGTATGATATTATATGCTATGTGGTGCATAAAAAAACTGTTAGAATTGTTGAGCTGTCGAGCTCACTCTTGCAAATAACCACTTTTGCAAGTTAATGATTCACGGTAGAGTTACGTGCTAAGTGATTGATAGCATTCGTTAGCATTAAAAGAAGATTACTGTTTAATTAAAGTTATGCTCTTAAACCATGTTTAGGTTTTAGGAGATGTACTTGATAGTTGTTTACGATATTTAGTACTAGTCGTGTTGTAAAGATGTATTAGTTAATACATACAGGATAACGAATCAAGATGTAAAATCTTATACAGTAATTCGGATAGAAAGAATCATAATACATTTGATTCAAGGATTTGTAATCAATTCAAGTTATGAAAATCAATAAAAGATTTTATTCAAGAGGATTAGAAAAGTTTAAGTTATTTCGCATTTTTATAATATCGAAATTGATGTATAGACAGGGATAGTAAAAGACCAATATTGTAACTTATAAAAGTTTGGAGTCATTATACAAGATCCTGATAATGAAGAGAAATTATATTCTAGTTTGTAATAATCAAAGTATATTCATTAAGTTATGAATAGAAGATGTAAATATTTGACTAGTAATATCGTGACTGCACCGGATCCGAGGTAATCGAGAGACCCGAATTTGGGGGCGTCACAAGTTGGTATCAGAGCTGTAGGTTATAAACCTTAGATAAGAGTACCTTAGACTATAACCTGAGAGAAGAAAAGATAAAGATTAAAATATATACATGATGATTCAAAGAAGAATCTTGAAGTATCTAGATAATGACAATCAGGAGTTACCTAACTCCGGTAATAAAAATGTTAAGACGATGTCTATAAGATGAATATGACAAAGATAATTAGAATGAACTCGAATGGAGTTTAGTTGATAATAGGGAAAGAACCCTAAGGTAAACCAATGATCACGACGTGATCAGATTGAACTGTGAAATGATAAATAGTCTGTAACGACTAAGTGGTTATAGCTTGGTGCTATGCGAGAATGTACTACGAAATGGTACGAAAAAAACTCATGTGAAGTTGTATATGAAGAGATGTAGAAAATTCGTAACGAGCAGAGAGCAAGTTAAGAGTAAGATAGAGTTAATTGTTGGATTTCCATTGAGGACTAATGTGACAGCTTAGTTGTACAAACCTTTGTGTGGGCGAAGGTTTTGTGTTTACACTGAGTGCATCACATTGATAATCGTTGGAATGTTAGTGTCGCGCTATCATTATACATATTGCGAAAAAGGTGATTTTTTTTCTCATGTTTATTCTGATAGATAGAAGCTTCTAAGATTAAATTAGATAATGCTAAGATTAGGTGCGAGTTCTTAAGACTCATGTCCATGACAAGTTTGTGACTCATAATCATATGTATTTTTGAGCCCCTAAGCGTATGGACAGTCCCTGATCGATTCTTGGACTACATATTGCTAGGACAAGTTCCTAAAATCATATTATTGTGGTAAGTTCCTGAACTTACATGGTGTGGTAAGTTCGATGAACTATACTGAGAATAGATATATTATATATCAAGAATTAAGAGTTTGGTATAGTGAGCATTGATGGAGTGAAAGATTGAAGTGGATGGAGAAATTTGGATTTTTCTAAATCTTCTAGCTACGCTAGATTTTCAAAATTTATTGACTTCGTGCTAGTGTTTGCACTTATGTTTTCTTGAGAAAACATTGGGTTAGATGACTGAACCAATGAGTTTAAAAAAAAAATGACACCGTTATTCGTATGTCTATGCTATTTATTTCGGCTAAGACAAAAATGATTTGAAAATCTTTCAAAATATATTTTGACCATATACATCAATTGATATGGTGTAGGATGGTAAACGATGGAGTCATCAATGCAGTTGAACCTAGTGACCAAAGCGATTGTAAGATTGTCTGTCCATGATGGTATGATATAGTATGATAAAGTCATAAAATGAAGGAATTTTCAACGTACGACTGAGGTGGTACGGAATCATGACGTCATAAAAGAATTTTTGGTTTTCGTTTGAACTATGAAAAAGAATAATTAAGTGGATTGGATTAGATTGATGTTCGGATTATTGATAAAAGTCTAAGCTATTTGATTCGGCTAGACGACTGTTAGAGAATAATTATGGAATTTAAGCATTCTTGTGTATTTGTGCCAAACCAGATTGCTCTGGTGCGGATTTAGATGTTGAAAAACTGAGGTGAACAACCCTATAAAGGGGACATGTTTTCGGGAACAATGGTTCCGAACGTAGTGCATATAGTAGTTACAACACACTGCGTTGCGGCCCAATGTAGTGGTACAATAGGCCAGCCACCTAGTGTACGCGTGGAGGGTGTTTTCAGTCTTTGTGATTGATAAACACTTTGGTTTGTAGTGTGAAGAATTGTGTTAAAGCATTAGTAAACCTGGAGAAAAGTTCACGGTCTTGTGACCCCTCAGCATAATTTGGAATCTGAGTTGTTCATACTACTTCCCGATTATTGAAAGATCGTGGAAGGTTCTTATTCTTCCGAAGGATGAATGTAGTAAGTAGATGTTCCTTAGAAAGGAGAAAATGGTAGACTGCGATTGAGAAAGTTATAATAATAAAACTTTCGAAAAGAGAATGGATAAAACTATTCAAAAGAATATGTAATATTCGGAATGGCACCGAGTAGAGGAGGTTTCGGTGATTCCGAGGACGGAATCCTTATAAGGGGGAGAGGATGTGAGAACCCGAATTTTCAAGAATTATTAATAATAAGAATTTAATAAATAAAATTCTTAAAGCATGAGATGAGTTCGAATAAGAATATATATATGTGATACGAAGTATGCAGTATTGTGTTACCTAGGGTAATATGAGCTATGTAATAAGTGATTTTGTGTTTAATAAATATATATCATTATTATATATATTTGTTATAAATAGTAGATATGAATTAGTAAGAGAGTGGATAAGATTTATCTATCGACATTAAATAATTTATAAAATTATTTTATCATAGTAAGTTGGTGACATTAAATATCTTTGATGAATAATCACCATTTTCTTGAATATATATACTAGTAACTAGCATGAGGTAATATGAGTTTTACTTTGTGCTTAAACTATCCATGGATAGATTGAGATAGTAAAGCATGAATTAGTTAATTATAAAAATTAACTAACGAGAATAAATATTAGTTAATTAAATTGGAAGATATATTATGAAATAATATAATTTGAATATTAAAGCCTTAATTAAATATGGTGATATAGTACGGGGTTTAAGATCACTTAAGTAAATAGTGAGTTAATACATGTATGGAGTATGTGATTATAGTAAGTGCCTTTATATATATTACTTGGCATGGTATTATGTGAATGTGCGAACGACATTAATAATATATATATATACGTTGTTAAACTAATATATCTTTAAATAAATATTGATTAGAGAGTTAATTAATATTTGAGAAATGATTAAATGTATAGATTAAAGAAATTGTGTTGGGCACAATTTATAGAAAGGAAAGAGAAATAATTATTTTATATTTCTAATAAAGGATATTAAAATAATTTCTAATATTAAATTATTTTAATAAAAAGGGGGAATGTTATTTTAAATAATAATATTACCTTATATGTCTTTGTATGAGGTAATAGGTGTGACGCCCCCAGAATAGGTTCAGTCAACCCAACCCATTCTGAGTCGCCAAATACATGGTACAGAATTCAAATACAATCTTTTATATCACACGGTCGTGCAAAATACGACCACACAACTGTGAGTGTCAATACAAATATGTAAAAAATATTAACATTCAAACTAAGTCCTCATTACAATTATTATCACACTATTTATTAGAAATAGTGAGGGCTACTACTGCTCTAACTCGGACCATCACTCTATCCCCCGACTAGTTCCTGCGACATTCTCATTTCCTGAAGAGGACAATAGATGAAAAGGGTAAGCTCAACTAGCTCAGTAAAGAATATTATGACTAAGATAATGAAAAATAAATTATCGTTAGTCCTCAACAATTCAGATAAAATATTATTGACAACAAGTTTTAGATCAATATTCGCAGCAGAAATAACAATTCATTAGAAGAGTTAAGTAGAGAATGAAGTCTACTATCTTCTATGATTTTAAAGTCCATCATCAATATTTTATCTCTATAACATCAATCAATATACATCTCGAATCAAATATTCATCTTTGCACTACGGCCAAAGATATTCATTTGTATCACCAGTTGGTTATGTTCATCTCAACACCTGTCCATCTTTGCACTACGGCCAAAGATATTCATCAGGTAATCATTCATTTTTGCGCTACAAGCCAAAGATATTCAGTTATATCACCATTTAGAACTGAGGATGATGAAAAATAATATAAATAACGAATCCAATGAGATAAAGAACAAAGATTAAGGATTCGCATTTTAGTTTATCCAAGTTCAAAAATATTCCATAATAATACTTTGTGGATCAAAATTCAAGAATAGAGTTCAAAACTTGGATCCAATCAAAGATAGGAACCTTAACAAGCAACTTTGGACAAATAGAAGAAAATTTAATTTTTTTGTGAATAGTACCGTATACGTGAATAGTACCGTATACAAGAATAGTAACCCCGACGATAAAAGTAAGAATTTTATAATAAAATCCATGACAATATTTTGGTATAATAATATTGAAAAGAATAACATCGTTTACGAAAGAAAATAACATCCCTTACCTCAAAAGAATAGTACTTTTGGCTGGAATATCGGATATAATACCGAAAAAAACTTGCACTGAATAGTAACACTCAAAGTATCTAAATACTCACAAAAATACGCTCGATATTATAGAGAGAGAAAACTTCTGATTCTGGTGTGATTTTCAATTCTAACCTAAGCACCCTATTTATAGGAAAAGTTTAGGATGCCAAAGTAGACTTAACCTGCTACCATTCACGTACACCACCATTGAAATTCAGCAAATTTTTCACAACAACCAAAAGTGTGGCCCACCATTTTATTTAAAAAAATATTTCTTTTCGAAACTTCAATAATTCATAATAAATAGCCATTTTATTAAAAAAAATATAGATTATATATCCTTTCCATGGAGAATTTAATTCTCTACAACTTTGTAGAAGGAAGTTTTTCCAAAATCCCAACCGAAAAATAGCTGAAATCCATAAACGGATGATTTTTGACACCAAATTACTGATAAAAACACCTCAGCACTAATTCCTTCTTTTATATCTACAAAATAAATATTTCTTTATCATATAAATCAATAATTAATTATTCATAAATAATATCACAGAACTACAATATTGACAACCAGGTCGTTCCCAAGAAAGAGGGGGCCTTCCGATAAGGATTTCTCCTTACTGGCGCGCAATTAAATAACCCCTCCTAGACAGAACTTCCTTTGACATTGTCAATAATGCTATCTAATAATATTATTCAAATAATATAAATTATTGAGTTGATAATGGGAAATACTGTGCAGTGACAATTATTGAATCAATAATACAAAATATCAACGGTAGCAATTATTGAATCAATCATATGAAATAACAACGTAGCAATTATTGATATAAAATATCAATGTAGCAATTATTGAACCAATAAAATATCATGCAATTATTGAATCAATAATATAAAATATTGAACAGTAATTACTGTAACAATTATTGAGTAAGTGACTTCTTACGTAAGAATTAATAATTCAAAATACTGTGCAATACCGTGTGCTATTGTGCAACAACGCGTATTACTGTATTTTTATCATCGGGTATTTCAACAGTTTAACCGTAATAGTTTTACCATTTATTTATAAAAAGGTTATTTCTGTCGCTTTCTATATCCGACAGTTATTCCGTTGTGGGGCCCACAAATAGCTGCTCCGTCGTACGTATATTTTCTGACAACAAGAATATTCCACGACCAAACGAATATTCCCCGACAATAATGAATATTTTATAACCACTTGCTTATTTTGAAATATTTGCACATTTCACCCATAACTTTTCACATTTATCAAATCAACACCTTACTTTTTCGAAATAATATATAAAGAAAATTAAATCTTTATGCATAAAAGTTGGGGTCTTACAACTTCCCCTTCTTATGAAATTTCGTCCTCAAAATTGACGTACGTACCTGGTATGTCGAAAAGGTGAGGATACCTCGCTTTCATTTCTGATTCCAACTCCCAGGTCATTTCCTCAGTTTCATAGTTTCTCCACAAAACTTTAACTTGAGGTATAATTTTCGAGCGTAGGACATGCTCCTTCCTATCCAAGATCTTGACAGGTACCTCCTCATACGTTAAATATTCAGCTATCTCATCCGGTTCTAACTCAATAATGTGGTTTGAATCTTTCACATATTTAAGCAACACGGATATGTGAAAAACATTATGAACACGAGACATGCTTGGAGGTAAAGCGAGTCTATAGGCCACATTTTTTACTCGGTCAAGGATCTCAAATGGACCAATGAATCGTGGATTGAGCTTTCCTCTCTTGCCAAACCTCGTAACTCCCTTCCACGGAGCAACGCGTAATAACACATGGTCCCCAACATTAAATTCCATGTCCTTTCGATGAAGATCCGCATAATTCTTTTGTCGATTCTGTGCCGTTTGTATACGCTGTCAAATTATTTGGATCTTTTCTGTAGTCATACGTACCAACTTTGGTCCTAACAATGTTGCTTCACCCACCTCATCCCAACATACTGGAGAACGACACTTTCTCCCATACAACTCTTCGAATGGAGCTACGCCTATACTTTCTTGATAACTGTTATTGTAGGAGAATTCCACCAATGGTAAGTACTTATCCCAACTCTCTTTGAAGTCTAGAACACAGAGTCTCAATAGATCTTCAAGAGTTTGAATAGTCCTTTCTGATTGTCCGTCTGTTTGAGGATGATAAGCCGAACTGAATCGTAAATTCGTGCCCATAGCTTTCTGAAAACTGATCCAAAATCATGAAGTAAATCTGGGGTCACGATCAGAAACTATGGATACTGGAATGCCATGCAATCTCACAATCTCATTCACGTACATATGAGCAAGACGTTCAAGGGAATAAGTCTCTCGTATCGGCAAGAAATGAGCAGACTTGGTTAATCTATCAACAATAACCCAAATCGCATCTATGCCTTGAGAAACCTTGGGAATACCCGTAACAAAATCCATTGTAATGTGTTCCCACTTCCATTTTGGAATCTCCAGTGGTTGCAATGGACCCTTCGGCAATTGATGCTCCACCTTTACACGTTGACAAGTTAAACATCTCGAAATAAACTCCGCTATCTCTCTTTTCATATTGCTCCACCAAAATATATGTCGAAGATCACGATACATTTTGGTACTCCCAGGATGGATTGCAAACGGTGTGTTGTGTGCCTCCATCATGATTCTATGCTTCAAGTCAGAATCGTTAGGAACATAAAGTCTAGAGTTGACTCGAAGTATTCCCTCTTCATCGATTCTTGCTTCTGGAATGGCACCTTCTTCTTCATCTTCATCAGCTTCGGATCCGTAGCTTGAGCAGCGTTAACTTTACCAATCAAAGCTGGTTCTACGCGTATACTTGACATCATCGCACTCGTTCCCACATATGATCTTCTACTCAACGCGTCAGCTACCACGTTCACTTTTCCAAGATGGTATTGAATGGTATGATCGTAATCTTTCAACAGCTCAAGCCAATGTCGTTGCCGCATGTTGAGTTCCTTTTGAGTGAAGAAATATTTAAGGCTCTTATGATCCGTATAAATCTCCACTTTCTCCCCGTATAGGTAGTGTCTCCAGATCTTCAATGCAAAAACGACTGCTGCCAACTCTAGATCATGAGTAGGATAATTCCTCTCATATTCTTTGAGTTGTCGCGAGGCATAGACTATGACTTACTCATGTTGCATGAGAACACATCCTAACCCTTTGCCCGAAGCATCGCTGTAGATAACAAATCCATCCGAACCAGATGGTATTGTCAGAACAGGTGCCGAGATAAGTCTTCTCTTGAGCTCTTGGAAGCTCTTCTCGCATTCCTCGCTCCAAATGAATTTTGTATCTTTCCGAGTCAACTGAGTTAATGGAGTAGCGATTCGAGAAAAACCCTCTACGAACCTCCGATAATAACCAGCTAAGCCCAGAAAGCTTGGTACTTCGGTCACCGACTTAGGTTTCTCCCAGCTTTGTATTGCTTCAATCTTCGCCGGGTCAACAGATACTCCACGTTTCGATACCACGTGCCCAAGGAATGCTACTTCCTCAAGCCAGAACTCGCATTTCTTCAGCTTGGCATATAGCTTGTTCTCACGAAGCTTTTGAAGTACCAACTTCAAGTGGTGCTCATGATCTTCACGGCTTTTAGAATAGATGAGTATGTCATCAATAAAGACAACAACGAACTGATCCAAATATTTCTTAAATACACGGTTCATCATATGCATGAAAGCAGCAGGAGCATTAGTCAATCTAAAAGACATGACTAAGAACTCATAATGCTCGTACCGAGTTCTGAAGGCAGTCTTCGGAATATCCTCAGTTTTAATCTTCAGCTGATGATATCCAGAACGAAGATCGATCTTTGAAAAGAATTGTCTCCTTGCAACTGGTCGAATAGGTCATCAATACGAGGTAGCGGATACCTATTCTTGATGGTGACATGGTTCAACTCCCGATAGTCAATACAAAGTCGCATACTCTCGTCTTTCTTCTTTACGAATAAAACAGAAGCACCCCAAGGAGACGTACTAGGACGAATAAAACCGATGTCTAACAATTCCTGTAATTGGACCTTTAACTCCTAAAATTTAATAGGAGCCATTCGATATGGGGTTTTAGAAATGGGTTTTGTACAGGGCTCAAGGTTAATAAAGAATTCAACTTCACGTTTTGGGGGTAGACCGGGAAGTTCTTCGAGAAATACATCAGGAAACTCATTAACAACAGAAATATTATTCAGATCTGACGTATTTTGGTTTAGATCAATGACATGAGCTAAGAAAGCTTGACATCTGTTTTTCAATAAACGAATAGCTTTGTGACTTGAAATGATATTGACAAATTTTAGTGGTTTGGTGGTTTGAATTCGCACAACAGGTTGGTTAGGAATATAAAAACTAACAACCTTACGAAAACAATCAATTTTGGCATGGTAAGTGGTTAACCAGTCAATTCCTAAAATCACATCAAATGCAAGTATTTTCAAAGATATAAGATCAACAGGTAGTGTAAGGGTACCAATCTGAATCAAGCAAGATTTGTAAACTGTGGATGTAACAAAGGTTTCTCCCAACGGAGTTTCAATAGATAAGTCAAAGTCTAACTTCTCAAGTGTCAAATTTAATCGTTGAGCACAAGCAAGTGAAATAAAAGAATGGGTAGCACCGGTATCTAACAAAGTGTAAACTTCGCAAGAGTTTATGATTAGCTTACCCGTAATCACCTCGTGTGGGTTCTTCGCGTTTTGGACTGTCACGACAAACGCTCTTCCAGGAACCACCGACTTTGACTTGTCTGAAACCGCCTTTGGAATCACCACCCCCGCTGGACTTAGTTTCGCTACAGGACAATCTCGAGCTATATGTCCTTCTTTTCCACAGTTATAGCATGCTTTGAATTATTGTGGGCAGTTTGGGCTGATCTGTCCCTCTTTCCAGCATTTATAGCATACGACCGGTGGTCGTTCTCCTCCCCTAGAAACAGTTGATGCTGGTGCTGATGTCAACATCTTCACGTTCTCATTGTTGTACCTTCTTTCTTGAAATCTCCCTCTGATTTTCTTTTTCTACTATCATGGCCACGATTACCACCGGAGTGGTTACCGCTTCTGTCATACTTTCTTCCCCGCTGGTTGTCATTGCTCCGATGACTGCTGCCACCGGTACGACCTTGGTTGTTGTCCCTTGGTTGAATATAATCACTATCTCGTTCTAACAACTGGGCCCTGTTCACTACATCCGAATATAGAGAAAATTTGTGAGAAATGAGGTATTGACGTATTTTGGGTTTCAAACCTCTCAGATACATCTGCGTCATACGTTCCTCATTCTCTACCAAATGAGGTGCAAACCTGGACAGCTCCGCGAACTTAGCCTCGTACTGGGACACAGTCATGTTGTTTTGTTCTAGTCTGATAAACTCTACCTCCTTCATATGACGAATACTTTCAGGAAAGTACTTGTCATTAAATAGTTTCTGGAATGCTTCCCAAGACATCTTGAGTGCGGCAGGCTGGGTACGCTTCACAGACTCCCACCAGTAATCTGCCTCTCCACGGAACATAAAGGTGGCGAATGGAACCTTCTGTTCCTTCGTGCATCCCAAGACATCAAATATCTTGGTAATTTGCTTAACCCACGTCTCTGCCTTGATTGGATCTAGCTTTCCCTAAAACTCTGGTGGTCCCAACTCTTTGAACTGCTTGGCAGTGATAAGCCGCGAGTTATTATTATCTCCACCTGTATTTTGCACACGAGTTTCCCTCGTCCGGTTTTGCATGAACTGCAAAAAACTTTTAAACATTTCATCGTTTATCGTCTGATCAGCGTTGTTTTCAGGATGAACATTGCCTTCTTGTTACACGTTCTCCTAGTTGGTGATTAAAGGTGTCTCCACGGTCTCATTCACTTCATTGTTAACATTCTCAACTGCCATTCTCAAATACTGCCATAAAACAAAGGGTTAATTAAACAAATTAACATATCACATATTTACCCTATGCTCCGACTGACCAATTAAATACCACATAAGATTAGGTAGGACATACTAGTAAAGGATTTACTCGTCTCTCCCCTCCTAGTTCTATTCCCAGATCTTCGCCAGAGACCATATCCCTAAGCTCTGATACCAACTGTGACGCCCCCAGAATAGGTTCAGTCAACCCAACCCATTCTGAGTCGCTAAATACATGGTACAGAATTCAAATACAATCTTTTATATCACACGGTCGTGCAAAATACGACCACACAACTGTGAGTGTCAATATAAATATGTAAAAAATATTAACATTCAAACTAAGTCCTCATTACAATTATTATCACTCTATTTATTAGAAATAGTGAGGACTACTACTGCTCTAACTCGGACCATCACTCTGTCCCCCGACTAGTTCCTGCGACATTCTCATTTCCTGAAGAGGACAATAGATGAAAAGGGTGAGCTCAACTAGCCCAGTAAAGAATATTATGACTAAGATAATGAAAATAAATTATCGTTAGTCCTCAACAATTCAGATAAAATATTATTGACAACAAGTTTTAGATCAATATTCGCAGCGGAAATACTAATTCATTAGAAGAGTTAAGTAGAGAATGAAGTCTATTATCTTCTATGATTTTAAAGTCCATCATCAATATTTTATCCCTATAACATCAATAAATATACATCTCGAATCAAATATTCATCTTTGCACTACGGGCAAAGATATTCATTTGTATCACCAGTTGGTTATGTTCATCTCAACACCTGTCCATCTTTGCACTACGGCCAAAGATATTGATCAGGAAATCATTCATCTTTGCTCTACAAGCCAAAGATATTCAGTTATATCACCATTTAGAACTGAGGATGATGAAAAATAATATCAAAAACGAATCCAGTGAGATAAAGAACAAAGATTAAGAATTCGCATTTTAGTTTATCTAAGTTCAAAAATACTCCATAATAATACTTTGTGGATCAAAATTCAAGAATAGAGTTCAAAACTTGGATCCAATCAAAGATAGGAACCTTAACAAGCAACTTGGACAAATAGAAGAAAATTTAATTTTTCTGTTAATAGTGCCGTATACGTGAATAGTAACCCCGACGAAAAAAGTAAGAATTTCATAATAAAATCCATGACAATATTTTGGTATAATGATATTGAAAAGAATAACATCGTTTACGAAAAAAAATAACATCCCTTACCTCAAAAGAATAGTACTTCTGACTGGGATATCGGATATAATACCGAAGAAAACTTGCACTGAATAGTAACACTCAAAGTATCTAAATACTCACAAAAATACGCTCGATATTATAGAGAGAGAAAACTTCTGATTCTGGTGTGATTTTCAATTCAAACCTAAGCACCCTATTTATAGGAAAAGTTTAGGATGCCAAAGTAGACTTAACCTGCTACCTGATGGCTTTACCTGCTACCATTCACGTACACCACCATTGAAATTCAGCAAATTTTTCACAACAACCAAAAGTGTGGCCCACCATTTTATTTAAAAAAATATTTATTTTCGAAACTTCAATAATTCATAATAAATAGCCATTTTATCAGAAAAATATAGATTATATGTCCTTCCATGGGGAATTTAATTCTCTACAACTTTGTAGAAGGAAAGTTTTCCAAAATCCCAACCGAAAAATAGCTGAAATCCATAAACGGATGATTTTCGACACCAAAATACTGATAAAAATACCTCATCACTAATTCCTTCTTTTATATCTACAAAATAAATATTTCTTTATCATATAAATCAATAATTAATTATTCATAAATAATATCACAGAACTACAATATTGACAACCAGGTCGTTCCCAAGAAAGAGGGGGCCTTCCGATAAGGATTTCTCCTTACTGGTGCGCAATTAAATAACCCCTCCTAGACAGAACTTCCTTTGACATTGTCAATAATGCTATCTAATAATATTATTCAAATAATATAAATTATTGAGTTGATAATGGGAAATACTGTGCAGTGACAATTATTGAATCAATAATACAAAATATCAACGGTAGCAATTATTGAATCAATCATATGAAATAACAACGTAGCAATTATTGATATAAAATATCAATGTAGCAATTATTGAATCAATAATATAAAATATTGAACAGTAATTACTGTAACAATTATTGAGTAAGTGACTTCTTACGTAAGAATTAATAATTCAAAATACTGTGCAATACCGTGTGCTATTGTGCAACAACGCGTATTACTGTATTTTTATCATCGGGTATTTCAACAGTTTAACCGTAATAGTTTTACCATTTATTTATAAAAAGGCTATTTCTGTCGCTTTCTATATCCGACAGTTATTCCGTTGTGGGGCCCACAAATAGCTGCTCCGTCGTACGTATATTTTCTGACAACAAGAATATTCCACGACCAAACGAATATTCCCCGACAATAATGAATATTTTATAACCACTTGCTTATTTTGAAATATTTGCACATTTCACCCATAACTTTTCACATTTATCAAATCAACACCTTATTATTTCGAAATAAAATATAAAGAAAATTAAATCTTTATTCATAAAAGTTGGGGTCTTACAATAGGTATGATTAATTAATATGGTAAATATATTAAAACATATTTGCTATATGTAATAAATTGATGGGAACAATTTATCATAATAGAAAATAAACTTATGATCTATTTTCTATATAAAAGGTGTACATGTGTCGTACATGTAATTATTTCAATAATACTTAGATATTATATTAAAATAATAACTTGAGAAAATGAGTAAGTCATTTTATTATGATTAATGCTTATATTGGAAGAAAACATGATACAAATATTTTTATGTCATGTTATGGCAAAATACATAATTTTTAATGTATTTCCGAGAGAGTTAATTAATAAAAGAAAGCTAAGTTATTTTAATGTATTAAATAACTTAAGTTATTTTAATGTATTAAATAACTTAAGTTATTATTTTACTGTAGATTTTATAATGTAAATAATTAATAGAGTAAATCTTAATTATTCTAAGCGTAAAGGTTATACATATTGTAAATGTATAATTATTTGAGGTAGCTTAACATTAAAGTGCATGTGTCACATAAACCTTATATTAAAGGAATATTAAAGTATGATGGAAGGGATAATAAGCTTAGTATGAAGCTTGTGAGGTATGCCTAGTGTGGCAAAGTGGTAGAATAGACATTCATTAAATAATTTAATGAATGAATAACTAAAGAAATTAAGTAGTATTATTATGAGAATTAATTATGTCCTATGACCCTTAGAATGCTGAAAATTGGAATTTATAAGCTTGCATGACAGCCCATGTGATAGCAATGATGGTTAACCAAGTGGCTAAGGTACAATGAATAGTAGCAGTTGGTGGGAGTTAGCCACCAACTCTCCCTTGCTCTTTGTGTAATGACCATAGGAGGGTAATAGCTTGACTACAATTAGAGGCAATGCATTGATGTGTAGAGTTTGTTAGTTCAATTGCTAAATTGTTGCTAAGAAAGCATATAATAAGAAATGTAATGATATTACATCATGAGTATATTATAAGATGTAATGATAAGAATAATATTAGTTGGTGAGATTATTGTGTTAAGCTTGAGACCTATTAATTTCCAATCTTATATAATTATGCCTTGTGTAGCATAAATAGTAGAGTTAAATCAATTGGAGGTTTAGCTATAATTATTAAATGAAGAGTTAATAAATAATTGACATTAATTATCATTATAATATTTGGGTGTACTTGAGATAATAATTATAGGTTGAGAATGCCCAACCAATTTATATCTAGACCATTTAAAATATTAATTGAATTTAACCGATGTACATGAAGTACATTATTATATATGGGTATACCTTTTATGTGTGGGTGTACATATATGTAGATTTGTGTATATGTGACATAACTTAATTAATATATCAATATTAAGTTAACATGGTGTGACTTATAGTGTCCAAAAGAGATGTAACCTAAGTATGATAGTACCCTATTTACTAATGCTGAGTTTTATAAGGAAGTAATAGAGCTTGTCCCATATTCTTTGTCCCAAAATTCCTACCAGCCGTGTATAGACCAATGGCCTCTAAGGCTATTGCTTGCAAGATCAAACTTAGAATGGTAGCTAATGATGAGAAGGGAAGTGGCTCAAATAGTAGCCATGATTGCAACTCCACCAACTCCTTTAAATCTAATGTGTTCTTCTTCTTTCCTTGGATTTAAGATGATGTGCAAAGCCATGAATTGGGCAATAAAATCTCTATAAATAAAGCCTTCACTTCTCAATTTCCATTTTGCTAAGTTCCTTGTAAACGATCAAATTAGTGAGTGTTGTGGAATTGGGTAACAATCTGAAGTAGGAGCAAGAAGTTGGCAATTTAAGCTTCAAGAGGTAACTTTAATATTGTGAATGTTCTTAAGTTTAAGTTTGAAGAATTCTTAAATTTATCATGAATTTCTTGTTAATTGGTTGAGGAATTGATATCAACATATTAGCTAAGTCTATATGTATATATAGTAGAATGGTGGGCTATTTAATCATGCTACATTATGAAGTTGGTATATGGGTTGCTGGACTCTACAGAAGCAGAGCCATTTCTGAAACTGTCCAGGGATGGCGCAGCTGCGCCATATGCTATGTCTGAGATTTTGTTGGAGCAGCGCAGCTGCGCCGCTCCCAAAGTTTAGAACCGCGCAGCTGCGCCAGGCACCAGTCTTGAATTTCAGTTGCTGTTAAAATCTGTTAAGTCCTAATATGTTGGTATCACTTAGACATGCATGAAAACAGGTTTAACATGTATAAATGTGTACCTTGACATAGCATGAATGTTCTTGACTTCGTTAGTATGCGATTTCTAAAGAAAGTTATAAGTTTTGAAAATGGACTTTGACATATATTTCAGATGTTTATGTTCTGACTTCTAAGCAAGTTTGTATGGTCTAGATATGAATGAAAACGGACTTGAATACGTGGTTAAATGATACCTTAATAATATTGCATTGCTTAAGCATGATTAGTGTTTGTTTCGAAAAGAGACTTGGAGATTTTGAGAATAAATCTAGACTAAACTTGAGGCTTTTGAATTCTGAGATTTGTAGCTTGTGTGAATGGATTAGTCATACATACAAATAAGTATGACATATGGTTTTGAGTACCTTTGCGTATCATGAGTTGCTTAAATGGTTATTTTTGCCAAAGATTATATAAAGGTTTTGAAAGTAAACTTTGACAAAACTTGTGGACCTTAGATTCTAATCTTGATAGCATGTATACGAAGTCTAGCTATGCATGACATAAGATTCAAAGTTATTTCGTATGTGTTAGATTGCTTTGATTTGGTTTAAAACGATTTCAAAGGCAAACTCGGATAGTTTTGCAAACTAAGTTTAATAAACATGGAGTGATTATATTTTAACCTTGTAAACATGTGTAGAAACATGTATAAATAAGCATGATAAATGATTCAAAGTGGCCTTGCATGATTAGTTTAAGTATGACATGAATTTTGAAAATAAAACTTAGAAAGTTTTGAAAGTAAGATGGAAGAACATTGAGTTACTTACATTCTGACTTTATGTGCAAACATGATAGGACTTGTATGCCTCTAGTTATGATTGGTTTGTGCACCTCACTAGTTAGACGTGATATGCACTATACGAGCATGTTTTAAAGTAAGTTTTAAAGGATGACATATGCTAGCTATAAGTGAATAATTTGGATGTATTGAAGGTGATGAGTGCATAATATTCATTTATTTTATTTCCTTTATATTTAATTTATTACATGTTTTATAGTGTATATGAACTTATTAAGATATTTATTGATTTCAGATGGAATTAGAGCGAAATGGGCTAAATGTAATATGCGTGCTTGTGAATGGACCAAGTTTAGTTTGCTGGGTATTCATATTCAGCAGCCTTTTTAATTACATGAATGGGACGGATTGGGTTGATTAGCAACAAAGAAGATTCCAATCAAATGAATTCCTAGTGGGCCACGGAGTTGGTAATTCCTAATTAGAAAAGGCTTGAAGACATTCCAAGAAAGCTTTTGGTTTAAACATGCAATCATCATCACGTTACTTTAGCAATTGGGAAAAGGAATTTAAGTGGGCCACGGGTGCTAGCTTGCAAAAGAAATCAAACATGATAATGTCTAGTTAATTCCTGGAAGCCACGAATTAGCTACCCACATATCAAGTGGGGGCCACGTGCATGCATTCATCAACTATGCCATGCGAAATAAGCAAGCAATTAAAGGATTGTTAGCCCATTACCACACGCACAAGCAGCTCACGTGCCAAGTAATTTGCAAAGGAAAGCTACAATGCCGAATTCAACAAGGAATCCATGCAAGTCACTTGGGCAATTCCGAATAAGATTCTAATTGGGTTGACTGCATGGCTTATTCAAATTACACGGGTGTAGTAGATTATGCCGAATAGCTGTACGGTTTTCATTAGGATGGGCGCGAAAAGGAATTGGATGGAAGCTTAGGCAGGAAATATTCTTATATTTTTAATAGTTATAAATAGGGGATCCCTTCCCTTGTATTTTTATCTTATTATTTTTCTTTCATATTAGAGTTAGGTTTATTTGGAGTCATGAGATAATTCTTTCAATTCAGTTCAGAAGGGATGTTGAACCTTATTCATAATTAATGGTTTGATCAAGTTTATTTTATTTATTCCTTCTTGCATGAGATTTATTCTGATAATATACTTTAATTTCTTGTATGCTATTCAATTTACTAACGTGATTCTGCAGGATTAAATTAGTGAATTGATATCATCTGCTAGATTAAGATTGGTATTACGTGTAATTGATATCTGTCTTCATCACAAGTAGTAATTAGTAATACCTGATTGTGGACAAGCTTTTGAGTATTGCTATGATTATCAGGAAACAAGTTAAACAAATCGAGCTTATGTGTTTGTTACTTGGATTAGTCTAATTCTCTAGTTCTTAATGCTGCTGTTATATTAAATCTAGAGAGCTTGTTCTAGGTTATATAATGGTTAGAATCTTGTGAAGAGCTTGTTTCATTGAGTGACAATCTAAGAGGAATTTCGGGTAGCAGAGCTTGTTGTTACCTAGGGCTATTAATTTCATTGAAGGATAAATAATGTTATACTTGATTAATCCATAATTGTGAAAAGGTGATACTGAACTGAAGAACTGAAGTTTTTTATTCATTGTTAATTCTTATTAGTTTATTCTTGTTAATTTAGTTAATCAATTCAAAATCCCCTTTTTATTAAAAATCCTAGGATAAATATAAAATAAATCACTCTCTGTGGGATCGATCCTTGCTTACTACTGTGCTAATTATTTAAATTCGTGAAGTGAAAGTGAGGTTAATTTAGGAGTGTAAACGACAGCTCCCAAATTTTGGCGCCGTTGCCGGGGAGTGTTATTTATTTGTTTATTCTTTGTTTTTATTTATTTTTATTATTTTCTTTTTCTTTTTATTTTTGTTTTATGACTCAATCCTCTCACTTTAATTTTGATCAAGAGATAGAGAAAATTGCAGATACAAAAGAAGCTCTTGTTCCAATACTTAAAAAGGAAAAGATGGTGGTACCGAACAACAACCGGACTTTAAAAGAACTGCCTACTCCAGACCTTGATCAACCATCCCTGTGTTTTAAATATCCTACCTTAGATGTTGCTTTTGAACTTAACTACGGACTAATTCGCTTTTTGCCTATTTTTCGTGGTCTAACAGGTGAAAATCCATATACGCATCTAAAGGAGTTTCATGTGGTGTGTTGCACGATGAAATCACAAGGAGTGTCAGAGGAGCAGATCAAACTTAGACTTTTTTCTTTCTCATTAGCAGATTTGGCTAAAGACTGGTTATACTATCTTCCTTCAGGATCGATACGATCATGGACTGATATGCAAATGCTATTCTTGGAGAAGTATTTTTCTGCATCAAGAGTTGCCGATTCAAGGAAGGAGATATGTGGAATCAGTCAGTTCAATGGAGAAACTCTCTACGAGTATTGGGAAAGGTTCAAGAAGTTGTGTTCCAGCTGCCCTCCCCACCAAATTGATGAGCAACACTTGATTCAGTACTTCTATGAGGGATTGATACCAATGGAAAGAAGTATGATCGATGCGGCTAGTAGAGGAGCATTAGTAGACAAGACACCTGAGGTTGCAAGAAATTTGATTGCAAACATGGCCGCTAACTCACAACAATACGATCATGCTCCACAAAGGGTAAGTGAGGTATGCACGAGTGAATTGGCACAACAGATTTCTAACTTAACTGTTGTGGTGCAACAATTAACAACAGGAAACGTACCGGTTGCAAAAGTATGTGAAGTTTACTCAAAATCAGGACATACAACAAATGATTGTCCCATAGTGCAAGAGGATGTAATTGTTCATCAAGTTAATGCTGTGGGGACATTCTCCGGATAAAATCCACATCAATGTGATCCTTGGGCAGACACTTACAATTCCGGATGGAGAGATCATCACGACTTGAGCTACAAAGTACCTGTCAATTCTGGGACATCTATGGAGGATATGTTCAAGGCATTCATGAGCCAAACACTACAGTTCATGAGTCAGACACAACAATTCCAACAGGAGACAATAACTTCTGTTCAAGATCTGAGGGATCAAGTTGGTCAGCTTGCAACCACAATAGAGAGGTTGGAATCTCAAGGCTTCGGGGAGTTACCTCCTCCGTTTGTTGAGAACTTCAGTACAATGGGATTTGACGAAGAGGAGCAGGAGGATTCAATGCTTACTTCAGGAACAGATAGTCATATAGAATTTTATCAGGAAAAGGAACAAGAGGAAGATGGGAATAATTTGATAAATTCTGCAGATCTCGACAAGAAGGATGAGGATTCATTTTCATCAATACAACTAACAGAAACAAGGAATGATACACACCATCGTACCTTTACCATGAAAGTGGACAGTACAAAGTTCCAGTTCAACGCCGATGAGTTTAAAAGGTATCTTGGTAATATTAAAGCTGTTTTTGCTATTGATGTTGTGAATTGTTCAGTGCAGGAATCTTTTGATCGAATACAATTATACGAGGAAGATTTGGTGGTTGGAAAGGAGCAGGATCATGAAGTACACAATGTTCCTCAATTAAGGATGAAACTGCTACCAGTCCACTTAAAGTTCACGAGTCCAATTACATATAACGAGAGGGAAGATGTCAAGCCAATGACAATAAACAAGGGCAGCTGCTTGGGAGGCAACCCAAGAAATCAGATTTGATTTTTCTATCCCTTTACTATTTTATTTTTTTTATTTTTTTTATTTTTGCATGTAGTTCTTTCTTCTTTGCATGATTTTCTTACATTGGGGACAATGTAAGGTTTGAGTGTGGGGGAAGAGATTTAGGTTTTTTATTTTAGTGATATTGATCTGCTGATTTTGATAGGAAATAGGACCATCTAGATGCCTTTGAAAATTTTTGAAAAAAATTGGATTCCATGATTCTATTTGCCTATGTGTTCGAAGGTTAAGATCAACAAATGAGAATCAATGCTAAAAATTCAAAATCTGTTTGATGCTTAATTGATTAATGATTGAGAAAAACTAAGTCATTATCCATAGTAATTGATTTGAATTGAATTTGTATCTCATGAGTACTTGAACATGTGATATATGCTTAGTTGGCTAAGTTATCTGTGGAGTTGTCTATGTGCACTAATCTCATGCTCTAGAACTATTGAACTGCTTATGTTTTTTTTGCAGGACCATGTAAAAAAAAGAAATTTTAAAGTTGAAAATCAATTAAATTGTTGAAAAAGACGCAAAAGAGAAGTCATGTGGTGGGATGAGATGGAGCGTAAAACGCACTCTCCCATAAGCACGTGCGAATAAGTGAGATGGAGCATAAAATACACTCACTTACCAAAGAATGATTGAGGAAGGTGAAACGGAGCATAAAATGCATTCACCGGAAACAAATAAAAAAAATGAAAAGGTTCTGGTAAAAAAAAATAAAGCAGAAAAAATATGTTTTGAGTTTTTGAGTGGTGTTCGCGGTTTTTGCTTTATGGTAACTAAGTTGAGTAAGTGTGTGGATCATAAAAGAGGACTTATGTGTTTACAATTTAATTTAATGAAATTCATTGGTGAAATGGCGAGGTGCTTATCTTAAGTTGATTGATGAAGCGTTAATTATATTTTTGTAGGTTTAGTATTGATAATCATGATTTGATCTTCAAATCTTTTGTCACTATGATTGAATAGAATTTTCCTAGAAATCAAATTTTTGGTTTACACGAGGACGTGTAAAGGCTAAGTGTGGGGGAATTTGATGAGTGCATAATATTTATTTATTTTTATTCCTTTATATTTAATTTATTACATGTTTTATAGTGTATATGAACTTATTAAGATATTTATTGATTTCAGATGGAATTAGAGCGAAATGGGCTAAATGTAATATGCGTGCTTGTGAATGGACCAAGTTTAGTTTGCTGGGTATTCATATTCAGCAGCCTTTTTAATTACATGAATGGGACGGATTGGGTTGATTAGCAACAAAGAAGATTCCAATCAAATGAATTCCTAGTGGGCCACGGAGTTGGTAATTCCTAATTAGAAAAGGCTTGAAGACATTCCAAGAAAGCTTTTGGTTTAAACATGCAATCATCATCACGTTACTTTAGCAATTGGGAAAAGGAATTTAAGTGGGCCACGGGTGCTAGCTTGCAAAAGAAATCAAACATGATAATGTCTAGTTAATTCCTGGAAGCCACGAATTAGCTACCCACATATCAAGTGGGGGCCACGTGCATGCATTCATCAACTATGCCATGCGAAATAAGCAAGCAATTAAAGGATTGTTAGCCCATTACCACACGCACAAGCAGCTCACGTGCCAAGTAATTTGCAAAGGAAAGCTACAATGCCGAATTCAACAAGGAATCCATGCAAGTCACTTGGGCAATTCCGAATAAGATTCTAATTGGGTTGACTGCATGGCTTATTCAAATTACACGGGTGTAGTAGATTATGCCGAATAGCTGTACGGTTTTCATTAGGATGGGCGCGAAAAGGAATTGGATGGAAGCTTAGGCAGGAAATATTCTTATATTTTTAATAGTTATAAATAGGGGATCCCTTCCCTTGTATTTTTATCTTATTATTTTTCTTTCATATTAGAGTTAGGTTTATTTGGAGTCATGAGATAATTCTTTCAATTCAGTTCAGAAGGGATGTTGAACCTTATTCATAATTAATGGTTTGATCAAGTTTATTTTATTTATTCCTTCTTGCATGAGATTTATTCTGATAATATACTTTAATTTCTTGTATGCTATTCAATTTACTAACGTGATTCTGCAGGATTAAATTAGTGAATTGATATCATCTGCTAGATTAAGATTGGTATTACGTGTAATTGATATCTGTCTTCATCACAAGTAGTAATTAGTAATACCTGATTGTGGACAAGCTTTTGAGTATTGCTATGATTATCAGGAAACAAGTTAAACAAATCGAGCTTATGTGTTTGTTACTTGGATTAGTCTAATTCTCTAGTTCTTAATGCTGCTGTTATATTAAATCTAGAGAGCTTGTTCTAGGTTATATAATGGTTAGAATCTTGTGAAGAGCTTGTTTCATTGAGTGACAATCTAAGAGGAATTTCGGGTAGCAGAGCTTGTTGTTACCTAGGGCTATTAATTTCATTGAAGGATAAATAATGTTATACTTGATTAATCCATAATTGTGAAAAGGTGATACTGAACTGAAGAACTGAAGTTTTTTATTCATTGTTAATTCTTATTAGTTTATTCTTGTTAATTTAGTTAATCAATTCAAAATCCCCTTTTTATTAAAAATCCTAGGATAAATATAAAATAAATCACTCTCTGTGGGATCGATCCTTGCTTACTACTGTGCTAATTATTTAAATTCGTGAAGTGAAAGTGAGGTTAATTTAGGAGTGTAAACGACAGCTCCCAAATTTTGGCGCCGTTGCCGGGGAGTGTTATTTATTTGTTTATTCTTTGTTTTTATTTATTTTTATTATTTTCTTTTTCTTTTTATTTTTGTTTTATGACTCAATCCTCTCACTTTAATTTTGATCAAGAGATAGAGAAAATTGCAGATACAAAAGAAGCTCTTGTTCCAATACTTAAAAAGGAAAAGATGGTGGTACCGAACAACAACCGGACTTTAAAAGAACTGCCTACTCCAGACCTTGATCAACCATCCCTGTGTTTTAAATATCCTACCTTAGATGTTGCTTTTGAACTTAACTACGGACTAATTCGCTTTTTGCCTATTTTTCGTGGTCTAACAGGTGAAAATCCATATACGCATCTAAAGGAGTTTCATGTGGTGTGTTGCACGATGAAATCACAAGGAGTGTCAGAGGAGCAGATCAAACTTAGACTTTTTTCTTTCTCATTAGCAGATTTGGCTAAAGACTGGTTATACTATCTTCCTTCAGGATCGATACGATCATGGACTGATATGCAAATGCTATTCTTGGAGAAGTATTTTTCTGCATCAAGAGTTGCCGATTCAAGGAAGGAGATATGTGGAATCAGTCAGTTCAATGGAGAAACTCTCTACGAGTATTGGGAAAGGTTCAAGAAGTTGTGTTCCAGCTGCCCTCCCCACCAAATTGATGAGCAACACTTGATTCAGTACTTCTATGAGGGATTGATACCAATGGAAAGAAGTATGATCGATGCGGCTAGTAGAGGAGCATTAGTAGACAAGACACCTGAGGTTGCAAGAAATTTGATTGCAAACATGGCCGCTAACTCACAACAATACGATCATGCTCCACAAAGGGTAAGTGAGGTATGCACGAGTGAATTGGCACAACAGATTTCTAACTTAACTGTTGTGGTGCAACAATTAACAACAGGAAACGTACCGGTTGCAAAAGTATGTGAAGTTTACTCAAAATCAGGACATACAACAAATGATTGTCCCATAGTGCAAGAGGATGTAATTGTTCATCAAGTTAATGCTGTGGGGACATTCTCCGGATAAAATCCACATCAATGTGATCCTTGGGCAGACACTTACAATTCCGGATGGAGAGATCATCACGACTTGAGCTACAAAGTACCTGTCAATTCTGGGACATCTATGGAGGATATGTTCAAGGCATTCATGAGCCAAACACTACAGTTCATGAGTCAGACACAACAATTCCAACAGGAGACAATAACTTCTGTTCAAGATCTGAGGGATCAAGTTGGTCAGCTTGCAACCACAATAGAGAGGTTGGAATCTCAAGGCTTCGGGGAGTTACCTCCTCCGTTTGTTGAGAACTTCAGTACAATGGGATTTGACGAAGAGGAGCAGGAGGATTCAATGCTTACTTCAGGAACAGATAGTCATATAGAATTTTATCAGGAAAAGGAACAAGAGGAAGATGGGAATAATTTGATAAATTCTGCAGATCTCGACAAGAAGGATGAGGATTCATTTTCATCAATACAACTAACAGAAACAAGGAATGATACACACCATCGTACCTTTACCATGAAAGTGGACAGTACAAAGTTCCAGTTCAACGCCGATGAGTTTAAAAGGTATCTTGGTAATATTAAAGCTGTTTTTGCTATTGATGTTGTGAATTGTTCAGTGCAGGAATCTTTTGATCGAATACAATTATACGAGGAAGATTTGGTGGCTGGAAAGGAGCAGGATCATGAAGTACACAATGTTCCTCAATTAAGGATGAAACTGCTACCAGTCCACTTAAAGTTCACGAGTCCAATTACATATAACGAGAGGGAAGATGTCAAGCCAATGACAATAAACAAGGGCAGCTGCTTGGGAGGCAACCCAAGAAATCAGATTTGATTTTTCTATCCCTTTACTATTTTATTTTTTTTATTTTTTTTATTTTTGCATGTAGTTCTTTCTTCTTTGCATGATTTTCTTACATTGGGGACAATGTAAGGTTTGAGTGTGGGGGAAGAGATTTAGGTTTTTTATTTTAGTGATATTGATCTGCTGATTTTGATAGGAAATAGGACCATCTAGATGCCTTTGAAAATTTTTGAAAAAAATTGGATTCCATGATTCTATTTGCCTATGTGTTCGAAGGTTAAGATCAACAAATGAGAATCAATGCTAAAAATTCAAAATCTGTTTGATGCTTAATTGATTAATGATTGAGAAAAACTAAGTCATTATCCATAGTAATTGATTTGAATTGAATTTGTATCTCATGAGTACTTGAACATGTGATATATGCTTAGTTGGCTAAGTTATCTGTGGAGTTGTCTATGTGCACTAATCTCATGCTCTAGAACTATTGAACTGCTTATGTTTTTTTTTGCAGGACCATGTAAAAAAAAGAAATTTTAAAGTTGAAAATCAATTAAATTGTTGAAAAAGACGCAAAAGAGAAGTCATGTGGTGGGATGAGATGGAGCGTAAAACGCACTCTCCCATAAGCACGTGCGAATAAGTGAGATGGAGCATAAAATACACTCACTTACCAAAGAATGATTGAGGAAGGTGAAACGGAGCATAAAATGCATTCACCGGAAACAAATAAAAAAAATGAAAAGGTTCTGGTAAAAAAAAATAAAGCAGAAAAAATATGTTTTGAGTTTTTGAGTGGTGTTCGCGGTTTTTGCTTTATGGTAACTAAGTTGAGTAAGTGTGTGGATCATAAAAGAGGACTTATGTGTTTACAATTTAATTTAATGAAATTCATTGGTGAAATGGCGAGGTGCTTATCTTAAGTTGATTGATGAAGCGTTAATTATATTTTTGTAGGTTTAGTATTGATAATCATGATTTGATCTTCAAATCTTTTGTCACTATGATTGAATAGAATTTTCCTAGAAATCAAATTTTTGGTTTACACGAGGACGTGTAAAGGCTAAGTGTGGGGGAATTTGATGAGTGCATAATATTTATTTATTTTTATTCCTTTATATTTAATTTATTACATGTTTTATAGTGTATATGAACTTATTAAGATATTTATTGATTTCAGATGGAATTAGAGCGAAATGGGCTAAATGTAATATGCGTGCTTGTGAATGGACCAAGTTTAGTTTGCTGGGTATTCATATTCAGCAGCCTTTTTAATTACATGAATGGGACGGATTGGGTTGATTAGCAACAAAGAAGATTCCAATCAAATGAATTCCTAGTGGGCCACGGAGTTGGTAATTCCTAATTAGAAAAGGCTTGAAGACATTCCAAGAAAGCTTTTGGTTTAAACATGCAATCATCATCACGTTACTTTAGCAACTGGGAAAAGGAATTTAAGTGGGCCACGGGTGCTAGCTTGCAAAAGAAATCAAACATGATAATGTCTAGTTAATTCCTGGAAGCCACGAATTAGCTACCCACATATCAAGTGGGGGCCACGTGCATGCATTCATCAACTATGCCATGCGAAATAAGCAAGCAATTAAAGGATTGTTAGCCCATTACCACACGCACAAGCAGCTCACGTGCCAAGTAATTTGCAAAGGAAAGCTACAATGCCGAATTCAACAAGGAATCCATGCAAGTCACTTGGGCAATTCCGAATAAGATTCTAATTGGGTTGACTGCATGGCTTATTCAAATTACACGGGTGTAGTAGATTATGCCGAATAGCTGTACGGTTTTCATTAGGATGGGCGCGAAAAGGAATTGGATGGAAGCTTAGGTAGGAAATATTCTTATATTTTTAATAGTTATAAATAGGGGATCCCTTCCCTTGTATTTTTATCTTATTATTTTTCTTTCATATTAGAGTTAGGTTTATTTGGAGTCATGAGATAATTCTTTCAATTCAGTTCAGAAGGGATGTTGAACCTTATTCATAATTAATGGTTTGATCAAGTTTATTTTATTTATTCCTTCTTGCATGAGATTTATTCTGATAATATACTTTAATTTCTTGTATGCTATTCAATTTACTAACGTGATTCTGCAGGATTAAATTAGTGAATTGATATCATCTGCTAGATTAAGATTGGTATTACGTGTAATTGATATCTGTCTTCATCACAAGTAGTAATTAGTAATACCTGATTGTGGACAAGCTTTTGAGTATTGCTATGATTATCAGGAAACAAGTTAAACAAATCGAGCTTATGTGTTTGTTACTTGGATTAGTCTAATTCTCTAGTTCTTAATGCTGCTGTTATATTAAATCTAGAGAGCTTGTTCTAGGTTATATAATGGTTAGAATCTTGTGAAGAGCTTGTTTCATTGAGTGACAATCTAAGAGGAATTTCGGGTAGCAGAGCTTGTTGTTACCTAGGGCTATTAATTTCATTGAAGGATAAATAATGTTATACTTGATTAATCCATAATTGTGAAAAGGTGATACTGAACTGAAGAACTGAAGTTTTTTGTTCATTGTTAATTCTTATTAGTTTATTCTTGTTAATTTAGTTAATCAATTCAAAATCCCCTTTTTATTAAAAATCATAGGATAAATATAAAATAAATCACTCTCTGTGGGATCGATCCTTGCTTACTACTGTGCTAATTATTTAAATTCGTGAAGTGAAAGTGAGGTTAATTTAGGAGTGTAAATGACAGCTCCTAGAAGGATGTTTTACATGCTATGTGTTAGTACCTATGCATGCTAGAAAACTAAAACGAAACCAGAAATCAAAAAGCCAAATCTGGTCTGGACAGGGAGCTGCGCAGCTGCACCCCTCCCAGGTCTAATTGTGGCGCAGTTGTGCCACATGGCAATTTTGCCTGATTATTTTGAATGCAGTCTGAACCTTGTGGTAGGCTTACATTGTTATTATAAGATATAAAATAGATTCTAAATGATGCTTTGAGTATTCATTGATGTAATGGTGATATAAAACCCGGAATTTGATAAATTTTCCTAATGTTTGAGAAACACAAAGATAATGTGAATTGTGTATCTATGAGTTTTAAAATATATGTCGAACACATAGTTAGTCAAGTGTGTGATAAGGATTATGAATGTTGATATTAAATATGTACGGTTAAGGTATATCTATACGTACATAGCTATTATAAGAGTATGATAAGAAAGTGAAACGAAGGTTCTAAGAACCAAGATAGAAAACAATGTAATACTTATTATTATATTGAGAATGTATGAATGTGTGACTGATGGGTATGAATCCATGATTATATAACTGTGTAGGATTACACGAAGTGCCAATATCTTTAAGCAGTTAAGTTGTAGTTGTTAAACTACGAATCAGGCAAGTCTTTCAGTTCCTATTTGATATATGAATTCTATAACTGTTAATTGAGTTATATTATGTTATGAGAATGTTGAGGTATATATATGAAATGTATATGAGATATGTATGAGATTGAAAGTTGATCTTTGATGATATACTTGTGAAATGAATCTCTATGCCTGTTATGTGAGAAGTAACATGCGTAGAAAATATTAATTGATTATGAATGCATAAACTGAGTATGATATTATATGCTATGTGGTGCATAAAATAACTGTTAGAATTGTTGAGCTGTCGAGCTCACTCTTGCAAATAACCACTTTTGCAAGTTAATGATTCACGGTAGAGTTACGTGCTAAGTGATTGATAGCGTTTGTTAGCATTAAAAGAAGATTACTGTTTAATTAAAGTTATGCTCTTAAACCATGTTTAGGTTTTAGGAGATGTACTTGATAGTTGTTTACGATATTTAGTACTAGTCGTGTTGTAAAGATGTATTAGTTAATACATACAGGATAACGAATCAAGATGTAAAATCTTATACAGTAATTCGGATAGAAAGAATCATAATACATTTGATTCAAGGATTTGTAATCAATTCAAGTTATGAAAATCAATAAAAGATTTTATTCAAGAGGATTAGAAAAGTTTAAGTTATTTCGCATTTTTATAATATCAAAATTGATGTATAGACAGGGATAGTAAAAGACCAATATTGCAACTTATAAAAGTTTGGAGTCATTATATAAGATCCTGATAATGAAGAGAAATTATATTCTAGTTTGTAATAATCAAAGTATATTCATTAAGTTATGAATAGAAGATGTAAATATTTGACTAGTAATATCGTGACTGCACCGGATCCGAGGTAATCGAGAGACCCGAATTTGGGGGCGTCACAAGTTGGTATCAGAGCTGTAGGTTATAAACCTTAGATAAGAGTACCTTAGACTATAACCTGAGAGAAGAAAAGATAAAGATTAAAATATATACATGATGATTCAAAGAAGAATCTTAAAGTATTTAGATAATGACAATCAGGAGTTACCTAACTCCGGTAATAAAAATGTTAAGACGATATCTATAAGATGAATATGACAAAGATAATTAGAATGAACTCGAATGGAGTTTAGTTGATAATAGGGAAAGAACCCTAAGGTAAACCAATGATCACGACGTGATCAGATTGAACTGTGAAATGATAAATAGTCTGTAGCGACTAAGTGGTTATAGCTTGGTGCTATGAGAGAATGTACTATAAAATGGTACAAAAAAAACTCATGTGGAGTTGTATATGAAGAGATGTAGAAAATTCGTAACGAGCAGAGAGCAAGTTAATAGTAAGATAGAGTTAATTGTTGGATTTCCATTGAGGACTAATGTGGCAGCTTAGTTGTACAAACCTTTGTGTGGGCGAAGGTTTTGTGCTTACGTTGAGTGCATCACATTGATAATCGTTGGAATGTTAGTGTAGCGCTATCATTATACATATGGCGAAAAAGGTGATTTTTTTTCTCATGTTTATTCTGATAGATAGAAGCTTCTAAGATTAAATTAGATAATGCTAAGATTAGGTGCGAGTTCTTAAGACTCATGTCCATGACAAGTTTGTGACTCATAATCATATGTATTTTTGAACCCCTAAGCGTATGGACAGTCCCTGATCGATTCTTGGACTACATATTGCTAGGACAAGTTCCTAAAATCATATTGTTGTGGTAAGTTCCTGAACTTACATGATGTGGTAAGTTCGATGAACTATACTGAGAATAGATATATTATATATCAAGAATTAAGAGTTTGGTATAGTGAGCATTGATGGAGTGAAAGATTGAAGTGGATGGAGAAATTTGGATTTTTCTAAATCTTCTAGCTACGCTAGATTTTCAAAATTTATTGACTTCGTGCTAGTGTTTGCACTTATGTTTTCTTGAGAAAACATTGGGTTAGATGACTGAACCAATGAGTTTAAAAAAAAAATGACACCGTTATTCGTATGTCTATGCTATTTATTTCGGCTAAGACAAAAATTATTTGAAAATCTTTCAAAATATATTTTGACCATATACATCAATTGATATGGTGTAGGATGGTAAACGATGGAGTCATCAATGCAGTTGAACCTAGTGACCAGAGCGATTGTAAGATTGTCTGTCCATGATGGTATGATATAGTATGATAAAGTCATAAAATGAAGGAATTTTCAACGTACGACTGAGGTGGTACCGAATCATGACGTCATAAAAGAATTTTTGGTTTTCGTTTGAACTATGAAAAAGAACAATTAAGTGGATTGGATTCGATTGATGTTCGGATTGTTGATAAAAGTCTAAGCTATTTGATTCGGCTAGACGACTGTTAGAGAATAATTATGGAATTTAAGCATTCTTGTGTATTTGTGCCAAACCAGATTGCTCTGGTGCGGATTTAGATGTTGAAAAACTGAGGTGAACAACCCTATAAAGGGGACATGTTTTTGGGGACAAT
Organism: Panax stipuleanatus; assembly: GCA_020205555.1. Classification (NCBI taxonomy): domain Eukaryota; kingdom Viridiplantae; phylum Streptophyta; class Magnoliopsida; order Apiales; family Araliaceae; genus Panax; species Panax stipuleanatus. The sequence goes on from CM035116.1 coordinate 4,693,758, forward strand.
GGTTCCGAACGTAGTGCATATAGTAGTTACAACACACTGCGTTGCGGCCCAATGTAGTGGTACAATAGGCCGGCCATCTACTGTACGCGTGGAGGGTGTTTTCAGTCTTTGTGATTGATAAACACTTTGGTTTGCAGTGTGAAGAATTGTGTTGAAGCATTAGTAAACTTGGAAAAAAGTTCACGGTCTTGTGACCCCTCAACATAATTTGGAATCTGAGTTGTTCATACTACTTCCCGATTATTGAAAGATCGTGGAAGGTTCTTATTCTTCCGAAGGATGAATGTAGTAAGTAGATGTTCCTTAGAAAGGAGAAAATGGTAGACTGCGATTGAGAAAGTTATAATAATAAAACTTTCAAAAAGAGAATGGATAAAATTATTCAAAAGAATATGTAATATTCGGAATGGCACCGAGTAGAGGAGGTTTCGGTGATTCCGAGGACGGAATCCTTATAAGGGGGAGAGGATGTGAGAACCCGAATTTTTAAGAATTATTAATAATAAGAATTTAATAAATAAAATTCTTAAAGCATGAGATGAGTTCGAATAAGAATATATATATGTGATACGAGGTATGCAGTATTGTGTTACCTAGGGTAATATGAGCTATGTAATAAGTGATTTTGTGTTTAATAAATATATATCATTATTATATATATTTGTTATAAATAGTAGATATGAATTAGTAAGAGAGTGGATAAGATTTATCTATCGACATTAAATAATTTATAAAATTATTTTATCATAGTAAGTTGGTGACATTAAATATCTTTGATGAATAATCACCATTTTCTTGAATATATATACTAGTAACTAGTATGAGGTAATATGAGTTTTACTTTGTGCTTAAACTATCCATGGATAGATTGAGATAGTAAAGCATGAATTAGTTAATTATAAAAATTAACTAACGAGAATAAATATTAGTTAATTAAATTGGAAGATATATTATGAAATAATATAATTTAAATATTAAAGCCTTAATTAAATATGGTGATATAGTACGGGATTTAAGATCACTTAAGTAAATAGTGAGTTAATACATGTGTGAAGTATGTGATTATAGTAAGTGCCTTTATATATATTACTTGGCATGGTATTATGTGAATGTGCGAACGACATTAATAATATATAAATATATATATATATATATATATATATATATATATATATATATATATATACGTTGTTAAACTAATATATCTTTAAATAAATATTGATTAGAGAGTTAATTAATATTTGAGAAATGATTAAATGTATAGATTAAAGAAATTGTGTTGGGCACAATTTATAGAAAGGAAAGAGAAATAATTATTTTATATTTCTAATAAATGATATTAAAATAATTTCTAATATTAAATTATTTTAATAAAAAGGGGGAATGTTATTTTAAATAATAATATTACCTTATATGTCTTTGTATGAGGTAATAGGTGTGACGCCCCCAGAATAGGTTCAGTCAACCCAACCCATTCTGAGTCGCCAAATACATGGTACAGAATTCAAATACAATCTTTTATATCACACGGTCGTGCAAAATACGACCACACAACTGTGAGTGTCAATACAAATATGTAAAAAATATTAACATTCAAACTAAGTCCTCATTATAATTATTATCACACTATTTATTAGAAATAGTGAGGACTACTACTGCTCTAACTCGGACCATCACTCTATCCCCCGACTAGTTCCTGCAACATTCTCATTTCCTGAAGAGGACAATAGATGAAAAGGGTAAGCTCAACTAGCTCAGTAAAGAATATTATGACTAAGATAATGGAAAATAAATTATCGTTAGTCCTCAATAATTCAGATAAAATATTATTGACAACAAGTTTTAGATCAATATTCGCAGTAGAAATAACAATTCATTAGAAGAGTTAAGTAGAGAATGAAGTCTACTATCTTCTATGATTTTAAAGTCCATCATCAATATTTTATCTCTATAACATCAATCAATATACATCTCGAATCAAATATTCATCTTTCCACTACGGCCAAAGATATTCATTTGTATCACCAGTTGGTTATGTTCATCTCAACTCCTGTCCATCTTTGCACTACGGCCAAAGATATTGATCAGGTAATCATTCATCTTTGCGCTACAAGCCAAAGATATTCAGTTATATCACCATTTAGAACTGAGGATGATGAAAAATAATATAAATAACAAATCCAGTGAGATAAAGAACAAAGATTAACGATTCACATTTTAGTTTATCCAAGTTCAAAAATACTCCATAATAATACTTTGTGGATCAAAATTCAAGAATAGAGTTCAAAACTTGGATCCAATCAAAGATAGGAACCTTAACAAGCAACTTGGACAAATAGAAGAAAATTTATTTTTTTCGTGAATAGTGCCGTATACGTGAATAGTATCGTATACAAGAATAGTAACCCCGACGATAAAAGTAAGAATTTTATAATAAAATCCATAACCACTTTTGCAAGTTAATGATTCACGGTAGAGTTACGTGCTAAGTGATTGATAGCGTTCGTTAGCATTAAAAGAAGATTACTGTTTAATTAAAGTTATGCTCTTAAACCATGTTTAGGTTCTAGGAGATGTACTTGATAGTTGTTTACGATATTTAGTACTAGTCGTGTTGTAAAGATGTATTAGTTAATACATACAGGATAACGAATCAAGATGTAAAATCTTATACAATAATTCGGATAGAAAGAATCATAATACATTTGATTCAAGGATTTGTAATCGATTCAAGTTATGAAAATCAATAAAAGATTTTATTCAAGAGGATTGAAAAAGTTTAAGTTATTTTGCATTTTCATAATATCAAAATTGATGTATAGAAAGGGATAGTAAATGACCAATATTGTAACTTATAAAAGTTTGGAGTCATTATACAAGATCCTGATAATGAAGAGAAATTATATTCTAGTTTGTAATAATCAAAGTATATTCATTAAGTTATGAATAGAAGATGTAAATATTTGACTAGTAATATCGTGACTGCACCGGATCCGAGGTAATCGAGACACCCGAATTTGGGGGCGTCACAGTGAACTTGTTTTGAAAATATATAGTTCTTTTAAAATCAAAAGTTGTGTTTGATTGTAATATATTGTATAAATTGATTATAGATTATGATAACCTGCTAAGAAACGAAATCAATATGCTTGGAATTATGTGAATTGGTTTAGAAACAAACTTGTAGTGTTGATTTTCATCAAGAACACTGAAAAATGTTTTTCTCTTCAAAATTAACAAAATTGGAGTTTTAAATTATGTGTTTTGATGTCTTTATGTGTTAGAACATGTTAGAAACATAAACTTATATTTTTTAAAAGAGTTTATGTGAATTAAAATGCTAAATGGACAGTAAAAAATTATATTATTAAAATATAATTATAATTTAATTAAAGTAAATGTATAATTTAAATTATAATTTATTTAATTATAATTTATTTAATATGAGTACATAATTTAATTTAGAATAATTATGTGAATATGTGGTTTGACCATGTGACGTGATAATTAGTTATTAAACCTAATAAACTAAGAATGTTGAGTTAATCTAGATGGGTTAACTAGTTATGTGAATTAGCTATATAGTAACTAATTATGTTACTATTGTTAATTATGTATATGTAGGATTAATTAAGGAACGTGATAGTAATTGTAGCTTGCGCTCAAGGCAAGTTCCTAAACCTTTCTTTTACATTATGCAAGTTGTTCTATCCTTTCTTGTTATGTTTATACGAGTTATTGTATTCTTTATACTTTATATATTGGATAAATATCTTATTGAAGTTCAATGTCGAGTTAATGTGACCTTGACTTAATTGTTCAAGCAAGGTCTATCTTATCTTTCGAATGCTTTAAGTTTAATTCTAAAGCATAAGTTATTTCGTAATTCTTTATTGTCGAATTATTATTTATTGTAAGTTGATTCAATTTCTACTTCGTTGATGATAGTTAAACTCCAAATTTTCTTTTAAGCTTATCCAAACAAAACTTTCTTTGGTGCGGACGTGTTATCAAATAACTGAGATGAACAACCCTATTTAATAGGAGAATACCATGCGAAAGCGTTAAGATGTTTGTGCACAATACATGGTACGAAGGGCTGATCCCCCTAAGTACGAGTTAAGAGTCCATATAGTCTAATGATTGTTAAAGGTTTTAAATAAAAATGTTTATAACCTAGGACATTATTCAAGGTCTTATGACCCTCAGATGATTTCTATATTCGATTCTAAATTTTGATGAAAGAATTATTATTTAATTCTTTACTATTGATGAAAGAAATGTTATTCAATTCATTTGAAGCTATTTAGTAATGTATCATAACTATTGTTGTTATTCCAAGTGAGCTTTTGTTTGCTCACTATTGCATTATATAACCCTTGCAGCTAAAGTCGAAAGAGTTGACGAACCGTCAACTAGTAAGGGCAAGAACAAGATGAATAAGTGAAGACTTGTTTATATTTTGATTATGATGTGTAATAAAACTTTAATTTTATTATGTGATGTTTATTTTTCTCAAATTATTTATGTTAAGGTTAGATAACCTTGGGATATTTTGAACAAGGTTGTAATCCTTTTTATAAGGAAGATTTTATTATTTATTCAAGGTTGTAATTTATTTTGCATTCCTTATATGGGTAGTAGTTATATTTTATTTAGATAGTGAGCACCAAATCTCGTGGAATTGAAGTACCCGAATTTGGGGGTGTCACAGGTTGGTATCAAAGCTTTAGGTTATGAACCTCAGGTGGGGGAAACCTTAGGTAGTAGCCTTATAGGAGATCAAAAAGATAGTGATGATAGTAAAGATAATAAACTACCTTACGTGCTATGTGTTTACGTTTATGTACACGAAGAGTATCGATCGATATCACGTAATAATTAAACTATAAAACTTTGTTGTCACGATGAAGAATGTTGGAGAGTCCAGTCAGGCTAAGGAGGAGTTACCCCAGATGCCTAGGGACGAGGAGCCCCCAGACATCCATACAGTATGGGAGCAGATGGTTCAGAGAGAGCCATCTCCATTGATCACCATAGCTGGTCAGGAGCATAAGCCAGTATCAGACCGACATGATGAGGATGAGTCAGAGGAGGAAGAGGAAGATCCTGAAGAGGAATTTCCACCTAACTCTGTTAGCGTTGAGATGTACGAGGAGATCTATGACCGTAATGTGGAGCTACATGGTCGAGTCGGAGAGCTTGAGGAACTGGTAGACGAGAGTCAGACTACCATAAAATAGAGAGATGAGACGATTCAAGAGCTGAACGATGAGCTTGGAAACACGAAGCGAGATCTAGTCCATGCAAAGAGTGATAGAGATGATGCACTGGCTGAACTAGTGAAGCTGAAAAATGACATCAAAGAGGTGTCAGCGAAGCGTGCCAGAGCAGAGGAAACGAGCTTGAGGGCTACTCAACTGGCAGATCGAGCTGAAGACGAGGTCCAAGTGAAGAAGGCCAATCTGAGGGAGACATACTATCCTTTCTATACAGCTGTAGATGGGGCCCAGTATCGTGTCTTCTATTACCCAGCTCAGTTCAAAGTTTTACCGTGGTACATGGTGGATCACAGAACAGTGTTCCGGGTGATGGAAGAATAACGTAGAGAGGCTGTGCGACGTCTTAACATGCCTAGATAGTAGAGTCATTAATTATGTGTTTCTTTTATATAAATAAATGTAATCCCAGAATTTGAGATAATAATCGGATAAGATGATAATGTAATCCTGTAACTTTTTCAGTTTAGGAAAAATGATGTAAATAGCAGAGATGATATCTTTTCTATGTTTTAAAAACTAAGAATGAATAATATAACAAAGTTTATTGACATGCTATATGTTCGAATGTGAATTACTTTATTCAAATATTTAAGTATGAACTTGAATATTTAAGAAATGAGTAAGGGATCTAATAAGAGTATGTCTTAATAGAAAGATGCCTCCAAGAAGAAGTCCTACACTTTAAAACCTAGAGGGTTTGACTAATAACAACAACAAGGCCAATAATGACAGGACGAATCCCAATTCGGTTCAATAGTTGGTGAACCTACTGACGGGAGCGCTTGCGAATCAGCCGCAAGTCCAGAATACAACGTTTAAGGAGTTCAAGGCAGTAGAACCGCCGGAATTTCAGGGATCGGTGAATCTGATAGAGGCCCAGACGTGGATAATGGAGATGGAGAAGGTCTTCGATGTGGCTAGGGTTAGCGAGGACCAGAAGACGGCTTTCACGATGTTTATGTTGAAGTCGGAAGCTAGCTTTTGGTGGTAGGCCAACAAAACTAGGGAAGGAGAAGGTGTTATAGCATGGGATCATTTCAAAGAGATGTTCTTTGAAATGTATTTCCCCATATGCTCGTAAAACCAAATGGAGGTTCAATTTCTGGAACTGAAACAGGGAGCGATGACGGTGCTGGAGTACGCCTCAAAATTTAACGAGCTGGCCAGGTTTGCGACGTACCAGGTCAGTACCGACGAGAGGAAGGCGAGAAGGTTCGAGCAGGGATTGAAGCCCTGACTTTACAGCAAGGTCTCCATGTTCCAGCTGAATACATTTGCAGCTGTACTGGAAAAGGCCATCCTCGCTGAAGGTGGAAGCGATGCGGTGACCAAATACAACCAAGATCAGAAGAAGAAAAAGAATGAAACAGAGAACAAGGTTGGTGGTAGCGGTGCTATCAACCAGAAGAGGAAATGGAATGACAACACTTTTGCTGGGAGTCAACAGGGAAGCCAACAGAAGAGGAGGATTGAAGCATGTGCTACATGCAGGAAGAATCACACTGGAGTGTGCCTGAGGGGGAAGCGATTATGCGTCCATTGTGATCAGGAAGGCCACATTGCGTCGAATTGTCCTAACCCGAAGAAGGGAGCTTACTACACATGCGAGTCCAAGGATCATATGGCCCGGGATTGCCCTAAGAAGCCAGCTGGAGGGTCTGCAAGAGGGAGATAAAATGGCAGCGGCAGCACTTTGGCTATCGTTGGACCACTACAGACGATCCAACCCACTGCCAGAACGTTCAACATGATGGTGCAGGATGCTGTGCAGTCAAAGGATGTGGTGTTAGGTATTATTTCGGTCAATAATATAAATGCTTACGTATTATTTGATTCGAGTGCTACTATAAATTTGCTAAGACTTTAGACTTACCCAAAGAGGAATTAGTTTACCCCTTGAATATAGAGATTGCAAATAGGGAGGTTATTCCTGTTAGGTTCGTATATAAGAACTGTAGATTGGACATTAAGGGTCAGGAATTGAGGGTAGATTTGATTCCGATAAAACTTGGGGAGTTTGATGTTATACTAGGTATGGAATGGTTGTTCAACCATGGGGCGGTAATCGATTGCCAGAAGAAGTCTGTAAACCTTACGACTCCGTTGAAGGTAGTGTTCTATGGTAGCAAATTGCCTAGACAAGCGAGTTATTTGACGATTATGCAGGTCAAGAAGTTATTGGAGCAAGGCTGTATAAGGTATTTAGCCTTCAAAGTGGATACTCGTAAGGAGAGTCCAAAGATAGAAGAGATATCAGTGGTTAGGGATTTTGTGGACGTATTTCTGAGCGATTTAACAGGACTTCCGCCAGATAGAGAGATAGAGTTTGTAATCAACTTAGCACTGGGGACTGCTCCGATATCGAAAGCCCCGTACAGAATGGCTCCAGTCGAGATGAAGGAGTTGATGGTTCAAATGCAGGAATTACTAGACAAGAAGTACGTTCAGCTGAGAGTTTCACCATGGGGAGCGCCAGTTTTGTTCGTGAAGAAAAAAGATGGATCAATGAGGCTATGCATTGATTATAGGGAGTTGAACAAAGTCACGATCAAGAATAGGTATCCTTTACCTAGGATCGATGACTTGTTTGATCAACTAAAGGGTGCTAGATACTTCTCGAAAATAGATTTTAGAAGTGGATATCATCAGTTGAAGGTGAGAAGAAAAGATATACTGGAGAAGGCTTTTAGAACTCGGTATGGATATTACGTGTTCTTGGTGATGTCATTTGGTCTAACGAATGCACCAGTGACATTTATAGACTTAATGAATAGGGTGTTTATGCCATTCCTAGTCAAGTTCGTAGTGGTGTTCATTGATGATATTTTGGTTTATTCCAAAACTGAGGAGGAACACACTGAACATTTAAGGCTGACATTAGAATTGCTGAGATGAGAGAAGCTTTATGCAAAATTCTTGAAGTGTTAATTTTGGTTAGAGTGTGTGCAATTTCTTGGGCACGTGATTGACAAGGATGGGATTTCAGTGGATCTATCGAAAGTGGAAGCTGTGATAAATTGGGATCAGCTAAAGACACCGTCTGAAGTTAGGAGTTTCTTGGGATTGGCAGGTTATAACCGAAGATTTATCCAAGACTTTTCCAAGATCGCAACTCTGTTGATAAATTTGACTCGTAATACAGTTAAGTTTGTTTGGACGGAAAAGTATGAGGAAAGTTTTCATGAACTGAAGAAGAGGTTGAGCACTGCACCTATGTTGTCATTGCCAGATAGTACATGAAATTTTGTGGTATATAGTGATGCCTCACATAAAGGTTTAGGTTGTGTGCTAATGTAGAACGACAAAGTTATTGCATATGCATCACGTCAGCTGAAGGATTACGAGAAAAGGTATCCAACCCATGACTTAGAATTGGCAGCAGTAGTGTTTACTCTGAAGATATAGAGAGTGTGAGATATACATAGATCATAAGAGTCTGAAGTATATCTTTACACAAAAAGATTTGAATATGCGCCAGAAGATGGTTGGAACTTATCAAGGACTACGACTGCGAGATTCTTTACCATCCGGGTAAAGCTAACATCGTTGCCGACGCTTTAAGTAGGAAGTGTCAGGAGAAAATAATGATATTAACTGATCAGGATCAGTTGATAGAAGAGATGACTAAATTGGAACTGGAAGTTTTGTATCTGAAGGAATCGAATGAGAAGCTGTTTCAAGTAACTACCGGTTCAACCTTGGTGGACAAGGTGAAAGAGGCACAACTTCGTGATGAGGAATGTGAGAAGATCCGAAAGAGAATAGCCGATGATGAAGAAATAAAGTTCAAGATCGATAATGAAGGACTGCTACGACTCGAAGGAAGAATCTGGGTACCGCCAGTACCAGACGTCAAAGAGGATATTTTTGGCGAGGCTCACAATTCGAGATATTCGTTTCACCCTGGGAGTACGAAGATGTACCACGATCTTAGGCAACATTTCTGGTGGCCGAATATGAAGTGCAACGTTGTCGAATGTGTTGCGAAATGTTTGACTTGTCAGAAAGTCAAAGCAGAACACTAGAGACCAAGTGGATTGCTACAATCGCTATAGATTTTGGAATGGAAGTGGGAGCATATCACGATGAATTTTATGGTTGGTCTTCCAGCGACTCAGAAGGGTTTCGATGCGATATGGGTTATAGTGGATTAACCGACGAAGTCAGCATATTTCTTATCGAGATTAAATTCAACTTGAATCAGTTAGCAAAGCTATATGTGAAGGAAATTATTTCTAGACTTTCCGGTGTCAATTATGTCCGACAAAGATCCGCGTTTTACGTCAAATTTTTGGAAGCTATTACAAGAATGCTTGGGAGCACAATTGCGAATGAGTACGGCGTACCATCCTCAAACTGATGGCCAGAGCGAGAGAACGATTCAGACTCTAGAGGATATGCTGAGAGATTGCGTTATGGACTTCAAATGAAGCTAGGATGATCATCTACCATTGATGGAGTTTGCCTAAAATAATAGTTAACATGCAAGTATTGGCACGCCGCCTTACAAAGCATTATACGACAGGAAATGCAGGACTCCATTGTGTTGGGATAAGGTTTGTGAATGACAACTGTTGGGACCAGAATTGGTGCAACAAACTGCTGAGATCGTCAAGGTAATCAGAACTAGATTGGTTGCTTCTTAGGAAAGATAGAAGAAATATCTCGATCATCATCGACAAAATTGAGAATTTTCAGTGGGAAGCTTCGTTTTCCTGAAAGTATCTCCCTGGAAGGGAAAGATTCGCTTTGGCAAGAAAGGGAAGTTGAGTCCCCGATTTATTAGACCTTTTGAGATACTGCGAAGGGTTGGCGAAGTAGCTTGTGAGGTTGCGTTACCTCCGGAGCTAGATAATATACATAACATTTTTTATATTTCAGTGTTACGACCGTACAAATACGACTACAAGCATGTAATAGAGTATGAGCCTTTACAATTCGATAAAGACCTAACATATGAAGAGGTTCTTGTTCAAATAGTTGATAGAAAAGAACAAGTATTTAGAAATAAAGTGATACCTTCTGTTAAGGTAGTCTGGAGGAACCATAGTGCTGTAGAAGCTATGTGAAAACTCGAAGATGTAATGAAGAAAACCTATCCCAAATTGTTTGTTTAATTTTTTGTGTGTCAATTCTAGGGATAGAATTTTTTTAAGGGGGGAAGAATGTAACGGATGATTTTTTATTTTTTTTAGTAGTGATTATGGGGATATAATCCTTTTAAGGAGGGAAGATTGTAACGAATGAGATTTTGTATATTAATTCTAAATATTTATTAAATTAAATAAATATTTTAATTGATTTATTGATTGAGTTAAATAAATAATTTATGTTATTATGTTATAAAAAAATTTAATTAAGTGCAATATGTTAGCTAAATGAATATTTAATATTAAATTATTGTGTAAGTAGTTTTGTGGTGTATTTCTAATTTAATTGAGATAATTAAATTAGATGAATATTATGTGGTAATTGTTACATGAGATTTTGATTAGTGAGTAATTATAATTCTGTAACAATTTATTGTTATGTGGAAATTTTAATTAATTAATTAATGTTAGCTTGTATTTAATTAAATAAGAATGTTGGGATTTAATTAAATAAAGTGTAATATTGAAAGTATGTGGTAAAGGAGTTATTAAAATAAAATAAAAGGATTTTAAAAGAGTTTTACCAAATAAGGCCCTTAAATTGTTTTTAAAGAGTTTTACTAAACAATACCTTAACTACAAAAAAAATCTGTTTTTGAAAATAAATGGTTTTGGCCAAACAAAGCCTTATGGCTTTTTGATTTTTAAAAATATGTAACTGACATTATATTTAATAAGGGCTATTATGTTTATCAGTTATATTATATACAATTATATGATATATATATATATATATATATATTAAATATATATTATACTGTCAGTTAAGTATAATATAGATATACGTTAAGTTAGAGTTAGAAAAATACCAGGAAGAACAATGAAAACATACAGAGTTAGAGAGAAGAAAAAGAAAGAGAGATGAAGGAGAAAGCTTAGAGAAATCAAACCATCATCATCATCTTCTTCCAATCAATTAACAAAGGGTATAATTCTAACTTTGTAATTTTAGAAATTGTGTTTTTATGTTCTTCGTACTTTAGTTCTCTGTATATATTAGTTTTCATGAAATTTATATAAACATGAATTATATATATAATTGGTGTTCATAAACTGTTTATAATTGATTTGTATACATAATTAAGTTATCTAATCCAAGTAAACTATGATGAACATGAAGAAATCATGTTCATCAAACGTTACAGTGAACTTGTTTTGAAAATATATAGTTCTTTTAAAATCAAAATTTGTGTTAGATTGTAATATATTGTATAAATTTATTGTAGATTATGATAATATGCTAAGAAACGAAATCAATATGCTTGGAATTCTGTGAATTGGTTTAGAAACAAACTTGCAGTGTTGATTGTAACGATTGAGATTTTATATAATAATTTTAAATATTTATTGAGTTAAATAAATAAATTATGTGATTTATTTATTGAATTGAATAAATAAATTATGTGATTTTGTGGAGTGATTTAATTAAGTGTTATATATTAATTAAATGAATATTTAATTTAATTAATGTATATTAATTTTTAGTACAGTTCTAATTTAATTGAGATAATTAAATTATATGAATTGTGTGATGAAGTGTTACATGAATTATAATTAGCGAGTAATTATAATTATGTGGCAAATTTTTATGTGATTAATTGATGTTAGATTTTAATTGATTAAATTAGATGTTAAAAGATTTAATTAATTAAAGTGTAACATTAAAGTATGTGTTAAAAGGATTTATTAAAATAAAGAAAAGAGATTTAAATGATTTTAACTAAACAAGGCCCTTACTTGTGTTTTAAAAGGCTTTTGCCAAACAGAGCCCTTGCATTGTTTTAAACATATTCTACCAAACAATGCCTTAGCACTAATAATCAGTTTTTAAAAAAATAACCTTGTTTTGCCAAACAAACCCTAGTGGCTTTTGGTTTTTGAAATTCTATAACTGATGAAATTTAATAGGTAAATTAATTTTCAGTTATATATTATATTTATATCCTATATCTATTAGTATACGTATATAGTTTTATGTTAGTTTTATATCAGTGTTAGAAGAATATCACTATTAGAGAAGAGAGAAAAGAATACAGAGAAAAAGATAGAGAGTTAGAGAGAAGAAGAGAAAAGAAGAAGAAGGAGGAAGAAACCTTATTAACTAAAACAATCATCACCATCTTCATACTCTTCTCCTAATCAACAAAGGTATAATCCTAACTTGCAGTTTTAAAAATTATGTGTTTATGCTCTTCGTAGTGATAGTTCTATGTAAATGTGAATTTTATGAAAACTTTATAAATACGAATTATATGTGTTTATAGCATGGTTAGATATGAATTCTATGCTTAATTAATTGTTTAATTCATATACATGTGATGAATATGAGGAGTTCATGTTCAACACTGAGTTACAGTAAAAGTATTTTGAAAATTTTATATATATATATATATATATATAGTTTTCTCTTTAAATCAATGGAATTCATATTTGATTGTTCATCTTGGGTTAAATTAAGTATAGATGATGATAACATGTTTAGAAATTGAATTACTATGCTTGAAATTGGGTGAATTGATTTAAAAATAAAAATGCAGTGTTCAATTTCATAAAGAACACTTAACAATGGTTTTTCTTCAAAAAAATCATGAAATTGATTGTTTGATGATGTGTTATAATGTTTATGTATGTTAGAAGCTTTAAGTTTGTGTTTTCTATTAATTGATATGAATTGCATGAACTGAAATTGAAATTTAGTGTGGAGAAATAAGTCAAATTAGCTTTTTCTCTGCACAGTTCACTAACTTGTCTGCGTTCGCTAGAAGGGGCCCGCCCCTGCGGGCTTATCAAGAAGGAAAACCCCCGCCCCGGTGGGGGGGGGGGGGGGTGGCAGGGAAAAAGAAAATTTGTTTTCTATCGTATTTTGTAAAGCTAATTTTATGTAGTAACTTTTATAGCATGATAAAACATATATTAAAATGCTAAATGAATATTAATAAATTATATTAATAAAATATAATTTTGATTATAATTTTGAATAATTATAATTAGAGTAAACGTTTAATTTAAATTATAATTTTGTTAAATTATAATGATTATAGTTGATTAATTTTAATCAAGTGAATGATAATTTTTAAATTATAATTTGTGTAATTATAATTTAGTAAATGCATGATGTAATTAATTAATTATAAATTATAATTTATTTATAATTTAATTAAATAAGATGTGATTATAATTTGAGTAATTATAATTAGATTAAATATTTAAATTATAATTTATTTAATTATAATTAATATAAAATACATAATTATTAATTTATTTAATTATGTGAGCATGCCTATGTGATGAAATTAAATTATGTGGTTATTAATTATTAAACTTAATAATTAAATAAAAATGAGTTAACCTAGGTGGGTTAACTAATTATGTGAGTTAGTTACGTGTTAACTAATTTAGATTGTTGTGATTAAACATATATGTGTAGGAAGTGTTAAGGAACGTGAATTATATTAGTAGCTTACGCTTGAGACAAGTCTTCTAAACCCTAAACTCGTTTATTTGTTTCAATTCAATTATTCATTGTTTGAGATTTGTTCTTTTATTGGACAAGTAATTATTGAAAGTTTATGATATAATTAAAGTAACCTTAGCTTATTGTTCAAGCAAGGTTTGAATATTCTTTTGAGATGCTTTAAATTTATTTCTAAAGCATATGATAGTTCGTAGTTCTTTCACTTACGAATTATTCCAAGTTATTGAAAGTTGATTCAACTAATCCTTAGTTGATAAACGTGAATTCTAAATTACCATTGTAAGCTTATCCAAACCAAACTTTCTTTGATGCAGACTTGAATTCAAATTACTGAGTTGAACAACCCTATTATTAGGGGAGGTTACTACGCGTAAGAGTTAAGATATTTGTGCACAATACATGGTACGAAGGGCTGATCCCCCTAAGTACGAGTTAAGGTCCATAGTCTTATTGACTATTAAAGGTTTAAATGGAAATGTTTATAACCTAGGACAAAATTCAAAGGTCTTATAACCCTCAGATAAATTCTATAATCGAATTTTAATGTTGATAGAGAATTATTATTCAATTTTGTATTGCTGAAGTAAGCTAAGTTATTCAAATTCTTTTTAAAGATATCCTTTCATGTATTTATTATTGTTAAACTCCAGTGAGTTGTTGTTTGCTCACTCTTGCATTATATAACAATTGCAGCTAAGGTTGATAATGTTGACGCCCCGTCTACGAGTAAGGGCAAGGGAAAGCAAAACAAGTGAAGACTTGTTTTTATTATTTGAAATGATTGTAATAGACGTTAATGTTATGTTTTTATTTCCGCACATTATTATTATGTCAAGGTTAGAGTAACCCTATGATTGATTTTTAAGAAGGTTGTAACCCTTGTTTTAAGGGAGATTTTTTTATTTTGAATAAGGGTTGTATTTTATTTTGAAGTTATATTGGGTAGATGTATGTTATATTAGAAAGTGAGCACCAAATCATGTGAAAACGAAGTACCCGGATTTGGGGGTGTCACAGGTTGGTATCAAAGCTTTAGGTTATGAACCTTAGGTGGGGGAAAACCTTAGGTAGTAGCCTTACAGTAAGATCAAAAAGATAGATGTGATAGATAAAGATAATAAACTACCTTATGTGTTATGTGTTTACATTTTTGTATTCGATGAGTGACAATTCGATATCACGTAATAATAAACTTAAAAATTCTTTTGTCAAGATGTCGAACGTTGGAGAACATAGTCAGGCTAGAAAGGATGTACCTCAGGTGCCTAGAGAGGAGGAGCCCTGAGACATCCATGTTGTCTGGTAGAAGCTGGTTAGGAAAGAGCCATCTCCAGTGATCACCATAGCTAGTTGGGAGCGTGAGCTGTCACCTATTGCAGAGGATGAGGACGAGGACGAGTTTGAAGAGGAGGAAGAGGAGGAAGAGGATCCTGAAGAGGAATTCCCACCTCACTCTACTAGTACTGAGATGTACGAGGCAGTCTATGCCAGTAACGTGGAGCTACATGGTTGAGTCGGAGAGCTCGAAGAAACCATCCAGCAGAGGGACGAGACTATCGAAGAGATGGATAGTGAGCTAGGAGAAGCGCAGTGGAAGATAATCCACGTAGAGAATGATAGAGACGCGGCTTGAGCCGAGATAGCGAAGCTGAAGCAAGACATCCAGGAGGAGTCGAGGAAACGTGCCAGAGCTGAGGAGATAAGCTTAAGGACTTCTCAACGAGCCGATCGAGCTGAAGACGAGGCTGAAGCCAAGAGGGCACAGTTGAGGGAGACAGAGTATGATTTCCACACTGGCTATAGATAGGGCCCATGATCGTGTTTTCTACTACCCAGCTCAGTTCCAAGGTTTATCGTGGTATGTGGTGGACCGAAGAACGGCATTTCGGGTAATGGAGGAGGAACGCAGAGAAGCTGTGCGACGTATATATATGCCTAGGCAGTAGTAGAGCTTTTGTTTATGTGTTGCTTTTTGTAGTGAATAATGTAAATCACATAATTGAAATAAGAATGGGATGAGTTAATAATGTAATCCTGTAACTTTTTCGATTCAGGAAGGAAGATGTAAATAGCAGAAATGCTATCTGATTGATGTTTTTTTAAACTACGAGTAATGAATAAAAGAAGTTTATTGACATGCTATATGTTCTATGTGAACTGAATTGTTTAAAACGTTTAAGTATAAACTTGAATATTTAAAGAAAGGATCTAATAATAATATTTTCTTAACAGAAAATACCTCCTAGAAGAAGACCAACGTGTCAAAACCCCGAGGGTTCGATGAACAACAACAATAACGATGGGATGAATCCCAACTCGGTTCAGCAGTTGGTGAATCTGTTGACAGGAGCTTTTGCGAATCAGCCGCAAGTGCAGGGTACGATTTTCAAGGAATTTAAGGCAGTAGGACCGCCTGAGTTCAAGGGATCGACTAATCCTATCGAGGCTCAGACGTGGGTTATGGAAATGGAGAAGGTCTTCGATGTAGCCAGAGTAAGTGAAGACCAAAAGACAGCGTTTACGGCTTTCATGTTGAAGTCGGATGCTAGCTTTTGGTGGCAGGATAATAAGACCCGAGAGGGAGAAGGAGTCATAACGTGGGAACGTTTCAAGGAAATGTTCTACAAAATGTACTTTCCAGTGAGTTCGCAGGACCAGATGGAGGTCCAGTTCCTAGAGCTTAAGCAGGGAGGGATGACGGTATTTGAATACACCACGAAGTTCAATGAGCTGGCCAGGTTCGCTACTTACCAGGTCAGTACTGACGCTAGGAATGTAACGATTGAGATTTTATATTTAATTTTAAATATTTATTGAATTAAATAAATATTTTATGTAATTTATTTATTGAGTTAAATAAATAAATTATGTGATTTATGGAGTGATTTAATTAAGTGTATATATTAATTAAATGAATGTGTAATATTTAATTTAATTAATGTATATTAATTTTATATTATAGTTCTAATTTAATTGAGATAATTAAATTAGATGAGATATGTGATGAAGTGTTACATGGATTATAATTAGCGAGTAATTATAATTAGTGTCAATTTTATGTGATTAATTGATGTTAGATTTTAATTGATTAAATTAGATGATTGATATTTAATTAATTAAAATGTGACATTAAAGTATGTGTTAAATGATTTGTTAAAATAAAGAAAAGGATTTTGAAATTATTTTGCCAAACAAGGCCCTTGTATTTGTTTTAAACCTATTCCTACCAAACATGGCCTTAGTAACTAAAATTTGTATTTAAATAAAAGGTTTGCCAAACATGACCTTATGGCTTTTAAAATTCAAAACAAATTATAACTGCTAATTATTTAATTTAGACATTATATATTTGTCAGTTACGTTGCATGTTATTATGTCTCTTATATACGTATATTATATCAGTTATAAAATATGTACTACGTTAGTTCTAATCCTAAGTCTAACTAAGAACTAAGAAGAAAAGAAAGCAGAGAGAAGAAAGAGCAGAGAAGAGTTAGAGAAGAAGAGAAAAGAGGAAGAAGAATTTCTAGAATTAAACTCACATCACCTTCTCTTTCAACCTATTAACAAAAGGTATCATCTATAATCTCTAATTGTTATAGAACTCATTTATATGTTTTTCATATTCGTTCTCTGTTAAAAAAAAGAAGTTGTTATGAAATTGTATAAACATGAATGGTATATATATAGATTGTGTTCATGTGTTGTTTATAGTGGGTTATATGCTATAAATGATTTTCAGAAATCAAAGTACTGTAAAAACAAGTTTTATATGTGAAAATAGTGTTCTTATGGAAATTCATGTATTTGATTGATTTAGAGTAGAAATTTATGAATTATATATGTGAATTGTACAAATTGGTAGTTGTTACGTTACTAGCTTCTATAACAGAAATAATGTATGTATATAAAGTTGAATTGCTTAAGAAATTTTATTACAGTGACTTATTTTGTTAAAATATGAGTTTTTATGAAAATAGCCAAATTGGACTTTTAAAACCATTGATTCTTGTTGTTTAGATGGTTTTGTATTTTAGAAGCATGTTATATATATGTATTATAGCATATGTATGATTTATAATGTCTACGTTACTGTAATTTTCCATTTGTTGGCTTGTTTGGGTTAATCGGTAAAGCAGAGAGCCGTGGCTATCTGCGTCTGACCGAGTTGCTACGCAGCTGCTCCGACATCAAGGCCAGGAGTAGAGCAGCTGCGCCGCTTGGCCTTCCCAAATTCTTTCCCTGCGCAGCTGCGCCGGTTTCAAGGCAGCTGGCTGCGCAGCTGCGCCATGCTCTGTTCAGAGGCAGTGAATGCTAGTTATTTGTGCAGTGTTATTTCTAAGCTTAGTTTAATTATTCTATGACAATGAGCATGTATCTAGCTGCTATAACATGTGTTATAATTTGAGAAAAAGGAAGTTTTGAAAACTTAGTATAGTATTTAAATGATAAACTATAATTGTTTAATTGTAAAATAAGTTACTTAATTATAATTTGATTAATTATAATTAAGAGTAAATGTTTAATTTAAATTATAATTTTTGTGAAATTATAAGGTATAGAAGTTGATTTATTAGATGTTAATTTAAATTATAATTTATGTGATTATAATTTAATAAATGCATGTTTAATTATGGATTATAAATTGATAATTGTATGATTAATTATAATTTGTGTAATTATAATGCATGATATAGTTTAATTAATTATAAATTATACTTTGTTTATAATTTAAAAGGTAATTATAATTTAAGTAATTATAATTTGATTAAGTGTTTGAATTATAATTGTTTAGCTAAATACATAATAGATTTAATTATGTGAATATGTATGTGATGTAATTAACTATGTGATAGTTGATTATTATTATTTATTTAATTAGAGTGAGTTAACCATGAGGGTTAACCACTTATGTGAATTAGTTATGTGTTAACTGATTTAGATTGTTATAATTGAATGTATATAGGAAGTGTTTAAGTACGTGGTTGAGTTAAGTAGCTTGCGCGTAAAGCAAGTCTTTTAAACCCTAAACTTGTTAATTATATACAAATTCTTGAATTCATATAGTCATTGTTGAGAATGTTCTTTCCATTTCTGTATTGGACAATTGTTTATTTAATGGAAATGATCTTAACTTATTGTTCAAGTAAGATCCAGTTATTATTTAAATGCTTTAAGTTGATTCTAAAGCATATGTTAGTTCATAATTATGTTATTTACGAATTATTGATAGTCGATTCAACTAATCCTTAGTTGATGAACGTGAATTCTAAATTACATTTGTAAGCTTATCCAAACCAAACTTTCTTTGGTGCGGACTTGAATTCAAATTGCTGAGTTGAACAACCCTATTTACTAGGGGAGGTTACTACGCATAGCGTTAAAATATTTGTGCACAATATATGGTACAAAGGGCTGATCCCCCTAAGTACGAGTTAAGGTCCATAGTCTTATTGACTGTTAAAGGTTTAAATAGAAATATTTATAACATAGGACAAGAGTTCAAAGGTCTTATGACACTCAGATAAATTCTATTTTTAAGTTGTAATTGCGATGAAAGAATTATTATTCAATTCTTTATTGTTGAAGCAAATCATATTATTCAGATTCTTTGAAAGATACCCTTTCATGTATATATTATTGTTAAACTCCAGTGAGATGCGGTTTGCTCACTTTTGCATTAAATAACAATTTCAGTTAAGGTTGATAACGCTGATGCTCCGTCTACAAGTAAGGGCAAGGGAAAGCAAAGCAAGTGAAGACTTGTTTTTATTTAATTGAGAATGATTGTACTAAGACTTGAATGTTATGTTTTTATTTTTGCACTTTATTATATTCAGCTCAGGGTTAGAGTAACCCGGAATTATTTTAAAAAGGTTGTAACCCTTGTTATAAGGGAGATTTATTTATTTTTAATTTAAATTGTAGTTTATTTTGCATTATTCATTGGGTAGATGTATGTTATATTAGAAAGTGAACACCAAATCATGTGGAAAAGAAGTACCCGAATTTGGGGGTGTCACAAGGAAGGCAAGGAGGTTTGAGCGGGGACTGAAACCTTGGCTTTACAGTAAGGTTTCCATGTTCCAGTTGAACACATTTGCAGCTGTGCTGGAGAAGGCTATACTCGCTGAAGGAGGAAGCGACGCGGTGACGAAGTTCAACCAAGACAAGAAGAAGAAGAATGAGATAGAAACCAAGGCTGGTGGGAGTAGCACAGTAAATCAGAAGAGGAAATAGAATGATAACACCTATGCTGGGAGTCAGCAAGGAAGCCAGCAGAAGAGGAAGTTTGAAGCATGTGCTACATGCGGTAAGAATCACACTGGCGTGTGCATGAAGGGAAAGCGGGTGTGTTTTAACTGTGGTCAGGAAGGCCACATCGCGCCAAATTGCCCAAACCCGAAGAAGGGAGCTTGCTACACATGTGGTTCCAAGGATCACATGGCTCGCAGTTGCCCGAAGAAGCTGACGGCAGGGTCAACAGGGAGCAAAGGGAATGGAAGTGGCAGTACCGTTACTATCGCTGCACCATTGCAAGCTGTTCGACCCACTGCACGGACATTCAATATGATGGTGCAAGATGTTGTGCAATCAAAAGACATGGTGGCAGGTATTATTCCAGTCAATAGTATAAATGCATATGTATTATTTGATTCGGGTGCTACTTGTTCATTTATATCTGCTAATTTTGCTAAAACCCTAGACTTACCTGTAGAAGAGTTAGTTTACCCCTTGAACATAGAGATTGCGAATAGGGAGGTTATTCCTGTTAGGTTCATTTATAAGAACTGTAGATTAGACATTAAGGGTCAGGAGCTGAGAGTAGATTTGATTCTAACAAAACTTGGGGAATTCGATGTCTTACCGGGTATGGATTGGTTGTTCAATCATGGGGCGATAATCGACTGTCATAAGAAGTCGGTAAACCTTACGAATTCGTCAAAGTTAGTGTCCTATGGTAGCAAATCGCCTAGACAAGCGAGTTGTCTGACGGTTATGCAAGCTAAGAAACTTTTGACGCAAGGCTGTGTGGGATATCTAGCCTACATAGTAGATACGCGTAAGGAAAGCCCGAAGGTGGAAGAGATATCAGTAATTAAGTAGTTTGTGGACGTGTTTTCGAGCGACTTACCAGGACTACCGCCAGACAGGGAGATAGAGTTCGTGATCGACTTAGCACCGGGAACTGCTCCAATTTCGAAGGCTCCGTACATAATGGCTCCAGTTGAGATGAAGGAACTAATGGTTCAATTACAAGAATTGCTAGACAAGAAGTATATTCAACCGAGCGTTTCGCCGTGGGGAGCGCCAGTCTTATTCGTGAAGAAGAAGGATGGATCGATGCGTCTTTACATTGATTATAGGGAGTTGAACAAAGTTACGATCAAGAATAGGTATCCTTTACCTAGGATCGATGACTTGTTAGATCAACTGAAGGGTGCTAGGTACTTCTCAAAAATTAATTTGAGAAGTGGGTATCATCAGTTGAAAGTGAGAAGGGAAGATATACCGAAAACGGCTTTTAGGACTCGATATGGTCATTACGAGTTCTTGGTGATGTCATTTGGTCTCACGAATGCCCCAGCTGCATTTATGGACTTAATGAACAGGGTGTTTAAGCTATTTCTGGATAAGTTCGTAGTGGTGTTCATAGATGACATCCTGGTTTATTCCAAGACTGAGGAGGAACACGCTGAACATTTACGACTAACCTTAGAATCGCTGAGACGAGAGAAGCTTTACGCTAAATTCTCAAAGTGCAAATTCTGGTTGGAACGTGTGCAATTTCTTGGCCACGTGATTAAAAAGGATGGTATTTCGGTAGATCCATCGAAGGTTGAAGCTGTAATGAACTAGGATCAGCCGAAGACGCCGTCTGAAGTGAGAAGTTTCTTGGGATTGGCAGGTTATCATCGAAGATTTATCCAAGACTTTTCCAAGATCGCCACTCCGTTGACGAATTTGACTCGTAAAATAGTTAAATTTGTTTTGACAGAAAAGTGTGAGGAAAGTTTTCAGGAGCTGAAGAAGAGGTTGAGTACTGCGCCTGTGTTATCTTTGCCGTATAGTACGGGGAATTTCGTGATATATAGCGATGCCTCACATAAAGGATTAGGCTGTGTGTTGATGCAGAGCGGTAAAGTGATTTCCTATGCATCACTTCAGCTGAAGGATTATGAGAAGGGGTATCCGACCCATGACTTAGAATTAGCGGCAGTAATGTTTGCCTTAAAGATATGGAGACACTGCTTATATGGAGAAAAGTGTGAGATATATACAGATCACAAGAGTCTGAAGTATATCTTTACCCAGAAGGATTTGAACATGTGCCAAAGAAGATGGTTGGAACTGATCAAAGACTACGACTGCGAGATACTTTACCATCTAGGGAAAGCTAACGTTGTCGCCGACGCTTTGAGCAGAAAAGGTCGGGAGAAGCTGAATATGTTAACTGACCAGGATCAGTTGATAGAACAAATGGCTAGATTAGAACTGGAAGTGAAGTTTCTGAAGGAATCGAATGAGAAGTTGTTTCAAGTAACTACTGGTTCTACTCTGGTAGACAAAGTGAAAGAAGCACAACTTCACGATGAAGAATGCGAGAATATTAAGAAGAGAGTAGTGGATGGAGAAGAGTTCAAGTTCAAGATCGATAACGAGGGACTGTTACGATTTGAAGGGAGAATCTGGGTACCGCCAGTACCAGAGGTCAAAGAGGAGATTCTGAGCGAAGGTCATAGTTCTAGATATTCTATTCACCCTGGGAGTACGTAGATGTACCAGGATCTCAGGCAGCATTTTTGGTGGCCGAATATGAAGAGGGACGTTGCTGAATGCGTTGTGAAATGTCTAACGTGCCAGAAAGTTAAGGCAGAACACCAGAGACTAAGAGGGTTGCTACAACCGTTAGAAATTCCAAAGTGGAAGTTGGAGCACATCACGATGGATTTTGTAATATCCGAGAGTATTATGTCTTTTAACAATTATCAATAAATGAATTTATGTGAAATTCTTGTGTGTTTTCTTTTATTAGATGTATTTGTGTTATACATACATGTGTTATTTTATGATATGTGATGAGGAGTATTTAAATGGTTAGTTCAGTTTAATTCAACTATTTAAATTGGTTAAGTATGGAATTAATTCTATTAATTTCGTGGGATGGCTTTAAAGCATGATTTTGAGTTTGGAGCGGAATTTAGAGACGCGGACTGCGTATTTGAGTCCGGAACGTCGAAATTAGTCAGGACAGACTATAACTACGAAAATGTGTCACAGTTGACTTTTTGGTCAAAGTCAACCGGTTGACTTTTCGGGTAAAAAGTCAACCACGAATTTTGGAGATGAATTTGACGAAAAGGATAGTCTCATGACGTCCGGGACGTCGATTTTAGTAGGAGTCGATATGAGTATCGAAACGTTTAGCTACGGAGGGCAAAACGGTCAAATGGTTATTTAATTGATTAAAATAATATTTTAATAAGGGAATTGCAGCAGCTGATGGGGCCATGTGTCAGCCAAATTGGGACAAGGAGGGAGAGTATATACGTATATTCTAAATGATTAGGAAGGGAGTTATATTTTCTTCCTTAAAACCAAAGCTCTTTCATTTCTCTAACTCCCACCTTCTTCAATTCGGTTAATGGTGGCATGGGGTGTAACTGATGAATTATGGAGATGGAAGGGCTGGAGCAAACAATGTATATTATGTGCTATATATATATTCCCAATCCAAGTCTCTTCTCCTTTTCACAAAAAGTTCTAACCGAGAGAGAAAAAAATATTGAGAGTTTGAGAGTGATACTACGTTGTCTAAGAATTCTGGAGATTACAGAGGAGTTAGCAAGCAAGGAGTGAGGCTCTATCAGATTAAAACAAGAAGGAATTCGTCCAAGAGGTAAGCCATGAAACCTATTCTATGTTCTTAAGAAAATAGTGAAGAAAATGTATGTATAATTGTGGTAAATAATTTGTTTTGACTGTGTGATGCTATCTTAGTGTTGTTTACTGATATGGGGATATTGAGAATGAAAATTCTGGTCTAATCATGCTTCAAATACGTAGAGAATCAAAGAATTCAAGTTTGCATGCTAAGTGTTCGATAAAATGCCTCATAGATGTCAATTTGTTCAAATCATGGTAACTTAGTGTGTTTGATTATTGTAACATGTGTATATATGTTAGTATATGTGATCTGGACAGTAGGAATCAACCTCATACATGCTAGAATCAAAATCATGGTTTTTGTCAAAGGTGGGTTAACTTAGAATCTGTGACTTTTTGGGTTTTTCGGAGCCTTGGAATCATAGCTTCTGCGACTCGTTGGTTGTATGTGTTAATTTTGTAAAATACTATGTAGTATGATGTCTCACCTGACCAATTTTCAAAAGAAACGGAGTTAAAATGAGCAAGTTATGAATTTCGTAAGCAAGCATGTTGGTATAAAAATCTGCATAATTCTGGGAATTTCTAGAAATTTTCTTAGTCTAGAAGGCAGTCTGGCACGCTTATCTAGGCTGCTGGATCGAGGTCTTAACATGTTAGTTTCATGTATGTTGTATTTTTGTAAAATACTATGATGTATGGAGTGTATGGTGTCCAAATATCATGGTCATACAACCTGTAAACAAGTGGGAATTAAATTGCAAAGTGGGCTGCTCGAAAACAAAAATCAGGATTTGGGCCTGATGAGCAGAGCAGCTGCGCCTTTCATAAGGCTAATACCTGCGCAGCTGCGCCACACAAAGATGGATTCCGGGTTGGCCAGACAGCGCAGCTGCGCCGGTAACACAGCTTGAGGCTGCGCAGCTGCGCCGTACTGGGTCGGGTCGGGTCTGATCCGGGTCGGGTCGGGCCGGGTCAGAAAAATGTCAGAAACTTATTTTGCTCAGAATCTCATACTGAACCATTTTACCTATATGACGCAACAAGTTATATGATTAAATTAGCTTGATGATAGTATACATGGTAGTTTAATAATAAAATTAAATAAAAGGAAATCCTTTACTTTCAAACTAGAGTTCGAGGACCTAATTGCTTAACGTGACATATGTGATTAGGTTACGTGAAGGACTAATTGATAGCTTAAACTGTAGAAGACGTATCAGGCAAGTTTCCTAGCCCTAATTTCTATTGGGTATTTATTCAATCCTTACTTATTTTATCTAAGTGAGGGTAAGTATTGGACTTATGCTAGCTATTTATTCGTGCAAGTTCCTTTGTTGTGAAGTTATACAACTTCAATTATCTTGCAAGCTTATCGATGATTACTCAGTTATTATTCTAACAACTATGCTTATAAGTTTTATGTCATTATCGAACTGTTTCTAAGTATGTTTCCTGGCCTTTGTTTTCGGCTAGGTATTATTGATGAAAAATGATTTAATTCAAATCTTTCGAAGCTATTTAATGTTTACCAATCCAAATTGCTTTGGTGCGGTCTCGCATGAATACTAAGATGAACAACCCGAATAAATGGGCAAACAGATGTCGGGCATATAGTCCCATTTATGCTTATGCAGTTTAAACTTTATACTTGTGCACAATGTAGGGTACGATAGGCTGATCTCCTGGAGTACTTGCAGAGACCGTTTACAATCTATTTGATTGTTAAACCGTCTGATGGTTTGCGATGAAACAAAGAAATGTTCAGGGTATTTTACACCACTTAGTATGCTATTGAGAATTCTAAACTCTTATCTTTGATATTCTTGTTTAACACTTGATAATTCCTTTAATTGTTGAGATATTGTCATACAAATATTTTTACTCGTGATGTATGTTTCCAAACTTCTTTATATACTTGCTGGGCAATTTGTGCTCATTCTTGCTTAAACCTTTCAGTTAAGGATGAGAAGGCTGAGGGCTCGGGCAAGGACAAGGGGAAGTCTAAGATGAAATGATGCTAGTTACCTTATGAAATAAGTTTATATTTCCGCATATGATGTAATGTAGCGATAAACGCTAAGTTTAAGTTTTGGTTTATTAAAGGTTGTAAAGACTTGGGATTTTATTTTGTACGTAATAGTTATAATATTATTATTATTATTGCTGGAGTTACTTAGATAGATGATGATGTATGTTGTATCGTGAGTACCATGTCCTGTAATCGATGTTACACGGATGTGGGGGCGTCACAGGTTGGTATCAAAGCCGTAGGTTATAAACTTTAGGTGGGGAACCTTAGACTATAACCTTAGGGAAGTTAGTGGAGGTAATAAGGAGATGAACTCACGTAGAGTTCTAAGTGTAGTGTCGAAGCTATTTTTCTAAAAACAAAATCAATATCTATTTTTAAAATACTAATTGAGTTCTTTTTCTTGATTGTAGGATGTCAGGAGAAGAGGAGGTTAGAGATATTCACGTAGTGAGTGAGCAGTTGGTGACAGCTGTACCTGAGCCTATAGCTGAGGCAGCAGCTGAGTCAGACCCAGAGGAGTATCCTGAAGAGGAAGAGGAGCCCGAGGAGGACTCCGAGGAAGCACCTGAGGATACTATATTGGATGAGTTGATGGATAGGATTACAGAATTGAATGACAAAGTCCATGAGTTGGAGGAGCTGTATCAGGGGGAGCAGCAGGCTGCAGCATTGCTTGGAGCATTGGTGCAACACCTGATAATTAGGAACGGGGATCTGGCTGACAAGCTGCGAACAGCAGGTCAGAAGGCGGATAGGCTGAAGGATGAGAAAGAAGCTATTAGGACCCACTTGGGATATACCATTAATGGGCTAGAGTTAAGGATTCAGAGTCTCCAAACTGACAAGCAGATCATTACCACATTCTAGGGAGATGAGAGGAGAGGCCGTGTTCAGGCCGAGAAGCTAACAGGCGAGTTAGAAGGAGAGGTAAGAGATAAGAAGGTTAGGATGGATAGAATGAAGTATGCGTTTAAGACAGCACATGGGAGGTTCCAGTATAGAGTGTATCACTTTCCACGTGAGGAGTACCAGTCTAGACATGCTATAAGCCGTGGGCTGGTGCTGGAAATAGCGGATGAAGAGCATGAAGACGCCATTAGGCTGGGTCTTTAGTTTGTTCGTGTTAAACTTTTACTAGTAGCGTGTAGAACGCTTATCTATGAAATAAAACTTGGTTTCCAATGTTACTAAATATGATGGTTAAAGTGATGTAAATGGCTTAATGCCATAAGATGATGAAATACCTTGGGTATTATGTTTATAAATAAATATGCTTTTATTTAAATATGTGATGTGATGATTAAGTTTTTATATGAATTATAAATATTGTAGGAATAAGTTATGGGTTAATAACATTAAGTTTATTTAAACAGAGAGATGGCTAGAGGAAGACGTCGTCAACAAGTACCAGAAGGGTCAGGCGGTAATGCTGGGGGTCCACCGAACCCTATGCAACAGTTTGTAGACATGTTAGTTGGGGCATTACAGAATCGAACCCCGAATACCAATAACCGTCTAGCGGGCCAGGTGGCACACTTTAAAGACTTCAAGAGCGCGGGACCACCTGAGTTCAAAGGAACCACCGAACCTATCGAAGCCCAAACTTGGGTCAAGGAAATTGAAAAGGCGTTCGCTATTGCTAGCGTAGGAGATGATCAGAAAACAATCTTCGCCACTTACATGCTGAAGGGTGAAGCCAATTTCTGGTGGGAGGCAAACCAGATCAGGGCGGGAGAAGGTGTGATATATTGGGAAGAGTTTAAGAAGATCTTATTCGAAAACTATTTCCCTGAGAGTATGCAGAGTCGAATGGAGATGCGATTCTTGGAGTTGAAGCAAGAAGACATGACCGTACCCCAGTACGCCGCAAAGTTTCAACGAACTGGCGAGGTTCGCACCTCATCAGGTCGACACTGAGGAGAGGAAAACGAGGAGGTTTGAGCAGGGTCTCAAACTATGGTTATACAGTAGACTTTCGGTGTTGCAGACAAACAGCTTCGCGACTCTCCTGGAGAAGGCTATAATTGCTGAGGGCGGAAGTGAAGCCCTAATGAAGTTTAATAAGGAGAAAAAGAAGAAGAATGAAGGAGGGAATCGCGGGGAAGGTAGCAGCAGCAGTGGTGGAAACAAGAGGAAGTGGAACAACAACAACAACAATAACAATTTTAACTCGGGAAACTCTGGGGGAAAACCAGGTGAAGTAAAGAAGAGAACTGAGGCGTGTAAGGAGTGTGGGAGGAATCACTCGGGTGCATGTCTAAAAGGGTAGAATGTCTGTTTCAATTGCGGGCAAGAGGGGCACATCTCTCCCAATTGCTCTGCACCAAAGAGGAATGGATGTTTCAATTGTGGAGCATTGGATCATCAGGCAAGGAATTGCCCAAAGAAGAATTCAGCAGGAGGAAATGCAGGAAGGGCACCAAGCGGTGGAAATCTCACAATTACTGGACCACCAACTCAGAATCGACCAACAGCAAGGACTTTCAACATGACGGTTCAGGATGCAGTCGCATCCAAGGACGTGGTTTCAGGTATCATTCCGGTCAATGATATATCTGCTTACATATTATTTGATTCGGGTGCTACTTGTTCCTTCGTATCCCATGAATTCTCCCAACGATTAAACATACCCCAGGAAAAATTAGAATATCCTTTGAACATAGAAGTCGCTAATAAGGAAGTCATTCCCGTTAGCCATGTCTATAGGAATTGTGTTGTAGATATCAGGGGAAATAAGTTGCCTGTGAATTTAATTCCGATTCAATTAGGGGAATTTGATGTAATTCTAGGAATGGATTGGTTATTTAACCATGGAGCGATGATAGATTGCCAGAAGAAGTGTATAAATCTTATGACTACAAATCAGTCTAAGGTAGTGTTCTACGGGGGTAAGTCGCCGAGACACTCGAGTTGTCTGACGATGTTGCAAGCGAGGAAGTTGCTAAGGAAGGGAAATGTAGGATATTTGGCCCATATCATCGATACACGGAAAATAGGTGTAGGAATGGGACAGATACCAGTAGTGAATGAATTTTTGGATGTATTTCCGGAAGAGTTACCAGGGCTTCCACCGGATAAAGAGGTCGAATTCGTTATAGATTTAGTACCGGGAACGGCCCCGATTTCGAAAGCCCCATACAGAATGGCACCGGCAGAGATGAAAGAGCTGATGGTACAGTTGCAGGAATTATTGGATAGAAAGTATATTCAACCGAGTGTGTCTCCTTGGGGAGCACCAGTTTTATTTGTGAAAAAGAAGGATGGATCGATGAGACTTTGTATCGACTATCGAGAGTTGAACAAAGTGACGATCAAGAACAAGTATCCATTACCTAGGATAGATGATCTGTTCGATCAGTTGAAGGGAGCGAAATATTTTTCCAAGATCGACTTGAGGACGGGATATCACCAATTGAGGGTGAGGAAGGAAGATGTTCCTAAGACAGCATTCATGACTCGTTACGGTCACTACGAGTTCCTGGTGATGTCATTTGGATTAACGAACGCGCCGGCGGCATTTATGGACATGATGAATCGGGTATTCAAGCAATACCTAGATAAATTTGTGGTCGTGTTCATAGATGATATCCTGATCTATTCCAAGACTCAGGAGGATCATGCTGAACACTTAAGGTTGGTATTGGAGGCGCTGAGGAAGGTTAAGTTATACGCAAAATTTTCAAAGTGCGAGTTTTGGTTGAAGAAAGTTCAATTTTTGGGTCACGTGATCGATAAGGACGGAATCTCTGTGGATCCAACAAAGGTAGAAGCGGTGCAGAATTGAGAGCAACCAAAGACACCGACTGAAGTAAGAAGTTTCTTAGGACTGGCAGGCTATTATAGACGGTTTATCCAAGATTTTTCGAAGATAGCAGGAACTTTGACGAATATAACAAAGAAGTCGGTCAAATTTGTCTGGACAGAGAAGTGTGAAGAAAGTTTTGGGAACTTAAGAAAAGATTGAGTGAGGCACCGGTGTTGTCTTTACCAGACGATACAGGTGATTTCGTGATTTTCAGTGATGCGTCGCATAAAGGACTTGGCTGTGTGCTTATGCAACATGGTAAAGTTATTGCGTATGAATCACGTCAGTTGAAGGATTACGAGAAGGGATATCCTACCCATGACCTGGAATTGGCAGCGGTAGTATTTTCCCTAAAGATTTGGAGGCACTATTTATATGGTGTAAAGTGTGAAATATACACGGACCATAAAAGTCTGAAGTATATCTTCACGCAAAAGGAGTTGAATATGAGACAGAGAAGATGGTTGGAACTAATAAAGGATTATGATTGCGACATCTTATATCATCCGGCGAAAGCTAACGTGGTCGCAGATGCGCTAAGCAGAAAGGGCAGTGGCAGGTTGGCAATGCTAACGGCTCAAGAGGAGTTGATTAGGGAAATGGCCAGTTTGGAACTCGAGGTAAAGAGTCCGAGCGAGTCAGATGGGAAGTTGTTCGCAATGGAGGTTCGACCGACTCTATTGGACAAAATCAAGGAAGAACAAAGCAGCGATGAAGAATGCGAGAAGGTGAGGAAAAGAATTTCAGATGGAGAGGAGCTTAAGTTCAATGTGGGTGGTGATGGATTATTAAGGTTTGAGAGGAGAATTTGGGTGCCAGCGGTAACTGAATTAAAGGAAGAAATCTTGCAGGAAGCCCATAGCTCAAGTTACTCAATTCACCCGGGAAGCACAAAAATGTATCAGGATCTTCGCCAACATTATTGGTGGCCCAATATGAAGAGAGAAGTGGCAGAGTGCGTCAATAGATGTTTGACATGCCAGAGAGTTAAGGTGGAACATCAGAGACCGAGCGGGTTACTTCAACCATTAGAAATTCTGGAATGGAAATGGGAGCATATCAAGATGGACTTCGTGGTAGGACTTCCAAACACACAGAAGGGTTACGATGCAGTTTGGGTAATCGTTGATCGATTGACCAAGTCAGCGCATTTCTTGCCAATCAAAATCAGATATACCTTGGATCAGTTGGCAAAGCTTTATATCAAGGAGATCGTTTCCAGGCACGGTGTACCTGTATCAATTGTGTCAGATCGCGATCCGCGGTTCACAGCTAATTTCTGGAAAAGCTTTTAAGAACGTATGGGAACGCAACTGAGGTTGAGCACTGCGTATCATCCTCAAACAGACGGGCAGAGCGAAAGAACTATTCAAACGTTAGAGGACATGCTGAGAGCATGTGTAATGGACTTCAAAGGAAGCTGGGATGACCACCTACCGTTAGTGGAATTTGCATACAACAACAGTTATCACGCGAGTATCGGGATGCCACCTTATGAAGCTTTATATGGAAGAAAATGTAGAACGCCATTGTGCTGGGATGAAGTGGGAGAACGTCAATTGCTAGGGCCGGAATTAGTGCAGCAAACTGCAGATGTGATCAAAACGACACGAGCGAGATTAGTGACAGCTTAGGATCGACAGAAGAAATATGCTGATCAACACCGGCAACAACGAGACTTCGACGTCGGCACTTATGTGTTTCTAAAGGTTTCACCTTGGAAAGGGAAAATGAGATTTGGGAAGAAGGGAAAACTTAGTCCCAGATTCATAGGACCCTTTGAAGTGTTAAGGCGAGTCGGTGAGGTAGCTTATGAAATAGCTTTACCTCAGGAGTTAGAACATATACACAACGTGTTCCACGTATTAGTGTTACGACCCTATAAACAGGATTACAAGCATATCATAGAGTATGAACCCATCCAATTTGAAAAGAACTTAACCTATGAAGAGGTTCCAGTACAGATAATTGATAGAAAAGAACAAGTGTTGAGGAATAAGATAATACCTTCTGTTAAGGTAGTATGGAGAAACCACAACGCCGAAGAGGCTACGTGGGAACTCGAGGAGAAAATGATGAAAAATTATCCTAATCTTTTTGTTTGATGTGTAATGATTCCGGGGACGGAATCCTTATAAGGGAGGGTGAATGTAATATCCGAGAGTATTATGTCTTTTAACAATTATCAATAAACGAATTTATGTGAAATTCTTGTGTGTTTTCTTTTATTAGATGTATCTGTGTTATACATACATGTGTTATTTTATGATATGTGATGAGGAGTATTTAAATGGTTAGTTCAGTTTAATTCAACTATTTAAATTGGTTAAGTATGGAATTAATTCTATTAATTTCGTGGGATGGCTTTAAAGCATGATTTTGAGTTTGGAGCGGAATTTAGAGACGCGGACTGCGTATTTGAGTCCGGAACGTCGAAATTAGTCAGGACAGACTATAACTACGAAAATGTGTCACAGTTGACTTTTTGGTCAAAGTCAACCGGTTGACTTTTCGGGTAAAAAGTCAACCACGAATTTTGGAGATGAATTTGACGAAAAGGATAGTCCTATGACGTCCGGGACGTCGATTTTAGTAGGAGTCGATATGAGTATCGAAACGTTTAGCTACGGAGGGCAAAACGGTCAAATGGTTATTTAATTGATTAAAATAATATTTTAATAAGGGAATTGCAGCAGCTGATGGGGCCATGTGTCAGCCAAATTGGGACAAGGAGGGAGAGTATATACGTATATTCTAAATGATTAGGAAGGGAGTTATATTTTCTTCCTTAAAACCAAAGCTCTTTCATTTCTCTAACTCCCACCTTCTTCAATTCGGTTAATGGTGGCATGGGGTGTAACTGATGAATTGTGGAGATGGAAGGGCTGGAGCAAACAATGTATATTATGTGCTATATATATATTCCCAATCCAAGTCTCTTCTCCTTTTCACAAAAAGTTCTAACCGAGAGAGAAAAAAATATTGAGAGTTTGAGAGTGATACTAGGTTGTCTAAGAATTCTGGAGATTACAGAGGAGTTAGCAAGCAAGGAGTGAGGCTCTATCAGATTAAAACAAGAAGGAATTCGTCCAAGAGGTAAGCCATGAAACCTATTCTATGTTCTTAAGAAAATAGTGAAGAAAATGTATGTATAATTGTGGTAAATAATTTGTTTTGACTGTGTGATGCTATCTTAGTGTTGTTTACTGATATGGGGATATTGAGAATGAAAATTCTGGTCTAATCATGCTTCAAATACGTAGAGAATCAAAGAATTCAAGTTTGCATGCTAAGTGTTCGATAAAATGCCTCATAGATGTCAATTTGTTCAAATCATGGTAACTTAGTGGGTTTGATTATTGTAACATGTGTATATATGTTAGTATATGTGATCTGGACAGTAGGAATCAACCTCATACATGCTAGAATCAAAATCATGGTTTTTGTCAAAGGTGGGTTAACTTAGAATCTGTGACTTTTTGGGTTTTTCGGAGCCTTGGAATCATAGCTTCTGCGACTCGTTGGTTGTATGTGTTAATTTTGTAAAATACTATGTAGTATGATGTCTCATCTGACCAATTTTCAAAAGAAACGGAGTTAAAATGAGCAAGTTATGAATTTCGTAAGCAAGCATGTTGGTATAAAAATCTGCATAATTCTGGGAATTTCCAGAAATTTTCTTAGTCTAGAAGGCAGTCTGGCACGCTTATCTAGGCTGCTGGATCGAGGTCTTAACATGTTAGTTTCATGTATGTTGTATTTTTGTAAAATACTATGATGTATGGAGTGTATGGTGTCCAAATATCATGGTCATACAACCTGTAAACAAGTGGGAATTAAATTGCAAAGTGGGCTGCTCGAAAACAAAAATCAGGATTTGGGCCTGATGAGCAGAGCAGCTGCGCCTTTCATAAGGCTTATATCTGCGCAGCTGCGCCACACAAAGATGGATTCCGGGTTGGCCAGACAGCGCAGCTGCGCCGGTAACACGGCTTGAGGCTGCGCAGCTGCGCCGTACTGGGTCGGGTCGGGTCTGATCCGGGTCGGGTCGGGTCGGGTCGGGCCGAGTCAGAAAAATGTCAGAAACTTATTTTGCTCAGAATCTCATACTGAACCACTTTACCTATATGACGCAACATGTTATATGATTAAATTAACTTGATGATAGCATATATGGTAGTTTAATAATAAAATTAAATAAAAGGAAATCCTTTACTTTCAAACTAGAGTTCGAGGACCTAATTGCTTAACGTGACATATGTGATTAGGTTACGTGAAGGACTAATTGATAGCTTAAACTGTAGAAGACGTATCAGGCAAGTTTCCTAGCCCTAATTTCTATTGGGTATTTATTCAATCCTTACTTATTTTATCTCAGTGAGGGTAAGTATTGGACTTATGCTAGCTATTTATTCGTGCAAGTTCCTTTGTTGTGAAGTTATACAACTTCAATTATCTTGCAAGCTTATCGATGATTACTCAGTTATTATTCTAACAACTATGCTTATAAGTTTTATGTCATTATCGAACTGTTTCTAAGTATGTTTCCTGGCCTTTGTTTTCGGCTAGGTATTATTGATGAAAAATGATTTAATTCAAATCTTTCGAAGCTATTTAATGTTTACCAATCCAAATTGCTTTGGTGCGGTCTCGCATGAATACTAAGATGAACAACCCGAATAAATGGGTAAACAGATGTCGGGCATATAGTTCCATTTATGCTTATGCAGTTTAAACTTTATACTTGTGCACAATGTAGGGTATGATAGGCTGATCACCTGGAGTACTTGCAGAGACCGTTTACAATCTATTTGATTGTTAAACCGTCTGATGGTTTTCGATGAAACAAAGCAATGTTCAGGGTATTTTACACCACTTAGTATGCTATTGAGAATTCTAAACTCTTATCTTTGATATTCTTGTTTAACACTTGATAATTCCTTTAATTGTTGAGATATTGTCATACAAATGTTTTTACTCGTGATGTATGTTTCCAAACTTCTTTATATACTTGCTGGGCAATTTGTGCTCATTCTTGCTTAAACCTTTCAGTTAAGGATGAGAAGGCTGAGGGCTCGGGCAAGGACAAGGGAAGTCTAAGATGAAATGATGCTAGTTACCTTATGAAATAAGTTTATATTTCCGCATATGATGTAATGTAGCGATAAACGCTAAGTTTAAGTTTTGGTTTATTAAAGGTTGTAAAGACTTAGGATTTTATTTTGTACGTAATAGTTATAATATTATTATTATTATTGCTGGAGTTACTTAGATAGATGATGATGTATGTTGTATCGTGAGTACCATGTCCTGTAATCGATGTTACACGGATGTGGGGGCGTCACAGATTTCATGGTAGGTCTTCCATCGACTTAGAAGGGATTTGATGTGATATGGGTTATAGTGGATTGACTGACGAAGTCAGCCCACTTTTTGACGATCAGGGTTAAGTACAACTTGGATCAGCTAGCGAAGCTATATATGAAGGAAATCATTTCTCGACACGGCATTCCGGTGTCGATTGTGTCTAACAGAGATCCACGTTTTACGTCGAATTTTTGGAAACATTTGCAAGAGTGTTTGGGAACACAATTGCGAATGAGTACAGCATACCATCTTCAGACTGATGGCCAGAGCGAGAGAACGATTCAAACACTGGAGGATATGCTAAGAGCTTGCGTATTGGACTTCAAAGGAAGCTGGGATGATCATCTACCGTTGGTGGTGTTCGCCTACAACAATAGTTATCATGCGAGTATCGGCATGCCGCCTTATGAAGCGTTATACGGCAGAGAATGCAGAACTCCCTTGTGCTGGGATGAAGTCGGTGACCGTCAACTGTTGGGACCGGAACTGGTACAACAAACCGCCGAAATTGTGAAGCTGATCAGAACGAGATTAGTTGCTGCTCAAGACAGACAGAAGAAGTATGCCGATCTACATCGACAGAACCGATAATTCTTACCAGGAAGTTTCGTGTTCCTGAAAGTATCTCCCTGGAAGGGGAAGATTCGATTTGGTAAGAAGGGAAAGCTGAGTCCCCAATTTATTGGACCTTTCGAGGTACTACGAAAGGTGGGCGAGGTAGCTTACGAAGTTGTGTTACCTCCTAGAGCTCGAGAATATACATAACGTCTTTCATATTTCTGTGTTAAGACCTTACAAACACAATTACAAACATGTAATAGAATATGAGCCTTTACAATTCGATAAAGACTTAACATATGAAGAAGTGCCTGTTCAAATAGTTGATAGAAAGGAACAAGTACTTAGGAATAAAATGATACCTTCTGTTAAGGTAATCTAGAGGAACCACAGTACTGAAGAAGCTACGTGGGAACTCAAAGATGTTATGATGAAATCTTACCCACAGTTATTTGCTTAAATCTTCTGTGTGTAACCCCTTATGTACTGATTCTAGGGACAGAATCCTTTTAAAGTGGAAGAATGTAATAGACGAGAATTATTTTTTTTTGTGTGATTCTGGGGACATAATCTTTTTAAGGAGGGAAGATTGTAACGATTGAGATTTTATATAATAATTTTAAATATTTATTGAGTTAAATAAATAAATTATGTGATTTATTTATTGAATTGAATAAATAAATTATGTGATTTTGTGGAGTGATTTAATTAAGTGTTATATATATTAATTAAATAAATATTTAATATTTAATTTAATTGATGTTTATTAATTGTTAGTACAGTTCTAATTTAATTGAGATAATTAAATTAGATGAATTGTGTGATGAAGTGTTACATGAATTATAATTAGCGAGTAATTATAATTATGTGACAAATTTTTATGTGATTAATTGATGTTAGATTTTAATTGATTAAATTAGATGTTAAAAGATTTAATTAATTAAAGTGTAACATTAAAGTATGTGTTAAAAGGATTTATTAAAATAAAGAAAAGAGATTTAAATGATTTTAACTAAACAAGGCCCTTACTTGTGTTTTAAAAGGCTTTTGCCAAACAGGGCCCTTGCATTGTTTTAAACATATTCTACCAAACAATGCCTTAGCACTAATAATCTATTTTTAAAAAATAACCTTGTTTTGCCAAACAAGCCCTAGTGGCTTTTGGTTTTTGAAATTCTATAACTGATGAAATTTAATAGGTAAATTAATTTTCAGTTATATATTATATTTATATCCTATATCTATTAGTATACGTATATAGTTTTATGTTAGTTTTATATCAGTGTTAGAAGAATATCACTATTAGAGAAGAGAGAAAAGAATACAGAGAAAAAGATAGAGAGTTAGAGAGAAGAAGAGAAAAGAAGAAGAAGAAGAAGGAGGAAGAAACCTTATTAACCAAAACAATTATCACCATCTTCATACTCTTCTCCTAATCAACAAAGGTATAATCCTAACTTGCAGTTTTAAAAATTATGTGTTTATGCTCTTCGTAGTGATAGTTCTATGTAAATGTGAATTTTATGAAAACTTTATAAATACGAATTATATGTGTTTATAGCATGGTTAGATATGAATTCTATGCTTAATTAATTGTTTAATTCATATACATGTGATGAATATGAGGAGTTCATGTTCAACACTGAGTTACAGTAAAAGTATTTTGAAAATTTTATATATATATATATATAGTTTTCTCTTTAAATCAATGGAATTCATAATTTAATTGTTCATCTTGGGTTAAATTAAGTATAGATGATGATAGCATGTTTAGAAATTGAATTACTATGCTTGAAATTGGGTGAATTGATTTAAAAACAAAAATGAAGTGTTCAATTTCATGAAAAACACTTAACAATGGGTTTTCTTCCAAAAAATCATAAAATTGGTTGTTTGATGATGTGTTATAATGTTTATGTATGTTAGAATCTTTAAGTTTGTGTTTTCTATTAATTGATATGAATTGCATGAACTGGAATTAGAATTTGGTGTGGAGAAATAAGCCAAATTGGCTTTTTCTCTGCACAGTTCGCGAACTTGTCTGCGTTCGCTGGAAGGTCCCTGCCCCTGCGAGCCTATCAAGAAGGAAAACCCGCGCCTCGGCGGTGGGGGGGGGGGGGGGGGGTGGCATGTAAAATGAAAATTTATTTTCTTTTGTATTTTGTAAAGCTAATTTTATGTAGTAACTTTTATAGCATGATTAAACATATATTAAAATGCTAAATAAATATTAATAAAATATAATTTGTGATTATAATTTTGAATAATTATAATTAGAGTAAATGTTTAATTTAAATTATAATTTTGTTAAATTATAATGATTATAGTTGATTAATTTTAATCAAGTGAATTATAATTTTTAAATTATAATTTGTGTAATTATAAATTAGTAAATGCATGATGTAGTTAATTAATTATAAATTATAATTTGTTTATAATTTAATTAAATAAGATGTGATTATAATTTGAGTAATTATAATTAGATTAAATGTTTAAATTATAATTCATTTAATTATAATTAATATGAAATAAAATTATTAATTTATTTAATTATGTGAGCATGCCTATGTGATGAAATTAAATTATGTGGTTATTAATTATTAAACTTAATAATTAAATAAAAATGAGTTAACCTAGATGAGTTAACTAATTATGTGAGTTAGTTACGTGTTAACTAATTTAGATTGTTGTGATTAAACATATATGTGTAGCAAGTGTTAAAGAACGTGAATTATATTAGTAGCTTGCGCTTGAGGCAAGTCTTCTAAACCCTAAACTCGTTTATTTGTTTCAATTCAATTATTCATTGTTTGAGATTTGTTCTTTTATTGGACAAGTAATTATTGAAAGTTCATGATATAATTAAAGTAACCTTGGCTTATTGTTCAAGCAAGGTTTGAATATTCTTTTGAGATGCTTTAAATTTATTTCTAAAGCATATGATAATTTGTAGTTCTTTCACTTATGAATTATTCCAAGTTATTGAAAGTCGATTCAACTAATCCTTAGTTGATGAACTTGAATTCTAAATTACCCTTGTAAGCTTATCCAAACCAAACTTTCTTTGGTGCGGACTTGAATTCAAATTATTGAGTTGAACAACCCTATTATTAGGGGAGGTTACTACGCGTAAGCGTTAAGATGTTTGTGCACAATACATGGTACGAAGGGCTGATCCCCCTAAGTACGAGTTAAGGTCCACAGTCTTATTGACTGTTAAGGTTTAAATGGAAATATTTATAACCTAGGACAAAATTCAAAGGTCTTATGACCCTCAGATAAATTTTATATTCGAATTTTAATGTTGATAGAGAATTATTATTCAATTCTTTATTGCTGAAGTAAGTTAAGTTATTCAAATTCTTTTTAAAGATATCCTTTCATGTATTTATTATAGTTAAACTCCAGTGCGCTGTTGTTTGCTCTCTCTTGCATTATATAACAATTGCAGCTAAGGTTGATAATGTTGATGCCCCGTCTACGAGTAAGGGCAAGGGAAAGCAAAACAAGTGAAGATTTA
Organism: Panax stipuleanatus; assembly: GCA_020205555.1. Lineage (NCBI taxonomy): Eukaryota > Viridiplantae > Streptophyta > Magnoliopsida > Apiales > Araliaceae > Panax > Panax stipuleanatus. Next base: position 4,732,838 of record CM035116.1, read on the forward strand.
TTTTTATTATTAGAAATGATTGTAATAGACGTTAATGTTATGTTTTTATTTTCGCACATAATTTTTATGTCAAGGTTAGAGTAACCCTGTGATTGATTTTTAATAAGGTTGTAACCCTTGTTTTAAGGGAAATTTTATTATTTTGAATAAAGATTGTATTTTATTTTGAAGTTATATTTGGTAGATTTATGTTATATTAGAAAGTAAGCACCAAATCATGTAAAAACGAAGTACCCGGATTTGGGGGTGTCACATTGATTTTTATGAAGAACACTGAAAAATGTTTTTCTCTTCAAAATCAACAAAATTGGAGTTTTAAATTATGTGTTTTGATGTCTTTATGTGTTAGAACATGTTAGAAACATAAATTGATATTTTTTAAAAGAGTTTATGTTAATTAAAATGCTAAATGGACAGTAAGGAATTATATTATTAAAATATAATTATAATTTGATTAATTATAATTTAATTAAAGTAAATGTATAATTTAAATTATAATTTATTTAATTATAATTTAGTTAATATGAGTACATAATTTAATTTAGAATAATTATGTGAATATGTGGTTTGACTATGTGACGTGATAATTAGTTATTAAACCTAATAAACTAAGAATGTTGAGTTAATCTATATGAGTTAACTAGTTATGTGAATTAGCTATATAGTAACTAATTATGTTATTATTGTTAATTATGTATATGTAGGATTAATTAAGGAACGTGATAGTAATTGTAGCTTGCGCTCAAGACAAGTTCCTAAACCTTTCTTTTACATTATACAAGTTGTTCTATCCTTTCTTGTTATGTTTATGCGAGTTATTGTATTCTCTAAAATTTATATATTGGATAAATATCTTATTAAAGTTTATTGTTGAGTTAATGTGACCTTGACTTAATTGTTCAAGCAAGGTCTATCTTATCTTTCGAATGCTTTAAGTTTAATTCTAAAGCATAAGATATTTCGTAATTCTTTATTGTCAAATTATTATTTATTGTAAGTTGATTCAACTACTCCTTAGTTGATGATAGTTAAACTCCAAATTTTCTTTTAAGTTTATCCAAACCAAACTTTCATTGGTGCGGACGTGTTATCAAATAACTGAAATGAACAACCCTATTTAATAGGGGAATACCATGCGAAAGCGTTAAGATGTTTGTGCACAATACATGGTACGAAGGGCTGATCCCCCTATGTACGAGTTAAGAGTCCATATAGTCTAACGACTGTTAAAGGTTTTAAATAGAAATATTTATAACCTAGGACATTATTCAAGGTCTTATGACCCTCAGATGATTTCTATATTCGATTCTAAATTTTGATGAAAGAATTATTATTCAATTCTTTACTATTGATGAAAGAAATGTTATTCAATTCATTTGAAGCTATTTAGTAATGTATCATAACTATTGGTTTTATTCCAAGTGAGCTTTTGTTTGCTCACTATTACATTATATAACCCTTGCAGCTAAAGTCGAAAGAGTTGACGGTCGTCAACTAGTAAGGGCAAGAACAAGACGAACAAGTGAAGACTTGTTTATATTTCAATTATGATGTGTAATAAAACTTTAATTTTATTATGTGATGTTTATTTTTCGTAAATTGTTTATGTTAAGGTTAGATAACCCTGGGATATTTTGAACAAGGTTGTAATCCTTTTGATAAGTAAGATTTTATTATTTATTCAATGTTGTAATTTATTTTTCATTCCTTATATGGGCAGTAGTTATATTTTATTTAGATAGTGAGCACCAAATCCCATGGAATTGAAGTACCCGGATATGGGGGTGTCACAACAATTGTAAGATGAGAAGAATAATATAATTATCATTATTTTTAATGAATGTAGAATTTTAAGGTAATAGAACCTGGGAAGTGAATGAATATATCATTAGTCTACAAGATATAATGATGTATGTATGGAAAGAGAAGTACTCGTAACATACAGAATCTGGGTGTGAAGATAGATCGGATTTCGAGGCGTCACAATTTAAGTTGTTTAATTCATGTAAACATAATGAATAGGAAGAAATCATGTTCATGGTGAGTTAAAGTGAAGTATTTTGAAAAATGGCTTATTTGATACAAAAATTATTGTCTAATTCATGTTATAATATATAAATTGATTACAGATTGTGATAATATATTAAGAAACGAAAATAACATGATTTAAATGAAGTTATTTGGTTAAGAAACAAAGTCACAGTGATTGTTTTTGTCAAGAATGTTTAACAATGGAGGTTTTCTAAAAATATTGAATTAAAAGGTTTTAAGTTGATTGTTATGATGTTTATATGGGTAAATACATGTTAGATGCATTAGTTTATGTTTCTGTATAGTTTTGTATAAATTATATCAGTAAGATTTGTTTTTTTGAACAAAGTTATTAAGCCAAATTGGCTTTTCCTGTGTTTTTCTCTAAGATGTCTGCGTCCCACTGTGTCGTGGCGCCGCAACGCTTGTTCTGTGAATAAACAGAGAGCTGCAGCGCCATAGCAGTAACTGGAGATGTGGCATGATGTCGCAACGCCGATTCTATATGTTAACTATCGCGCCGCAGCGCCGAGACCGGACTGCAGAGACTGATGACGTGTCATGGCGTTGCAGCGCCGATTATAATTCATTATGTGGCGCTGCCGTGCCACCTAAGCAGTTTGGCAAGAGATTTTTATTTAAGTGTACAAATTTTTGGGAATATTAATCTAATGATTTTAAAAGCATGTCAATAAAATTATATGTTGATTAAACCGTGTGTATTCATATTTGTAATATAAGATTGATGATTTTAAATTGTAACTTGATTAATTATTAACAAGTTTAAGTTTGACATGGATAATAAAAGAGAAGTGTGGTTTGCTAACCAATGATGTGATTAAACCTAATGACTAAAAGTTATAAGTTAACTTAGGTTGGTTAACTAAGTGTGTGGCTTAGCTATGTGATAACTAATTCATGTTGCTATTGTTAATAACATGTGCGTAGGATAATTGAGGACCGAATTATTAATTTTCTAGCTTACATACGAGGAAAGTTTTTCTATCATATCTTGTTTACGTTTAAGCAAGTTCTTAAATCTTATTTCCATATTGAACAAGGTTCTAATTTAATTTCCTTATTGAAAAGATTGTAACCTTGGCATATTATTCAAGAAAGGTTTATTGTATCTTTTGAATGCTTTTAAGTTTACTTCTAAAGCATAACTTTTAAGTATAATATCTATTCATTTGTGACTCATAATTATTCCATAACTCTTTTGTTATCGAACTCTTAAGTTATTGTTAATTTTGGATTCAACTACTCCTTAGTTGATGATTGTTGAACTCTAAATTACCCATTGAGCTAATCCAAACCAAACTTTATTTAGTTCGGACTCGTTAATTAAAGCTGAGATGAATAACCCTATTATAGAGGATTATTATGCAAAAGCGTTAAAATATTTGTGCACAATACATAGTACGAAGGGCTTATCCCCCTAAGTACGAGATAGAAGGTCCGTATAGTCTAACGACTGTTAAAGGTTTAAGTAGAAATATTTATAATCTGAGACATAGTTCAAGGTCTTGTGACCCTCAGATGAATTCTAAATCTTGTTTTTAATTCTTGATTATCGATGATAAAGAATGTTATTCAATTCGATTGAACTTATTCAGTGACAGTATTATGTTATCCTTATTGATTATTATTTTAAGTGAGCTTTTGTTTTGTTCACTCTTGCATATATAACCATTGCAGCCGAAGTTGAGAAAGTTGATGAGCCGTCAACCAGTAAGGGTAACGGCAAGATGAACAAGTGATGAGGACTTGTGCAGTTTATTATGTGATATTTGTACCAATACTTAATTTATTTATGTGATGTTTTATTTCCGCACTTGATGATTGATTTAAGGTTAGAAACCTGGGAACGTTTGACGGTTATGTAATCCTTTTATAAGGAAGATTTTATTAAGATTGTAATTTATTTTACATTCTTTATTTATGGGCAGTTAGTTATTTTTTATTTAGACAGTGAACACCAAATCCTGTGGAAATGAAGTACCCGGATTTGGGGGTGTCACAAGAAGGCTTTGTTTAAATCCCTGTAATCCAAGCATACTCGTACTTTCCCTTTGGGCTTAGGCATATGCACTATATTGGATAGCCATTCAGGATAGGTTGATACCATAATAATGCATGCTTTGAATTGCTTGACAACTTCTTCTTTAACCTTCAGACTCCACTCAGGCTTCAATCTCATGAGTTTCTGTTTGACTGGCTTGAATCCCTCTTTAATGGGCAGCCGATGAATGATAATGCCGGTAGATAAGGCGATCATGTCTTTATCTGACCATGCAAACACATCCTTGAACTGAGTTAGGAGGTCAATCAGGTCTTATCTTTGGTTTGGGGTAAGTTCATTGCCTACTTGGATTTCTTTAGGGTTTTTTGAGGTTCCAATATTGATAGTGGTGGTTTGATCGAGGTTTGGTTTGGGTTTATCTTCAACCCCATTCTTTGATCTCCTTAAGCACCTCATAGTCATCTATCTCCTCTTGATCAATTCCCATTAAGTCAAAATCTAGCTCTACATCAAAGTTGTAGTCACTAACGAGACTTGGCAATTCATCAACAAGGCTAAACAAAACCAAATTTGGAGTACTAATAACAAAATGCTTTCACTTAATATATAAAACTTTTAATTATACAAAGCATTAATGAAAGCATGACAAAAGTAACTGCTAGTACTATGCAACAAAAGTTATAAGCAGTAAATAATATCTATACTTCAGGGAAGATGGACTCTCTGCCCTTTTACCCTTTTTGACTAAGGCAAGGAGTGCTGCTCCAGTTGTCGAAGGTCAGGTCCTTGGAGACAGCTGCAATGAAGGGGTTACTGTTCTCCTGCCTCTTATTTGATGATGACCAGAAATGAATTCACATCAGGGTTAATGTCTTTCTTTGGAATATTCTCCTTAGCCCTGTTTATTCGAGGGGTCATGGGTTGATCTTCTGAATAATCATCATCTGGGATATCATTATTCATACCCTCAATATGTGCCAGAAAATACATCTTTGCAAATCGATCTTGCACTTCTTGTAGGAACCTTTCATTCCTTTCGTTGTTTTCCTTAACAGGATTCTGGATTTCTTTCCCACTGGCCGGTTTAACCTTAGGAATCAGCATACCTAACACAAAAGCAAGGACTTTCCTCGTTGGTTTCACAAATTCGACATCCATGAGATTTGGTAGCAGAATGGTGGATGCATGAACCGACTGATGCTTGTGCGGGTTCTTGTGATTTGATCCGTATGAATAGCCTAATCCAGCCTTTCCTGTTTGGCTAGGTATCTGAACTGGGCTTCTGATTCCTTGTTGATTTTTTCCTAAACCTTTTCTGGGATAAAAATCCAAAGATATCATTTCTTTACCGATGTACATTACTTCCGAAGAAATTCTTGGCTTCAAGGCTGGGGCCCCGATGGGTCGATAGTGAGTGTTGCTCACTTCGAAGGCTTGAAAACTGGCTGGCTCAACTCCTTTGTTTTGGGTAATCATAGGCATATCACTTTGAACATAGACTGGATACTCTAGTTCGGCATTAACAATGACCAGTTCTCCATTGATGATGTATTTGACCTGTTGATGAAGGGGAGGGGACTGCTCCTGCTATATGGATCCACGGTCTTCCCAACAGTAAATTATATCCTGTAGTGATGTTCAACACTTAGAAGGATATGTAGAAGGTATGTGGACCAATCTCCACTAGAAGTTCAATTTCTCCTACAACATCTCGTCGAGACCCATCGAAGGCTCTTATGACTATATGGCTGCTCCGAATTCGATTTGGATTGATCTTCATTCTTTCTAAAGTGTCATAGGGACAGATGTTCAAGGAAGATCCTCCATCTATCAACCCACCTCCTACCACATATCCAGAGATTATCACTATTATATGCAATGACTAGTTCCTTCTACTGGTATGTCATCATTAGTGAAAGATATCACATTTCTTTGTAAAATGTGATCCATCAAGTGATGAAACTTTTTAGTATCCACGGCCTTTGGCAAATACGCTTCTTCTAGCACTTATATTAAGATTTTGCGATAATTTTCTGAAGACAATACCAAATTCAGAATGGATATCTGTTGGGTGCGTCTCTTAATCTTTGCACCACCTTGGCTTTATGGTGCCCCATTTTGCTGAGAAATTCTTAAATTTTCTCCTCGGGCACTCTACCCTTGATTTTAGTGACTGGCTTTATCACTCGCTGAGATCGATACAACGGGTTTTCCTTTAATATGGCAATAGTGTGATTTGATGTTGATCCCTTATCCTCCCCATAGTTCCATGGGACTCTTTTCAAGCTGATTAAGGGATATTGCGGTCTGAATGGTAACATCAGTGGTTCTAGTGCAACCACTTTCACAAGATTCTTTCCTACTTTATCCCCCTTTTCTTGAATTGTCAAGGGTACTGTGACTATATCCTTTTCACAGGAAATAACTGCTACAACTTCCTTCAGACTCCATGCCAGAGAAGGAAATATTTCTGGTTCATCAGGAAACCATTATCTTAACTTTTTTTGAGCTGTTCGCCGCTTTCAATCAAGTTTTGAATTAGGTGCCAAAGTCCCTAACATTTTTCTGTATCATAACCAGGAGTGTTGGAATGATATTGACATATTTTGGAATAGTTGAACTTCCTTGATCTAGGGTCTATTAGGGGTAATAATTGTGTGACTTTTCCCTTATTGATCAACATCTGGAGAATTTCTTCCATAGGCTGATTCAAAGAAGTGAACTTCGTTTTGAAGGCAAACTCTCTATGAGCTAGGACTATTTTTTCCCTGGCAACTTTGTCTGCCCAGGTTTCGTGTTCATGGAACTGATAGTGATCCTTCCTTGTAATTGGAATAATTTTGGGTATAAGAGGATTTGATCTCCGCTGGCTGACTTGAGTTATCAACTGTCGCTTCACTTGGTGCTGGTATACCGTTAGTTCTGCCAGTTGACCAATCTATTCATTGATAGACTTCATTTCTTGCTCTATCAGAAATCGACATTCCAAATACCCCCATTTATCAAAGCTATCCTTGCTTGTTTGGGGAGAATCCCTTACATATTCGAGGTACTTGGAACCTTCTCCACTCCCTATACTGGTCATGTTGACTCCCTCCTCATTGTGTTGAGGCAAAGGGTTGTCTTGAACATGTGGATGCAAAGAATTTTTTTACCACAATCTCACCACTGTTTATCAAGTCTTGGATTTTGTGCTTCAAAGACCAACATTCTTGGGTGTCATGATCAGGAGCCTCAGAATGGTAAGCACATTTCTTGCTTAGATCAAAATTCTTCCCACTTGGATTGGCTAGGGGAAGGAGCTGAGTAATTTTCTTCTGTGCTGTCAGAAGCTTGAGTATATTTTCAAGTGAGTCCCCTAAGGGTGTAAATGTTCTTTGACGTCTAACTTCTTCGGCCTTTTGAAATGGAGGATTTGAAGATTGCACAACTGTTTGGAAAGAGGAATAATTTTTCCTCTAAATGGGCAAGTTTTGGTTGCCTCTCTAGGTATGACCTTGGAGTACCAAGGATACATCCTCTTCTTTCTTCTTATGAACTCTCAGAGGATTATTCCTATAGTTTTCAGCTTAAATGTGCTCAGCCACGGCTTCTAAAGTAGTAAGGTCTTTAATCTTTCTAGACTTCAACCCCATCTCAGCCATTTCTCCATGTTTGATCATCTCTGAGAATGGTTTTCCTATGCCTGCTAGGACTCTTCCATAAAATGGCGCTTCTTGTATGTCAATGAATGTCCTAACCATCTCAATTTATGTCATTGATGGAATGACTTTAGCAGCCAACTGTCTCCATCTCTGGACATATTCTCTTAATAATTCACTGTTCTGCTTTTTAACCTTGGTAATTTGATATCTATCTGGAGCCATTTACGACTGGAAGCTGTATTAATTTAGGAAGGAATGAGCTAGCTCTTCCCAACTATAAATTTTGGAATTGTTTGGTCGTCCATACTAGGCTCTAGCCTCTCCGGTCAGACTTTTCTAAAATAACTGCATTTTCAGCTTCTCGTCCTCTGCATAGTATTTGAGTTCTCCAATGAGTACTTTCAAATGAGTATAAGGATCTCCCAATCCGTCGTATTTTTCAAAATCAGGGATTTGGAATATATCTTGATAACGGGCCCTGGAAAAATGCAGAGGTCTGAGTAGTTGACACTCCTATATGCTCTAGTCCTTTTTATTAACCGGATGGTTAATTCTATTTGCTATACTTTCTTTCGGATATCCCCAATTTCTCGATCTTCTTTAAGATTGATGATTTCAGGGGTTTTATTGGTTTTTTCATTATTTTGAGGTTCAGGTATTTGAGCTTCCCTTTTCTTATCATTACCCTGACCGCCACCTTGTTCGGAGGACTCTAGTTGGGTGGGTAGCTGTTGACCCTGAGTACTTTTGCACTGTTCTTTCAAGAAGACAGCTAATTCTGATGTCTGATTTATGAGTCCCTCGATTCATCTCGAGACACAAAGTCTGTCCCTTATTGGGTACTTTCTTCCATGTTAGTGGGTAGGCTTTTTGCCTTCTTAGATTTGGATTTGGTAATGGGACCAATCTTGCCTACAATAAAAGTAGGCAATTTAGTCTTGATAGATATGAATAGTATGCATGATTTGCAATGTGTTAGGTTTAGGGGTTTTTTAATATTTTCCTGCAAAACAAATGTCAATTGTTTTGATGACAGGATATCATGACAGGATTTGATATTAGACAATGGATTTGAAAGAATTTACAACATTTATAATATCGACAAGATTTAACATAGACAGGTATCAAAGATTGGATACTGGATGTGACAACCCGGATGTTTAAGAATTAATAAATGAGAATTTAATAAATAAAATTCTTATTATGAGGTGTTTCGAGTTTGAGTATGTGTATATGTGTTATATATTGTGAAATATGTGATTTGGTGTGAAGAGAATTTTAATATTTATTGAATTCAATAAATATTTTAATTAATTTATTTATTGAGTTAAATAAATAATTTATGTGATCGTTGTGAAGTAATTTAATTAAGTATTATATTAATTAAATGAATATTTAATATTTAATTTAATTAATATGTAATGATTTTATGTTATATTTCTAATTTAATTGGGATAATTAAATTAGATGAAGTTATGTGGTAATTGTTACATGAAATTATAATTAGCGAGTAATTATAATTGTTATGTGGCAATTTTTATGTGATTAATTGATATTATCTTTTAATTAATTAAATTAGAATGTTAAGATTTAATTAATTAAAGTATAACATTAAAAATATGTGTTAAAGGATTTTTGAAAAGAATTAAAAGAGTTTTTAAAATTATTTTTCCAAACAAGGCCCTTGCACCGTTTTAAATCCGTTTTGCCAAACGGGGCCTTAACTACTAAAAACCTGTTTTTAAAAATAAATTATTTTTGTCAAACAAGCCTTAGGGCTTTTTAAATTCCAATTGTTGTAATCTATAGTATTAATTGCAAATTATTATAATAATTATACTCATTATGTATTATAAGTTATAAACTTTATATTTATGTTTATACTTATAATATATGTAATATATGTAGATTATATTATATGTATATTACGTTAGTTTAGAAAACAAAGTTAGAAGTATTAGTCTGTTAGAAACAAAAGAGTTACAGAGAAAGAAAAGAAAGAGAAACTAGAGAGAAAAGAGAGAAGAAGAAAGAAAGTGGAAAAAGAGGTTTTGAAAAATCAAAACTAGAAGTCTATCATCATCATCATATGAATCATCATCTTCTTCCAAGCAAAAGGGTATAATCCAATTTTAATTGTTATTCTTCATTGTTTTATTCTCTGTAAATTGGTTTTCATGATAAACTATAAATTGATGATCAATATGTGTTAGATTATGTATATAAACGATTATATATGAGTTATATAATAGTTTAAGGGGTTCAATTCATGAAAATATGATGACCATGAAGAAATCATATTCATAGTATTTTATTATGAGCTTATTTTGAAAATAGCCTTTAAATTATCAAAATTGGTATATGTGTGCATTAATTTTTGTTTAAATTGATCATGGATTATGTTAATATGTTAAGAAATAGAGTTAACCCAATTGGAATTATATGATTTGATTGTAAAACAAATTCACAGTAGCAATTTTTGTCAAGAACGCTTAAGAATGTCGTTTTCTTCAAAAATTATGAAAACTGTGTTTTGATTATGTGTTGTAATGATTATGTATGTTATAATCATGTTAAGAGTCTAAAATTTTGTTTTCATTAAGTTTCATGAGCATTATGTTGAGAAAAATGGGACTTTGGTGTGAAGAAATAAGCCAAATTGGCTTATTTCTCTGTCGTTCGCGAGCTGGGGGAAACCCACCAGTAGTGGGCCCCGCCCCAGAGGGGCTTTAAGCCTATAATGACCCTCCCCAGCGGGGCTACAAGCTGTCCGGAGTGGTTTAAGTAGTGTAATGCAAAACTACTTTGACCTCCCGTAGTAAAATAAGCATAACTTCTTCATAAGAACTCCGATTAGGGCAATTCAGAATGATTCGGAAAGATAACGAGCAGACCTACAACTTTTATTCTTTAAGTTTTTTGATTTAAAGTCTTTAAAAGGGGGTCAAAATGACCATCTTTGTGACTAATGCGTATTCAGAGGTAATTGGAGGCTTCGGATATGCACATACGCAAGTATAGTTCTATCGACGATAATAGATGTTGTTCTAAATTATAAAACATGATTATTATGAATTATAAATGATTCTTAACATTAGTCAATGATGTAATGATAATTATGTCGACTTAAACAAACGTTAAGTGTTGATTAAAAGAGAAATATAAAGGAATATGAAACGAAGGTTAACATGCTTAATGTTAACAAACATTATACGTCTAATGTGAAGTAAAGATGAGGTTTAAGACTTAACTAAATGTTAAGTGTATTAAAGGGGAACGTAATGAGTAGTAAAAGGAAGTTTAACGTAAAATAAATCAAATAAGCGATGAGGAGCCCTAACAAGACTAAACCACATAAATGGAACATTGTGTGTCAAACCTAAAGAAGTTGATAGTATATCGTAAAGTAGAGTTACTTAAATGATTACTAAGCATGCTATGTGACTAATAAATGATGTGCATGATTATATAATTGTATAAGATTCATGAAGTGCAAATAATCATAAGCTGTTTTTCGGTAATTGGTAATCTACGATCAAGGCAAGTCTTCTAGTTCCTATGTGCTACTTGAATTCAAATTTTTTATTACGTGTATTCATGGTATCAATATTAAATGTTGAATTACATGTTACTCGCTATGAATTGGAAAAGTCAAATTATGACTATATTTGGTTGAGTTATGGAACTCAACATGTGATATATGAAATGTTGAGCATATGGAACTTATATTTATATTGAACTGACATTTATGCTGAACATGAAATCTTAAAATTGTTTTAAATTGAGATATATATTGAGCATGAACTTATGTGTTATGTGCTGCATGAAAGCTGTTTGATTTGCTGAGCTGTCAAACTCATTCTTGCAAAATAACCATTTTTGCAAGCTAAGGATCCAAGGTAACGTTATGTGCTACTTGAATGACGTGGCTTAAATATAATGCACGAAGATTAAATATTTTAGCTAAAGTTGTTATTCCTTTAAACCATGTTTAAGGTTCTGGAAGTGTACTTAATGGTTTATGATGTTTATTTTATGTTGAGTTGTAAAGTTTGAGTTATCCGAAGTTTAAAGGATATTGAATTGGGATGTAAAGTTTTATATAATAACTTTGATGAAGAGATTCATGTAATAAATTTGAATCAAAGATATGTAATAATAAAGGTTGTGATTCAGGGAAATATAGAAAGAAAAATTTTAAAGTTTTAATTATTTCGCATTTTATTAAGTTTATTACCGATTAATGATGTAAAGTTAGAAGTTTGTTGTATTGTTAACGACCGAGGTCGAGAGTTCTGTTGTATGAATTTTAGGTGCGGTTCTTAAAACTCATTTTTGTGGTAAGTTCGTGACTCATAATCGTATGTATGTTTTTGAACCCCTAAGCATATGGATAGTCCCTGATAGGTTCTTGGACTACGTATTACTAGGACAAGTTCTTAAACTCATATTATTGTGGCAAGTTCTTGAACTTCTAAAATGTGGTAAGTTTGATGAACTATACTGGGTATAGAAAGGTTAGGGTATAGAAAGCATTGATGTTGTTGAAGATTGATAGAATGTTTAAATCTCCTAGCTTTGCTAGATTTTTGAAATTTATTAACTTCGTGCTGATGTTGTACTTTTGTTTTCTTGAAAAATATTGGATCAAATGATTGAACCAATGGATTTTTAAAATAGTGCTATTATTCACATATCTATGCTAATTTCTTCAGCTAGACAAAAGTGATTTGAAATTTTCAAAATGTATTTTATATATTCTATGCATCATTTGATATGGTGTGGGAATAATAATCGAGGAAGTCATCAATACAGTTAAACTTAGTGTTGGATGTGATCGTAGGATCGTCAGCCCACTATGGTATGATGTAGTATGACGACGTCATGTAATGACGAAATCCCCAACGTACCATTACTACGGTACGGTATCAGGATCTTATAAAAAGATTTATTTATTTTTAGTTTCCTTAATTTTTTTTATTGAATTGGTTAAAAATATAATATATTTCGATTGATGTCTGAATTGTTGCTAGAAGTCTATGCTACTTGATTCAGCTAGACAAATATTGAAAGATATTTATGAAATTCGAGCGTTCTTTGTCAAACTATGCCAAACCAAATTATTTTGGTGCGGATTCAGATGTTAAGAAGCTGAGGTGAACAACCCTATAAAAGGGGACATGTTATCGGAGACAATAGTTCTAAGCGTAACGCATATAGTCGTTATGATGTACTACGTTTGTGCACGACGTAGTGGTGCGATAGTCTGATCACCTAGAGCACCGATGTAGGATGTATAGTGTGAAGTACCGGGGGTGAAATACTATTAAACTTAAAGACAAGTTCAAGGTCTTGTGACCCCTCAGCATGATTTAGAATCTTTTAAATTCCTAAGTTATTTATATCGCTTTCCAATTATTGAGCAATTGTGAAAAATTCTTATTATTCTGAAGCTGAATGTGGCAAGAAGAATATTCCTTAGAAAGAAGTGGTTGTAGAACGCACCAATCCACTGAATAAAGATTAACGTAAAATTTATTTTGATAGATTGATATATAAAGATTAATAAAAATTTTGAGGATGAAATTCTTAGAAGAAGGGGTGTGTAACGATTGTGATTTTATATAATAATTTTAAATATTTATTGAATTAAATAAATATTTTATGTGATTTATTTATGGAGTTAAATAAATAAATTATGTGATTTATGGAGTGATTTAAATAAGTGTTATATATTAATTAAATGAATGTTTAATATTTATTTAATTAATGTATATTAATTTTATATTATAGTTCTAATTTAATTGAGAGAATTAAATTAGATGAATTGTGTGTTAAGTGTTACATGAATTATAATTAGCGAGTAATTATAATTATGTGACAAATGTTTATGTGGTTAATTAATTTTAATTGATTAAATAAGGATGTTAAAATATTTAATTAATTAAAATGTGACATTTAAAATATGTGTTAAAAGATTTATTAAATAGAAGAAAAAGGATTTTAAAATTGTTTTGCCAAATAAGGCCCTTGTATTCGTTTTAAACTTAATATAGCATTTGTGACTAAAATCTATTTTTAAATTAAAGAGGTTTGGCCAAACAAAGCCTTAAGGCTTTTTGAATTTTAAAATTTACGTAACTGATATACACAATAAGGGTATTATTATTTTGTCAGTTATTATATCGTATAAGTTATATCGTATTATATCTATTATATGTGTTTACGTTAGTACTTTAAGCCTAAGACTAAAAGAAGAAAGAATAGAAAAGAGAGAGAGAGTGTGACGCCCCCAAATTTCAGGACCGTCACGGGGTCGCTTGAATTCGGTTCATCACGTGCTCATGGTAATACATCACAATAATAATAACTAAATATCACACAATCACAGCGAAAAATCTATTCTAGAATAATTTATAATGATTTATTATAATTATTCCCCCAAGTTTCGCCACCTACAGTACTTAATAGATTACATAATAATATCAATTAACGACTTATTACATAATCTAACTTAAGCTTAAACATAATCAAATCCAGTCTTACTACATCATCTTAATACAATATCAAAATATTTAAAAACATAAAAGAGACAAGCTAGTTGGTAGCCTTGCCCTTGCCCTTATCAATGCCTGAAGATTCACCGTGCTCTGCCTTAACTGAAATGTTTTAGGAAAAAACAAGAATGAGCACAAATTGCCCAGCAAGTAATATACAATAAGGGTAAGTGATATAATTCTTAATTCTCGAAAGGGTATAACAAAGTTTGATAGTTCAAGGATAACAAGAATATCAACAGTTTTCAATAACAGTCGCTAAGGACAGAATAATATCAAGGTGATTCAATAATAAATCAATTCAAGATTTCAAGATAACTGAATACTGAGCAGTCGCTAAGGACTATGAACTTCTACTAGAATTAACAGTAATGAACTGAAAATCCAACAAAAACAGGTACAACAGGTGATCAGCGTAAAGCACCATCGTTATGCATAACAATCAATCATACTCAAGTGTGCACGTCGGTCCTCCGACAATTATATATTCCCTTCAAAGAAGGTTGTTCTTCTCAGTCAAATACAAGATCCCGCACCAATCAATTAGTTTGGGTCGCTTTTCAATAATATAAATCTAGCCGAATCAAATGGCATAGACACTTTCACAATATTCAAGAACAATACTAAGTTCAACATGAATAATAGCTTTAATGAAATAAGAGTTCAAGTATGCTAATTCAATTCAAACGATTAAGTAGGAAACTAGTTCGCAATATACAAAGATAGAATACTTGTATCCAAAGAGATAAGGTTTAGATACTCGCTTACGATATCCGTTGAATAAAGTAATGCAAGGGTTTAGGATACTTGCCTTATGCGTAGTTTACTCACGTAAAGCTAGCCAACACTTTCGAATTCCTATCGTAATACAATTACGTATATATATGATATTCATTAGTCATATAATTTAACTTCACATTTTATCTTCGAATATACGATCAACACATAAGCTAAGTTTTAACCTAGCTACACAGTTATATAGAATATAATTTCTATCCTTAACTTCCTCTTTTCTCAAGTTGATCATATTCATACATCATTACTATCATGTGAGACTACCACAATTAGCAAATATACTCGTATATTATTAATATCACATAAGACTTCAAGCAATACTAAAATATATTTTATTTTAGCAAGTTATGGCATTCTCATAAGTTAACCGTCAAAATCGGGTTCAAGTAACACATAACATATGATATCACAAAGTATGTATTCATATTAAAGGATACTTTCATGCTTGTATAACTTTTCCAAATCCAATCATACATGGTATGGGTTCTTAAGTTAATACTTAAAGCCATTCAAGGACACGAACCATAAGGTCTAACATGCTCGCTTTTTAAACACATACAAGGCAACTTCAAAGCTCTTATAGTATGTAGTCAAGTCATGTTAACACTTTCGCAAGATCAGAATATCAACATGGCATGTATATATATCAAAGTTCATTTATAAACTCTAAGTTTGCTTCAACACTATAAGTCTTCACCAATCATGCATGCAACATAATAAAACATGTTTGCGTTATCTCCATGTACTCCTAAAGGCATGCTACTTATGTTCTCAAAGTTGTTCTAAAGTGTTAACATAAGTTAGCATGTAACAGTCTGGATCAAAAGTAGAATCTGGAACCAGTGGCCGGCGCAGCTGCGCAGCGCCCCAGTTCAAAACTGGCGCAGCTGCGCAAGGCCTTGGCCAGCAAAACACAGTCCAGCACTGGTGCAGCTGCGCAGCACCCCAGTATAACCAGGGCGCAGCTGTGCTGTTACCTGTACAGAGCTGGAAGCTCCTGCTTCGGAAAACATCAACCCAATTCACAAAATTTCTTCACGAAAATAACCACATTTTATTTCAATATGCTTATAAGTCTATTATAACAACTAAACAAGCTTTCTATAATCCATTTGGCATGTTTTGCATCCATAATCAAGAATTGGAACTTGGACAGAAATTAAAAATGAAGAACAAGAATGAAGAACATGGAAAGATGATTATACCTCTGTTAGATAATTGAACTTGCTGCTACTTCACAATGCTATTATACTACTATGTGTATTATTCTCAACTTAACTTAAGCAATTTATCAGCAAATGAATTTGAGAGGAGGAGAGCCATATATATAGAAAAACAATTGTCCAGACATTGCTTATACACACCAAATTAAACCAAAGAGATTTTAGATTTACTTGATGGTTAATAGAGATTAGGTAATGGTTGTTGAATCAAATCATGGTGCCTACTCCCCCCATAGTCATGAGCTAGGATTTATTGAGTTTGAGGAATAGAGAGCTATGAATTGTTTGCTGAAATTGAGAATATAGAGTAGCTTGTATGCTACACACGTGAAGGAGAATGGGTCTCATATAATGGGACAAGCCAATTTCAATCTCAGCATTCTAGCAATTGTACAATGACATGTTATAACATATATCATACACTTAGACTATTACATATATATTCATACTATATATTTAGATTATAATTAACATTATAATGTAAGTCACATGCTTAATATTTCAAGGTAGTAGATGTGATATGGTAATGTAACATACGTATAATCCATGTACATTTATTAATATCGGATATAATCTACTCGGATATAATCGCATCACATTATCTCCTTTATTAATTTCATTATTCCATTATATAAATAATCATCAATTATTATTTATATTTATGATACACTATTTTAATGTATACTTACATACATATTGTCACATAGGCTATTTTAATGTCACAACACATCTTGTTTTATTCAATGAATGAAGGAACTTTATTAATTATCTATATACTTAAACTATACACACACAATTATATTATACAAGTCCACTTAGATTATATAATATATACTTTTAAGTCACAATGTACTTTTAACATGGCAATGTGGTACAATTAATTTACACATATATAATCCATGTCATATTCTTTTACTGTATACTCAAATGTCACATAGGCATTAATCATGTAGCTCACATAGTTTAATTAATCTTAATACATGGACCATATGTGTAATATATTCACATTGCATTATATAACATAGTTTATGTATACATGCATGGTCACACTTAAGTGTCTCTCTATACTATAATATAGTTATATTTCATATACTTTATATATTCAAGTATTGCACATATCAAATAATCTTATTAGATTAATACTTACTTATTTGTCAAATAAATAAATTATTTATCTCATTGATTAATTAATAATAATATTAATTAATCCATTCCTCATTGATTATTAATTTCATAATAATCGATTAACACTTATATGATTAAATATCACATTAAATGAATATAAATCTTATTATATTATAGACACGTTGCTCATTATTAATATTATATTTCGTGCAATAATAATAATCACATATGATTAATCAATCACAGTTAATATTCTACAATAATTAATTAATATTCTACGATAACAATTAATTAATATTCTACAATAGCAATTAACAATTAATATAGATTAATTGTTTACTTAATAATTCATTCGTTAATTAATATAATCATTAATAATCCTCATTACTGTGCCACACAAGGCTATCAACGAGTTTATCGCAAACTCTATAAATTTCTCAATTATAATAATTATTCAATTTTATATAATTGAATTAATTCATCTCATAACACAAAATTATTTATATATGAATAAATATTCACTTCCATTAATATATTCATTTATTAATATATGAAAATTCTTGGGTATTACATCCTCCCCCCCTTATAAAAATTCCGTCCCGGAATTGCTACAAGGTTACACAAATAGATGGGGATAGTCCCTCATCATCCTATCTTCTAACTCCCACGTTGCCTCCTCGACATCGTGGTTACGCCAAAGTACTTTTACAGATGAAATAACTTTATTTCTCAAAGTTTGTTCTTTCCTATCTAATATCTGGACGGGAATTTCTTAATACGCCAAGTTTTTCTCCACTTGAATGGGCTCGTAAGAAATCACGTGCTTGTAGTCGGCCTTATATGATCGCAACACGAAAATGTGGAACACGTTGTGGATGTGCTCCAACTCGGGTGGTAACGCAACTTTGTATGCCACTTCGTCCACTCGCTTCAGTATCTTGAACGGTCCTATGAATCTTGGACTCAATTTTCCTTTCTTGTCCGAAACGGATTTTTCCCTTCCATGGAGATACCTTCAAGAATACGAAACTGCTGACTTTGAAGTCTCGGTCCTGCCGATGCAAATCTGCGTACTTTTTCTGGTGGTCTTGAGCTGCTACTAATCTGGCTCTTATCACTGTCACCACGTCTGCGGTTTGTTGTACTAGCTCTTGTCCGAGTATTCTTCGTTCTCCGACTTCGTCCCAACATAATGGCGTTCTGCACTTTCTTCCGTAAAGAGCTTCATACGGTGGCATGCCGATACTCGCATGGTAACTATTATTATACATAAATTTGACTAAGGGTAGGTGGTCGTCCCAATTTCCCTTAAAATCCATCACGCAAGTCCTAAGCATGTCCTCCAGCGTTTGTATTGTTCGCTCACTCTGTCCGTCTGTCTGAGGATGGTAAGCCGTACTCAACCTCAACTGTGTTCCCATTCTTTCTTGCAAACTCTTCTAAAAATTAGACGTGAAGTGCGGATCTCGATCAGAGACAATAGATACCGGCACTCCATGTCGTGAGACAATCTCCTTTATGTATAGACCCGCTAACTGATTCAAACTGTAGCGGATCTTGATTGGTAGAAAATGTGCGGTTTTGGTTAGTCGATCCACGATAACCCAAATGGCATCATAACCTTTCTGCGTAACTGGAAGTCCTACCACGAAGTCCATGGTAATATGCTCCCATTTCCACTCTGGTATTTCTAACGGTTGTACTAAACCACTCGGCCGTTGATGCTCTGCTTTAACGCGTTGGCAAGTCAAACATCTACTGACGCACTCTGCGACTTCCCGTTTCAAATTAGGCCACCAAAAATGTTGCTTTAGATCTCGGTACATCTTTGTGCCTCCCGGATGAACGGAATATGTTGTATTGTGTGCCTTGTGCAAAATCTCTTCCCTCAACTCGGTTACCGCTGGTACCCACACTCTTCCTTTAAATCTAAAAATACCGTCTTTATCCATTCTAAATTTCTCTTCCTCATTTTCTGTGATCCTCTTTCGGATTTTCTCACACTCTTCATCCTTTTCCTGGGCTTCCTTTACTCTATCCAACAATGTCGGATGAGCTTCAATTACAAATAACTTTTCTTCAGACCTCTCGGGTCCCTTCACTTCTATCTCCAATTTCTCCATCTCTCTTATCAATTCTTCCTGAGTCGTCAAATTAAACAACTTCTCCCTTCCTTTTCTGCTCAGAGCGTCGGCAACCATGTTTGCCTTTCCCAGGTGATAAAGAATATCGCAATCATAATCCTTGATCAATTCTAACCACCTCCTCTGACGCATATTCAACTCCTTCTGTGTGAAGATATATTTCAGACTTTTGTGGTCCGTGTATATCTCACATTTCTCTCTGTACAAATAATGCCTCCATATCTTTAACGCAAAAACTATTGCCGCTAGCTCTAAGTCGTGAGTAGGGTATCATTTTTCGTAATCCTTAAGTTGTCGTAACGCATACGCAATAACCTTGCCGTGTTGCATGAGCACACAACCAAGTCCCTTGTGCGATGCATCACTAGACACCACAAAAATTCCTGCATCATCTGGTAATGATAACACAGGTGCTTCGCTCAATTTTTTCTTCAACTCCTGAAAACTCTCTTCACATTTGTCGGTCCATACAAATTTCATCAGTCTTTCTAGTCAAATTAGTTAGCGGGGTTGCTATCTTAGAAAAATCTTGGATGAATCTTCGATAGTACCCAGCTAACCCTAAAAAACTTCTTACCTCCGTCGGTGTTCTAGGTTGTTCCCAATTACTTACTGCTTCGACCTTTGCAGGGTCTACTGAGATTCCATTCTTATCCACCATGTGGCCTAAGAATTGAACCTTCTCCATCCAAAATTCGCACTTAGAAAACTTCGCATACATCTTCTTCTTCCTTAGTTCCTCCAAAACAATCTTTAGATGTTCGGCGTGTTCTTCCTCTGTCTTCGAGTAGATCAAAATGTCGTCGATAAAAACCACTACAAATTTATCCAAGTATGGCTTGAAAACTCGGTTCATCAAGTCCATAAATGCTGTCGGAGCATTAGTCAATCCGAAACGGGTTCACGCAGTCTTTGGTATGTCCTCATCCCTCACTTTCAGTTGGTGATATCCTGTTCGTAGGTCAATTTTTGAGAAACACTTTGCTCCCTTCAGTTGATCAAATAAGTCGTCTATCCTCGGTAGCGGATATCGATTCTTGATCGTTACTCTATTCAATTCTCGATAATCGATACAGAGTCTCATCGATCCGTCCTTCTTCTTAACGAATAGTACTGGTGCTCCCCAAGGAGAAACACTCGGTCGAATGTAACCCTTATCCAATAATTCTTGCAATTGTATCATCAATTCCTTCATTTTTACTGGCGCCATACGATATGGAGCTTTCGAAATCGGTGCCGTTCCCGGTGCTAAGTCTATTACAAATTCGATTTCTTTGTCTGGCGGAAGACCAGGCAGAACGTCCGGAAACACGTCTTGAAATTCATTAACTACGGATATATCTTTAATTTCTACTCCCTTTTTTCGAGTATCAACGATGTAAGCTAGATAACCTACACATCCTTTCCTTAACAATTTCTTGGCCTGCATCATCGTAACGCAACACGATTGCTTAAGCGATGAGCTACCATAAAACACTACCTTAGACTTGCTCGGAGTCTGAAGGTTCACACATTTATTCTGACAGTCAATTATGGCAGCATGGTTATACAACCAATCCATTCCCAGTATTACGTCAAACTCTCCCAATCTAATACGAATCAAGTCTACGCTCAGTTCATGTTCTCTAATGTTTGCGCGATAATCTCGATAAACATATTCTACAAGAATTATTTCCTTATTCGCAACTTCTATGTTCAAAGGATTTTCTAACTGTTCTCGGGGTGTACTAAGTTTACTAGCAAATTCTTCAGATATAAAAGAACAGGTGGCACCCGAATCAAATAATACATAAACATTTATATTATTGATTGGGATTATACCTGACACCACGTCCTTCGCAGCCACGGCGTCCTGGACGGTCATGTTAAAGGTTCTGGCAGTTGGGCGGTTGAATTGTGCCGGTCCACCGATCATCAGTTTGTTTCCTCCCCCTTGTTGGCTACCACTTCCGCTACTTCCCTTCTTCGGGCAATCCTTAATACGGTGCTCAGTTGAGCCGCAAGAAAAACACCCTTGGATCGTCTTTGGTTTTGGACAGTTGGGCGAGATGTGCCCTTCCTGTTCACAGTTGTAGCAAGTGCCACGTCCCTTCTAGCACTCGCCCTGGTGATTTTTTCCACACTTTGGGCATCCTTCAGCCCTCTTCTTGAAACCTCCACGTAAATTCCCTGATTGATTATTGTTATTTTTGTTGTTGTTATTGTTATTCTCCCATTTTCTCTTTCCCAAATTACTTCCTCCACTGCTGCTTCCTCCAGTACGATTCTCTCCTCCAGCATTCTTTCCTTTCTTCTCTTTGTTATACAGACTTAAGGCCTCACTGCCACCTTCCGCAATGATTGCCTTCTCCAGTAATGTTGCAAAGGAATCAATTTGAAGAACTGACACCTTATTGAACAGCCACGGTTTCAACCCTTGTTCGAAGCGTCTAGCCTTTCTCTCTTTATCCCCAACTTGGTGCTCTGCAAATCACGCTAGTTCGTTAAACCTAGCCGCATATTGCGCCACCATCATCTCACCTTGTTTTAACTTTAGGAATTTCACCTCCATCCTATTCTTCATGCTTTTCGGGAAGTAATTTTTGAAAAACAGCGTCTTAAACTTATCCCAAGCTATTATCCCTTCTCCAGCTCTTTGTTGGTTAGCCTCCCACCAGTAGTTGGCTTCGCCCCTCATCATGTACGTGGCAAACACCGTCTTCTGATCTTCACCTATGCTAGCTATAGTGAAAGCTTTTTCGATCTCCTTGATCCACGTTTGTGCGACGATTGGGTCGGTAGTTCCCTCGAACTCCGGGGGTCCTACACTCTTAAAGTCTTTAAAGGTTGTTACTGGCACAGCCTGAGGGGGTTTGGGCGAACGGGTTCATTGTTCCTTCCCCTTAATGCCTCTCCTAACAGGTCTACCAGTTTCTGGATCGGATCTACTTGTTCCCTCTCATTGTTCACTGACTCCTCAGGTGCAGTCAATCTACGTCTGGGCGACATTATCTACATCACAATTTTTCATTTTATTATTATTCAAGTATATTACTTAAGTATTTCTTTTAATACTAAAAGAATAAATTTATAACACATTTCAGAAATAAACTCCATTTATATTCATATGCCAAATTGTTTCATTACATGATTTCCCTAGCATACTGCTATAAATGTTATCATATATATCCCCTAATATCACAAAAGACGGGGAATATACCAACCTACTACCATACTACCCCTTTAACAAAAGCTAACACGGGGTTCACATCATTATCCCACATCTTACACAAAAGATCGGGATTACAACATAGAATGTACAACACAAAAAGATAAATGCTACTAACTACTACTAGACTGACTAAGGGAATCTCATCCCATCATCCCGCGCTCCACTGCGCTTTTGTACTCCAACTGTGCTATATACGCAACCAGCTCTCGGCTCAAGGTAGTAGAGTCTGTCCCTGTTCTGCCGGGTAGTGGTACACACCATCAATTACCCTCTCAAAAGCTGAACGGAACATATACCCCATCTTGTTCATCTTCCTCTTCTTCCACCTGGCCTCGTCCTCTAGGTCGTCAGCCCTCTCATTGGCCGCTTCCAACTTCTCCTCGAAGTGTATCCTATCCATCACCTCCAGCTCTAGCTGAGTACGGAGTGCCTCTTTCTCAGTCTTCTCACTCAATTCTCTTTGTTCTACTTCTTCCAGCTTTCCTGCCAGATCTACATTTCTCGCCACCGACCTGTGGAATAAGGTTCCCATTTGGATCCTTGTCTCCCTGCGGTAAGCGATCTCCACCTCTAACTCCTGCATGGCCAGCTTCCTCTGATGGTCTTCGTCCCTCAGCTTCTAGAACTCAAACTCTCTCTCATGGGCCTCGGCCTCCAGCTCTTGCACCCGGCAGTCTAACTCTAAGATACGCTCCTCGTACTCTCCTAGCATCTGTTCCTCCATAGTAGCCTCATCAGAGTCCTCCACTGGCTCATCCTCCATCGGCTCGTCCTCCATCGGCTCCTCCTCTGGATCAGACTCTATCTCAATCTCGTCCTCGTCGTCAGACTCGAACGGTGCAACAGCCTACACTGGTGTAGCCTCTAGAGGTGCCTCGTATACTACATGTATATCCCTGGGCTCCTCCTCTGCCACTCTACTAGGTACACCTGTGTCTGTCATCCTACAATCACAAACACAAGATAAACAAACAGCAACTCCATTAGAATGTTAAATAAAATATAAGTTTATTGTATAGAATGAAGTTACATTTCATAACATGCTAAGTCTCGCTCTAGGGAAAACTCTATGTGAGTTTCATCTCCTTTCCAACTTCTAAGTTCGCCTAAGTTATAGTCTAAGGACACTCGTTCCTAAGGTTTATAACTACAACTTTGATACCAACCTGTGAAGCCCCCAAATTCCAGGACCGTCACGAGGTCGCTCGAATTCGGTTCATCACGTGCTCATGGTAATACATCACAATAATAATAACTAAATATCACACAATCACAGCGGAAAATCTATTCTAGAATAATTTACAATGATTTATTATAATTATTCCCCCAAGTCTCGCAACCTACAGTACTTAATAGATTACATAATAATATCAATTAACGACTTATTACATAATCTAATTTAAGCTTAAAAATAATCAAATCCAGTCTTACTACATCATCTTAATACAATATCAAAATATTTAAAAATATAAAAGAGACAAGCTAGTTGGTAGCCTTGCCATTGCCCTTATCAATGCCTGAAGATTCACCGTGCTCTGCCGTAACTGAAATATTTTAGGGAAAGCAAGAATGAGCACAAATTGCCCAGCAAGTAATATACAATAAGGGTAAGTGATATAATTCTTAATTCTCGAAAGGGTATAACAAAGTTTGATAGTTCAAGGATAACAAGAATATCAACAGTTTTTAATAATAGTCGCTAAGGACAGAATAATATCAATGTGATTCAATAATAAATTATTTCAAGATTTCAAGATAACTGAATACTGAGCAGTCACTAAGGACTATGAACTCCTACTAGAATTAACAGTAATAAACTGAAAATCCAACAAAAACAGGTACAACAGGTGATCAGCCTAAAGCACCATCGTTATGCATAACAATCAATCATACTCAAGTGTGCACGTCGGTTCTCCGATAATTTTATATTCCCTTCAAAGAAGGTTGTTCTTCTCAGTCAAATACAAGATCCAGCACCAATCAATTAGTTTGGGTCGCTTTTCAATAATATAAGTCTAGCCGAATCAAATGGCATAGACACTTTTACAATATTCAAGAACAATACTAAGTTCAACATGAATAATAGCTTTAATGAAATAAGAGTTCAAGTATGCTAATTCAATTCAAACGATTAAGTAGGAAACTAGTTCGCAATATACAAAGATAGAATACTTGTATCCAAAGAGATAAGGTTTAGATACTCGCTTACGATATCCGTTGAATAAAGTAATGCAAGGGTTTAGGATACTTGCCTTATGCGTAGTTTACTCACGTAAAGCTAGCCAACACTTTCGAATTCCTATCGTAATACAATTACGTATATATATGATATTCATTAGTCATATAATTTAACTTCACATTTTATCTTCGAATATACGATCAACACATAAGCTAAGTATTAACCTAGCTACACAGTTATATAGAATATAATTTCTATCCTTAACTTCCTCTTTTCTCAAGTTGATCATATTCATACATCATTACTATTATGTGAGACTACCACAATTAGCAAACATACTCGCATATTATTAATATCACATAAGACTTCAAGCAATACTAAAATATATTTCATTTTAGCAAGTTATGGCATTCTCATAAGTTAACCGTCAAAATCGGGTTCAAGTAACACATAACATATGATATCACAAAGTATGTATTCATATTAAAGGATACTTTCATGCTTGTATAACTTTTCCAAATCCAATCATACATGGTATGGGTTCTTAAGTTAATACTTAAAGCCATTCAAGGACACGAACTCATAAGGTCTAACATGCTCACTTTTTAAACACATACAAGGCAACTTCAAAGCTCTTATCGTATATAGTCAAGTCATGTTAACACTTTCGCAAGATCAGAATATCAACATGGCATGTACATATATCAAAGTTCATTTATAAACTCTAAGTTTGCTTCAACATTATAAGTCTTCACCAATCATGCATGCAACATAATAAAACATGTTTGCGTTATCTCCATGTACTCCTATAGGAATGCTACGTATGTTCTCAAAGTTGTTCTAAAGTGTTATCATAAGTTAGCATGTAACAGTCTGGATCAAAAGTAGAATCTGGAACCAGTGGCCGGCGCAGCTGCGCAGTGCCCCAGTTCAAAACTGGCGCAGCTGCGCAAGGCCTTGGCCAGCAAAACACAGTCCAGCACTGGAGCAGCTGCGCAGCACCCCAGTATAACCAGGGCGCAGCTGCGCCGTTACCTGTACAGAGCTGGAAGCTCCTGCTTCGGAAAATATCAACCCAATTCACAAAATTTCTTCACAAAAATAACCACATTGTATTGCAATATGCTTATAAGTCTATTATAACAACTAAACAAGCTTTCTATAATCCATTTGGCATGTTTTGCATCCATAATCAAGAATTGGAACTTGGACAGAAATTAAAAATGAAGAACAAGAATGAAGAACATGGAAAGATGATTATACCTCTGTTAGATAATTGAACTTGCTGCTACTTCACAATGCTATTATACTACTATGTGTATTATTCTCAACTTAACTTAAGCAATTTATCAGCAAATGAATTTGAGAGGAGGAGAGCCATATATATAGAAAAATAATTGTCCAGACATTGCTTATACACACCAAATTAAACCAACAAAATTTTAGATTTACTTGATGGTTAATAGAGATTAGGTAATGGTTGTTGAATCAAATCATGGTGCCTACTCCCCCCATAGTCATGAGCTAGGATTTGCTGAGTTTGAGGAATAGAGAGCTATGAATTTTTTGCTAAAATTGAGAATATAGAGTAGCTTGTATGCTACACACGTGAAGGAGAATGGGTCTCATATAATGGGACAAGCCAATTTCAATCTCAGCATTCTAGCAATTGTACAATGACATGTTATAACATATATCATACACTTAGGCTATTACATATATATTCATACTATATATTTAGATTATAATTAACATTATAATGTAAGTCACATGCTTAATATTTCAAGGTAGTAGATGTGATATGGTAATGTAACATACGTATAATCCATGTACATTTATTAATATCAGATATAATCTACTCGGATATAATCGCATCACATTATCTCCTTTATTAATTTCATTATTCCATTATATAAATAATCATCAATTATTATTTATATTTATGATACACTATTTTAATGTATACTTACATACATATTGTCACATAGGCTATTTTAATATCACAACACATCTTGCTTTATTCAATGAATGAAGGAACTTTATTAATTATCTATATACTTAAACTATACACACACAATTATATTATACAAGTCCACTTAGATTATATAATATATACTTTTAAGTCACAATGTACTTTTAACATGGCAATGTGGTACAATTAATTTACACATATATAATCCATGTCATATTCTTTTACTGTATACTCAAATGTCACATAGGCATTAATCATGTAGCTCACATAGTTTAATTAATCTTAATACATGGTCCATATGTGTAATATATTCACAGTGCATTATATAACATAATTTATATATACATGCATGGTCACACTTAAGTGTCTCTCTATACTATAATATAGTTATATTTCATATACTTTATATATTTAAGTATTGCACATATCAAATAATCTTATTAGATTAATACTTACTTATTTGTCAAATAAATAAATTATTTATCTCATTGATTAATTAATAATAATATTAATTAATCCATTCCTCATTGATTATTAATTTCCATAATAATCGATTAACACTTATATAATTAAATATCACATTAAATGAATATAAATCTTATTATATTATAGACACGTTGCTCATTATTAATATTATATTTCGTGCAATAATAATAATCACATATGATTAATCAATCACAGTTAATATTCCACAACAATTAATTAATATTCTACGATAACAATTAATTAATATTCTACAATAGCAATTAACAATTAATATAGATTAATTGTTTACTTAATAATTCATTCGTTAATTAATATAATCATAAATAATCCTCATTACTGTGCCACACAAGACTATCAACGAGTTTATCGCAAACTCCATAAATTTCTCAATTATAATAATTATTCAATTTTATATAATTGAATTAATTCATCTCATAACACAAAATTATTTATATATGAATAAATATTCACTTTCATTAATATATTCATTTATTAATACATGAAAATTCTTGGGTATTACAGAGAGAGTTTAGAGAAACAGTGAAGAAAGTGAGAAAAAAAAACAGAGAAGAGATTCTTTGTGAGTTTGAAATTGAGACAACAAGAACGGAGCAAAGGATTGTCAAGCTTTTAACAAGGAATTAATGTGTATTACTTAGTTAATATTCCTAGTTCTCTTTTGTTCTTGAGTTTCATAGATAATTGGAATTTGTAATTGACAAATTGGTTAATTATGTGTTATATGAATTGATAAAGGTTGTAATCCATTTTATGTATACTATAAAGGATTTTTAGAAACCGAATTGTTGTTAAAATATGTTTTAAGTGAAAATTTGTGTTCTTATGAGTTTATATGGTTTTGGCCAATGTTAGAGTAAAATTGATGATTCAATTGTGAGTCAATATGCCTATTTGGAATATTTTTGTAATGCTATCTTCAGTCATGATAATAATGCATGTATTGTAATTTAAATTGGTGGAGAATTTGAATTACAGAGAATTATTTTGAAGAAATATGAGTTTTATGAAAAATATCAAATTTGATTTTTAAAACCAGTTGATTCTTGTGGTTTAGATGACTTTTGTTTTTTAGAAATATGTTATATATATGTATTATTGCATAGGTATGATTTACAATGTTTTAGTTACTGTGAATTGCCGTTTGTTGGCTTGTTTGGGTTAATCGATGAAGCAGAGTATCGTGGTTGTCTGCCTCTGTCTGTGCTCCTGCGCAACTACGTCGGTAGTACAGCCAAAACCAGCGCAGCTGCGCCGCTTGCCTTTCCCAGATTCGACCCCTGCGCAGTTGCGCCGGTACCAAGGCTGCTGGCTGCGCCGCTACGCCGCTGGCTGTGTAGAGACAGTGAGTTCTAGTTGATTGATTGTGCAGTTTGTTTTTATGTTTCCATTACATTATTGCTAAGATAATGAGCATGTATCTAGCTGCTATAACATGTGTTAACATGAAGTTGATAATTTCATAATTTGAGAAAAAAGAAGTTTTGAAAACCTAATATAGTATTTAATTTATAAGCTATAATTGTTTAATTGGAATATGAATTACTTAATTATAATTTGAATAATTATAATTATGATTAAATGTTAATTTGGTTAAATTATAATGAATAAAGGTTGATTTATTAGATGTTAATTTAAATTATAATTTATGTAATTGTAATTTAATAAATGCATGTTTAATTATGGATTATAAATTGATAAATACATGATTAATTATAAATTGTGTAATTATAATGCATGATGTAGTTCAATTGATTTTAAATTATAATTATTTATAATTTAAATGGTAATTATAATTTAAGTAATTATAATTTGATTAAGTGTTTAAATTATAATTGTTTAATTATAATTTAGTTAAATACATAATTAATTTAATTATGTGAATATGTAAGTGATGTAATTATCTATGTGGTGGTTGATTATTATTATTTATTTAGTTAGAGTAAGTTAACCATGAGGGTTAACCACTTATGTGAATTAGTTACGTGTTAACTAATTTAGGTTATTGTGATTGAATATGTATGTATGTAGGAAGTGTTAATGTACGTGATTGAGTTAAGTAGCTTGCGCTTAAGGCAAGTCTTCTAAACCCTAAACTCGTTATTTCTACGCAAGTTTCTTTGAGTTCATATATTCATTGTTGAGAATGTCCTTTCCATTTCTGTATTGGACAATTGTTTATTTAGTTGAAAAGATCTTAACTTATTGTTCAAGTAAGATCCAGTTATTATTTTAAATGCTTTAAGTTTACTTCTAAAGCATATGTTAATTCATAATTCTTTTATTTATGAATTATTGAAAGTCGATTCAACTAATCCTTAGTTGATGAACGTGAATTCTAAATTACCCTTGTAAGATTATCCAAAACAAACTTTCTTTGGTGCGGACTTGAATTCAAATTACTGAATTGAACAACCCTAATTATTAGGGAAGGTTATTACGCATAGCGTTAAGATGTTTGTGCACAACACATGATACGAAGGGCTGATCCCCCTAAGTACGAGTTAAGGTCCATAGTCTTATTGACTGTTAAAGGTTTAAATATAAATATTTATAACCTAGGACAAGAGTTCAAAGGTCTTATGACCCTCAGATAAATTTTATTTTCGAATTGTAATTGTGATGGAAGAATTATTATTTAATTCTTTATTGTTGAAGCGAATCATATTATTCAGATTCTTTTTAAGATATTCTTTCATGTATATATTATTGTTAAACTTCAGTGAGCTGTTGTTTGCTCACTCTTGCATTAAATAACAATTGCAGTTAAGGTTGATAACGTTGATGCCCCGTCTACGAGTAAGGACAAGGGAAAGATGAACAAGTGAAGACTTGTTAAATTATTTTGAAATGATTGTAATAAGACTTTTATGTCATGTTTTTATTCCGCACTTTATTGTTTATGTCAAGGTTAGAGTAACCCTGGGATTGATTTTTGAGAAGGCTGCAACCCTTGTTTTAAGGGAGATTTTATATAAAGATTGTAATTTATTTTGAGATATATTGGGTAGATGTTTGTTATAGTTAGAAAGTGAACACCAAATCATGTGGAAACGAAGTACCCGGATTTGGGGGTGTCACAGGTTGGTATCAAAGCCGTAGGTTATGAAACCTTAGGTGGTGAAAAACCTTAGGTAGTAGCCTTATAGGTAAGATCGAAAAGATAGGTATGATAGGTAAAGATAATAAACTTCCTTATGTGCTATGTGTTTATATTTTAGTATTCGAAGACTGACGATTCGTTATCACGTAATAATGAACTTTAAAATTCTTTTGTTAGGATGACGAACGTTGGAGAACCTAGTCAGGCTAGAGAGGATGTACCTCAGATGCCTAGAGACGAGGAGCCCCGTGACATATATATTATCTGGGAACAGCTGGTTAGGAGAGAGCCATCTCCAGTGATCACCGTAGCTGGTCGGGAGTGTGAGCTGACACCTATTCCAGAAGAAGAGGACGAGGACGAGTCTGAAGAGGAGGAGGAGGAGGAAGATGGATTTCAAAGAGGAATTCCCACCTCACTCTACTAGTGCTGAGATGTACGAGGCAGTCTACGACAGCAACGTGGAGCTTCATGGTCGAGTCTGAGAGCTCGAAGAAACCATTCAGCAGCGAGACGAGACGATCGAGGAAATGGCAAGTGACCTAGGAGATGCACAGTGGAACCTGATACATATGGAGGTTGATAGAGATGCTGTTCGATTTGAACTGGCAAAGCTGAAGCAAGACATCCAGGAGGAGTCGAGAAAGAGAGCCAGAGCTGAAGAGATAAGTTTGAGGGCTAATCAACGAGCCGATTGAGCTGAAGGTGAAGCTGAAGCCAAGAGGGCCAGCTGAGGGAAACAGAGTATGCTTTTTATACAGCTATAGAAAGAGCTCAGGACCGTGTTTTCTACTACCCAGCTCAGTTCCAAGCTTTATCGTGGTATGTGGTGGACCGAGGAACGGCGTTTCGAGTAATAGAAAAGGAACGCAGAGAGGCTGTGCGACGTATTAATATGCCTAAGCAGTGGCAGTAGCAGTAGCAGTAGTAGCAGTAGCAGTAGTAGTAGTAGTAGTAGTAGTAGAGCTTTTGTCTATGTGTTGCTTTTTGTAGTAAATAAAGTAAATCCTATAATTTGAGATAAGAATG
Organism: Panax stipuleanatus; assembly: GCA_020205555.1. Classification (NCBI taxonomy): domain Eukaryota; kingdom Viridiplantae; phylum Streptophyta; class Magnoliopsida; order Apiales; family Araliaceae; genus Panax; species Panax stipuleanatus. The sequence continues at coordinate 4,764,378 of CM035116.1, forward strand.
GGATAAGTTAATAATGTAATCCTGCAACTTTTTTAGTTCAGGAATGATGATGTAAATGGCAGAAATGCTATCTGATTGATGTTTTTAAACTACGACTAATGAATAAAAGAAGTTTATTGACGTGCTATGTGTTCTATGTGAACTGAATTGTTTAAAACGTTTAAGTATGAACTTGAATATTTAAAAATTGAATAAAGGGTCTAATAATAATATTTTCTTAACAGAAAATGCCTCCTAGAAGAAGAATTACACGTCAAAACCCCGAGGGTTCGACGACCAACAACAATAACGGTGGGACGAATCCCAACTCGGTTCAACAGTTGGTGAACCTGTTGACAGGAGCCCTTGTGAATCAGCCGCAAGAGTAGGGTACTACGTTCAAGGAATTCAAGGCAGTAGGACCACCTGAATTTAAAGGATCGACCAACCCTATTTAGGCTCAGACGTGGGTTATGGAAATGAAGAAGGTATTCGACGTAGCCAGAGTAGGTGAAGACCAGAAGACAGCATTCGCGGATTTCATGTTGAAGTCGGATGGTAGCTTCTAGAGGCAGGCTAATAAGACCCGGGAGGGAGAAGGAGTCATAACGTGGGAACGTTTCAAGGAAATGTTCTATAAAATGTATTTCCCAGTGAGTTCCCAGGACCAGATGGAGGTCCAGTTCCTAGAGCTTAAGCAAGGAGGGATGACGGTGTCCGAGTATGCCGCTAAGTTCAACGAGTTGGCCAGGTTCGCTACATACCAGGTCAGCACTGACGCTAGGAAAGCGAGGAGGTTTGAGTGGGGACTGAAGCCCTGGCTCTACAACAAGGTTTCCATGTTCCAGCTGAACACATTTGCAGTTGTGCTAGAGAAGGCCATACTTGCTGAGGGAGGAAGCGAAGCGGTGACGAAGTTCAACCAAGAGAAGAAGAAGAAGAATGAGGTAGAAACCAAGATTGGGGGTAACAGTGCTGTGAACCAGAAAAGGAAATGGAATGGCAACACCTTTACTGGGAGTCAGCAAAGAAGCCAGCAGAAGAGGAAGTTCGAAGCATGTGCTACATGTGGTAAGAATCACACTGGCGTGTGCATGAAGGGGAAGCGGGTGTGCTTCAACTGTGGTCAGGAAGGCCACATTGCACCTAATTGCCCAAACCAGAAGAAGGGAGCTTACTTTACATGTGAATCCAAGGATCACATGGCTTGCGACTTCCCTAAGAAGCTGACGGCAGGGTCAACAGGGAGCGGAGGGAATGGAAGCGGCAGTACCGTTACTATCGCTGCACCATTGCAAGCTGTTCGACCCACTGCACGGACATTCAATATGACGGTACAGGATGCTGTGCAATCAAAAGACGTGGTGTCAGGTATTATTTCGGTCAATAGTATAAATGCATATGTATTATTTGATTCAGGTGCTACTTGTTCATTCATATCTGATGATTTTGCTAAAACCCTAGACTTACCTGTAGAAGAGTTAGTTTACCCTTTGAACATAGAGATTGCGAATAGGGAGGTTATTCATGTTAGGTGTGTTTATAAGAACTGTAGATTGGACATTAAGGGTCAGGAGCTTAGAGTAGATTTGATTTCGATTAAACTTGGGGAATTCGATGTCATACTGGGTATGGATTGGTTGTTCAACCATGGGGCGATAATCGACTGTCAAAAGAAGTCGGTAAACCTTACGACTCCGTCGAAGTTAGTGTTCTATGGTAGCAAATCGCCTAGACAAACGAGTTGTCTGACGGTTATGCAAGCCAAGAAACTTCTGACGCAAGGCTGTGTGGGATATCTAGCCTACATAGTAGATACGCGAAAGGAAAGCCCGAAGGTGGAGGAAATATCGGTAGTTCAGGAGTTTGTGGACGTTTTTCTGAGCGATTTGCCAGGACTTCTGCCAGATAAGGAGATAGAGTTCGTGATCGATCTAGCGCCAGGGAACTGCTCCGATTTCGAAGGCTCCGTATAGAATGGCTCCAGTTGAGATGAAGGAACTGATGGTTTAACTACAAGAATTGCTAGATAAAAAGTATATTCAACCAAGCGTTTCACCGTGGGGAGCGCCAGTTTTGTTTATGAAGAAGAAGGATGGATCGATGCGTCTTTGCATTGATTATAGGGAGTTAAATAAAGTTACGGTCAAGAATAGGTATCCTTTACCTAGGATCGATGACTTGTTTGATCAACTGAAGGGTGCGAAGTACTTCTCGAAAATTAATTTAAGAAGCGGGTATCATCAATTGAAGGTGAGGAAGGAAGATATACCTAAAACGGCTTTTAGGACTCGATATGGTCATTACGAGTTCTTGGTGATGTCATTTGGTCTCACGAATGCCCCAGCTGCATTTATGGACTTAATGAATAGGGTTATCAAGCCATTTCTAGACAAGTTCGTGGTAGTGTTCATAGATGACATCCTGGTCAAATCGAGGAGGAAGATGCTGAACACTTACGACTAACCTTAGAAGCCCTGAGACGAGAGAAGCTTTACGCTAAATTCTCAAAGTGCGAATTCTGGTTGGAATGTGTGCAATTTCTTGGCCACGTGATCGACAAGGATGGTATTTCGGTAGATCCGTCGAAAGTTGAAGCTGCTATGAATTGGGATCAGCCGAAGACGCTGTCTGAAGTGAGGAGTTTCTTGGGATTGGCAGGTTATTACCGTAGATTTATCCAAGACTTTTCTAGAATCACAACTCCGTTGACGAATTTGACTCGTAAAACGATTAAATTTGTTTGGACAGAGAAATGTGAGGAAAGTTTTCAAGATCTGAAGAAGAGGCTGAGTATTGCACCTGTATTATCTTTACCGGATAGTTCGGGGAATTTCGTAGTATATAGCGATGCCTCACATAAAGGATTAGGCTGTGTGTTGATTCAGAGCGGCAAAGTCATTGCCTATGCGTCACGTCAGCTAAAGGATTTTGAGAAGGGGTATCCGACCCATGATCTAGAATTGGCGGCAGTAGTGTTTGCCCTAAAGATTTGGAGGCACTACTTATATGGAGAAAAGTATGAAATATACACAGATCACAAGAGTCTGAAGTATATATTTACCCAGAAGGATTTGAACATGCGTCAAAGAAGATGGTTGGAACTGATTAAAGACTACGATTGCGAGATACTTTACCATCCGGGTAAAGCTAACGTTGTCGCCGACTCTTTGAGCAGGAAAGGTCGGGAGCAGCTGAACGTGTTAACTGATCAGGATCGGTTAATAGAACAGATGGTTAGATTGGAGTTGGAGGTGAAGTTTCTGAAGGAATCAGATGACATGTTGTTTCAAGTAACCACTGGTTCTACTCTAGTAGACAATGTGAAAGAAGCATAACTTCACGATGAAGAATGCAAGAAGATTTGGAGGAGGATAACCGAATATGAAGAGGGATGTGGTTGAATGCGTTGCGAAATGCTTTACGTGCCAGAAAATTAAAGCAGAACACCAGAGATCGAGTGGTTTGCTACAACCGTTAGAGATTCCAGAGTGGAAGTGGGAGCACATCACGATGGATTTTGTGGTAGGTCTTCCAATGACTCAGAAAGGATTTGATGCGATATGGGTTATAGTGGATCGACTGATGAAGTCAGCCCACTTTTTGCCGATCAGGGTTAAGTACAACCTGGATAAGCTAGCGAAGCTATACGTGAAGAAAATTATTTCTAGACATGGTGTTCCGGTGTCAATTGTGTCCGACAGAGATCCACGTTTTACGTCTAATTTCTAGAAGCGATTGCAAGAATGTCTGGGAACGCAATTGCGAATGAGTACAACGTATCATCCTTAGACTGATGGACAGAGCGAGAGAATGATTCAGACGCTTGAGGATATGCTGAAAGCTTGTGTGATGGACTTCAAAGGAAGCTGGGAGGATCATCTACCGTTGGTGGAGTTCGCCTACAACAATAGTCATCATGCGAGTATTGGCATGCCGCCTTATGAAGCGTTATATGGCAGAAAATGCAGAACTCCTTTGTGCTGGGATGAAGTCGGTGAACGTCAATTGTTGGGACAAGAATTGGTACAACAAACCGCCGAAATTGTGATGCTGATCAGAACGATATTAGTTATTACTCAAGACAGATAGAAGAAGTATGTCGATCTTCATCGACAAAATCGAGAATTCTTACCAGGAAGTTTCGTGTTCCTGAAAGTATCTCCCTGGAAGGGGAAGATTCGATTTGGTAAGAAGGGAAAGCTGAGTCCTAAATTTATTGGACCTTTTGAGGTGTTGCGAAAAGTTGCGAGGTAGCTTACGAGATTGCATTACCTCTGGAGCTCGAGAATATACATAATGTCTTCCATATTTCTGTGTTAAGACCTTACAAGCATGATTATAAACATGTAATAGAATATGAACCTTTACAATTTGATAAAGACTTAACATATGAAGAAGTGCCTGTTCAAATAGTTGATAAAAAGGAACAAGTACTTAGGAATAAAGTGATACCTTCTATTAAGGTAATTTGGAGGAACCACAGTGCTGAAGAAGCTACGTGGGAACTCGAAGATGTTATGATAAAATCTTATCCGCATTTATTTGATTAGTTTTGTGTAACCCCTTATATATTGATTCTGGGGACATAATCCTTTTAAGGAGGGAAGAATGTAATAGACGAGAATTTTTTTTATGTGTGATTCTGGGGACAGAATCCTTTTAAGGAGGGAAGATTGTAACGATTGTGATTTTATATAATAATTTTAAATATTTATTGAGTTAAATAAATATTTTATGTGATTTATTTATGGAGTTAAATAAATAAATTATGTGATTTATGGAGTGATTTAATTAAGTGTTATATATTAATTAAATGAATGTTTAATATTTATTTAATTAATGTATATTAATTTTATATTATAGTTCTAATTTAATTGAGAGAATTAAATTAGATGAATTGTGTGTTAAGTGTTACATGAATTATAATTAGCGAGTAATTATAATTATGTGACAAATGTTTATGTGGTTAATTAATTTTAATTGATTAAATAAGGATGTTAAAATATTTAATTAATTAAAATGTGACATTTAAAATATGTGTTAAAAGATTATTAAATAGAAGAAAAAGGATTTTAAAATTATTTTGCCAAACAAGACCCTTGTATTCGTTTTAAACTTAATTTACTAAACATGGCCTTAGTGACTAAAATCTGTTTTTAAATTAAAGAGGTTTGGCCAAACAAAGCCTTAAGGCTTTTTGAATGTTAAAACTTACGTAACTGATATACTTAATAAGGGTATTATTATTTTGTCAGTTATTATATCGTATTATATCTATTAGATTGTAACGATTGTGATTTTATATAATAATTTTAAATATTTATTGAGTTAAATAAATATTTTATGTGATTTATTTATGGAGTTAAATAAATAAATTATGTGATTTGATTAAGTGTTATATATTAATTAAATGAATGTTTAATATTTATTTAATTAATGTATATTAATTTTATATTATAGTTCTAATTTAATTGAGAGAATTAAATTAGATGAATTATGTGTTAAGTGTTACATGAATTATAATTAGCGAGTAATTATAATTATGTGACAAATGTTTATGTGGTTAATTAATTTTAATTGATTAAATAAGGATGTTAAAATATTTAATTAATTAAAATGTGACATTTAAAATATGTGCTAAAAGATTTATTAAATAGAAGAAAAAGGATTTTAAAATTATTTTGCCAAACAAGGCCCTTGTATTCGTTTTAAACTTAATTTACCAAACATGGCCTTAGTGACTAAAATCTGTTTTTAAATTAAAAAGGTTTGGCCAAACAAAGCCTTAAGGCTTTTTGAATTTTAAAACTTACGTAACTGATATACTTAATAAGGGTATTATTATTTTGTCAGTTATTATATCGTATAAGTTATATCGTATTATATCTATTATATGTGTTTACGTTAGTACTCGTCTAAGATTAAAAGAAGAAGAAAGAACAGAAAAGAGAGAGAGAGTTTAGAGAAACAGTGAAGAAAGTGAGAAAAAAAACAGAGAAGAGATTCTCTGTGAGTTTGAAATTGAGACAACAAGAACGGAGCAAAGGATTATCAAGCTTTTAACAAGGAATTAAGGTGTGCTACATAGTTTATATTCCTAGTTCTCTTTTGTTCTTGAGTTTGATAGATAAAAGGAATTTGTAATTGACAAATTGGTTAATTACGTGTTATATGAATTGATAACGGTTGTAATCCATTTTATGTATACTATAAAGGATTTTCAGAAACTAAATTATTGTTAAAATATGTTTTAAGTGAAAATTTGTGTGCTTATGAGTTTATATGGTTTTGGCCAATGTTAGAGTAAAATTGATGATTCAATTGTGTGTCAATATGCCTATTTGGAATATTTTCATAATGCTATCTTCAGTCATGATAATAATGCATGTATTGTAATTTAAATTGGTGGAGAATTTGAATTACAGAGAATTATTTTGAAGAAATATGAGTTTTATGAAAAATATCAAATTTGATTTTTAAAACCGTTGATTCTTGTGGTTTAGATGACTTTTGTGTTTTAGAAATATGTTATATATATGTATTATTGCATAGGTATGATTTACAATGTTTAAGTTACTGTGAATTGCCGTTTGTTGGCTTGTTTAGGTTAATCGGTGAAGCAGAGTATCGTGGCTGTCTGCCTCTGTCTGTGCTCCTGCGCAGCTGCGTTGGTAGTACAGCCAAAACCAGTGCAGCTGCGCCGCTTGCCTTTCCCAGATTCGACCCCTGCGCAGTTGCGCCAGTACCAAGGCTGCGCAGCTGCGCCGCTGGCTGTGCAGAGACAGTGAGTTCTAGTTGATTGATTGTGCAGTTTGTTTTTATGTTTTCATTACATTATTGCTAAGATAATGAGCATGTATCTAGCTGCTATAACATGTGTTAACATGAAGTTGATAATTTCATAATTTGAGAAAAAGAAGTTTTGAAAACCTAATATAGTATTTAATTTATAAGCTATAATTGTTTAATTGGAATATGAATTACTTAATTATAATTTGAATAATTATAATTATGATTAAATGTTAATTTGGTTAAATTATAATGAATAAAGGTTGATTTATTAGATGTTAATTTAAATTGTAATTTATGCAATTGTAATTTAATAAATGCATGTTTAATTATGGATTATAAATTGATAAATACATGATTAATTATAAATTATGTAATTATAATGCATGATGTAGTTCAATTGATTTTAAATTATAATTATTTATAATTTAAATGGTAATTATAATTTAAGTAATTATAATTTAATTTAAGTGTTTAAATTATACTTGTTTAATTATAATTTAGTTAAATATATAATTAATTTAATTATGTGAATATGTAAGTGATGTAAGTATCTATGTGCTGGTTGATTATTATTATTTATTTAGTTAGAGTAAGTTAACCATGAGGGTTAACCACTTATGTGAATTAGTTACGTGTTAACTAATTTAGGTTATTGTGATTGAATATGTATGTATGTAGGAAGTGCTAAAGTACGTGATTGAGTTAAGTAGCTTGCGCTTAAGATAAGTCTTCTAAACCCTAAACTCGCTATTTCTACGCAAGTTTCTTTGAGTTCATATATTCATTGTTGAGAATGTCCTTGCCACTTCTGTATTGGACAGTTGTTTATTTAGTTGAAAAGATATTGACTTATTGTTCAAGTAAGATCCAGTTATTATTTTAAATGCTTTAAGTTTAATTCTAAAGCATATGTTAATTCATAATTTTTTTATTTATGAATTATTGAAAGTCGATTCAACTAATCCTTAGTTGATGAACGTGAATTCTAAATTACCCTTGTAAACTTATCCAAACCAAATTTTCTTTGGTGCGGATTTGAATTCAAATTACTGAATTGAACAACCCTAATTATTAGGGAAGGTTATTACGCATAGCGTTAAGATATTTGTGCACAATACATGGTACGAAGGGCTGATCCCCCTAAGTACGAGTTAAGGTCCATAGTCTTATTGACTGTCAAAGGTTTAAATATAAATATTTATAACCTAGGACAAGAGTTCAAAGGTCTTATGACCCTCAGATAAATTCTATTTTCGAATTGTAATTGTGATGGAAGAATTATTATTTAATTCTTTATTGTTGAAGCGAATCATATTATTCAGATTCTTTTTAAGATATTCTTTCATGTATATATTATTGTTAAACTCCAGTGAGCTATTGTTTGCTCACTCTTGCATTAAATAACAATTGCAGTTAAGGTTGATAACGTTGATGCCCCGTCTACGAGTAAGGACAAGGGAAAGATGAATAAGTGAAGACTTGTTATATTATTTTGAAATGATTGTAATAAGACTTTTATGTCATGTTTTTATTCCGTACTTTATTATTTATGTCAAGGTTAGAGTAACACTGGGATTGATTTTTGAGAAGGTTGTAACCCTTGTTTTAAGGGAGATTTTATATAAAGATTGTAATTTATTTTGAGATATATTGGTCACAGGGTGAATGTGATAACTCGAATACTGATAAGATAGTGAATTATGAAGTATATGAACTCGACGAGTTGAGTATTTGGTAATAATCTTTAGAAAGGAAATGAACGAGTTAAAGAATATATAATTATTTTAATTAAAGGTTATGAAATAAAACTTAAAACTTGTTGAAGAAATGAGTGGAGTAGTATATATATAAATATAAAACTTTTGTTCAGGTAATGTGTTTAAGTTATTCAACGATAAAATTATGAAAGAGATTTAGTAAAAACCGAGTATGGGAGGTTTCGTTGCTTCCGAGGACAGAATCCTTATAAGGAGGGAAGGATGTGACAACTTGAATTTTTAAGAATTAATAAATGAGAATTTAATAAATAAAATTTTTATTATGAGATATTTCGAGTTTGAGTATGTGTATATGTGTTATATATTGTGAAATATGTGATTTGGTGTGAAGAGAATTTTAATATTTATTGAATTAAATAAATATTTTAATTTATTTATTTATTGAGTTAAATAAATAATTTATGTGATCGTTGTGAAGTAATTTAATTAAGTATAATATATTAATTAAATGAATATTTAATATTTAATTTAATTAATATGTAATGATTTTATGTTATAGTTCTAATTTAATTGGGATAATTAAATTATATGAAGTTATGTGGTAATTGTTATATAAAATTATAATTAACGAGTAATTATAATTGTTATGTGGCAATTTTTATGTGATTAATTGATGTTAACTTTTAATTAATTAAATTAGAATGTTGAGATTTAATTAATTAAAGTATAATATTAAAAATATGTGTTAAAGGATTTATTAAAAGAATTAAAAGAGTTTTTAAAACTATTTTTCCAAACAAGGCCCTTGCACCGTTTTAAATCCGTTTTGCCAAACGGGGCCTTAACTACTAAAAACCTGTTTTTAAAAGTAAATTATTTTTGTCAAACAAGCCTTAGGACTTTTTAAATTCTAATTGTTGTAACCTATGGTATTAATTGAAAATTATTATAATAGTTATACTCATTATGTATTATAAGTTATAAACTTTATATTTATGTTTATACTTATAATATATGTAATATATGTATATGTATATTATATGTATATTACGTTAGTTTAGAAAACAAAGTTAGAAGTGTTAGTTTGTTAGAAACAAAAGAGTTACAGAGAAAGAAAAGAAAGAGAAACTAGAGAGAAAAGAGAGAAGAAGAAAGAAAGAGGAAGAAGAGGTTTTGAAAAATCAAAATTAGAAGTCTATCATCATCATCATATGAATCATCATCTTCTTCTAAGCAAAATAGTATAATTCAATTTTAATTGTTATTCTTCATTGTTTTATTCTCTATAATTAGTTTTCATGATAAACTATAAATTGATGATCAATATGTGTTAGATTATGTATATAAACGATTATATATGAGTTATATGATAGTTTAAGGGGTTCAATTCATGAAAATATGATAAACATGAAAAATCATGTTCATAGTATTTTATTATGAGCTTATTTTGAAAATAGCCTTTAAATTATCAAAATTGGCATGTGTGTGCGTCAATTGTTGTTTAAATTGATCATGGATTATGTTAATATGTTAAGAAATAGAGTTAACCCAATTGTAATTACATGATTTGATTGTAAAACGAATTCACAATAGCAATTTTTGTCAAGAACGCTTAAGAATGTCGTTTTCTTCAAAAATAATGAAAACTGTGTTTTGCTTATGTGTTTTAATGATTATGTATGTTATAATCATGTTAAGAGTCTAAAATTTTATTTTAATTAAGTTTTATGAGCATTATGTTGAGAAAAATCGGACTTTGGTGTGAAGAAATAAGTCAAATTGGCTTATTTCTCTGCCGTTCGCAAGCTGGAGGAAGCCCACCAATAGTGGGCCCAGCCCCAGCGGGGCTTAACCCTATAATGACCCACCCCAGCGGGGCTACAAGTTGTCTGGAGTGGTTTAAGTAGTGTAATGCAAAATTGCTTTGACCTCCCGTAGTAAAACAAGCATAACTTCTTCATACGAACTCCGATTAATGCGATTCAGGATGATTCAAAAAGATAACGAGTAGACTTACAACTTTTATTCATTAAGTTTGTCGATTTGAAGTAGTTAAAAGGGGCCAAAATGACCATCTTTGTGACTGATGCGTATTCGGAGGCAATCGGAGGGCGTCGGACATGTACATACGCAAGTATAGTGCTGCCGACGATAATAGATGTTGTTCTAAGTTATTAAACATAATTATTATGAATTATAAATGATGCTTAACATTAGTCAATGATGTAATGACAATTATGTCGACTTAGACAAACTTTAAGTGTTGATTAAAAGAGAAATATAAAGGAATATGAAACAAAGGTTAACATGCTTAATGTTAACAAACATTATACAACTAATGTGATGTAAAGACGAGGTTTAATACTTAACTAAATGTTAAGTGTATTAAAGGGGAACGTAATGAGAAGTAAAAAGAAGTTTAATGTAAAATAAATCAAATAAGCGATGAGGAGCCCTAACAGGACTTAACCACATAAATGGAATATTGTGTGTCAAACCTAAAGAAGTTGATAGTATATCGTAAAGTAGAGTTACTTAAACGATTACTGTGACATCCCGGATTTTTATGAATTTATAAATAAAAATTTAATAAATAAAATTTTTATTATCTGATGTTTTGAGTTTGAGTATGTGTATACGTGTCATATATTGTGAAATATGTGAATTGATGTGAAGAGGATTTTAAATATTAATTTTAATATTTATTGAATTAAAATAAATATTTTAATTAAATTATTTATTGAGTTAAATAAATAATTATGTGATTAATATGGAGTAATGTAATTAAGTGTATTATATTAATTAAATAATTATTTAATATTTAATTTAATTAATATGTAATAATTTTATGTTATAGTTCTAATTTAATTGAGATAATTAAATTAGATGTAGTGATGTGGTCATTGTTACATTAAGTTATAATTAGCGAGTAATTATAATGTGATAATTTTATGTAATTAATTGATGTTAAACTTTTAATTAATTAAATTAATGTTAAAATTTAATTAATTAAAAGATAACATTAAAAAGATGTGTTAAATGATTTATTAAAAGAATAAAAAGAGTTTTTAAAACCGTTTTTCCAAACAAGGCCCTTGCATTATTTTAAATCTGTTTTGCCAAATGGGGCCTTAACTACTAAAAATCTGTTTTTAAAATAACCTGTTTTGCCAAACAAGCCTTAGGGCTTTTTAAATTCCAAACTTTGTAACTCATGTATTAAGTATAATTAATATATTTATTATATGGGTTAATTAATTAGCAGTTATATTATATTAGTATACGTATTATTAGTTATATGAGTTTACGTTAAGTTATTCTAAGCCTAAACTAAAAGAAGAAAAGAGAAAGGGAGAAACAGAGAAGAGAGTTCAAAGAAAGTTGAGAAGAGAAGATATTCTCTAAAGAGTTGAGAAGATTTTTGAGAATTAAGGAGGAAGAAGAAAATTGTTAATCAAAGTTGTTAAACATCTTCTATTCTAAGAATAGAAGGTAATAATCTAGCCCTAGAAACTCTACTTTATTATTTCTTGAGTTTTTCATAAAAATGAATTTTTATGATTTATTTGTTAAGGAATCTATAATATAGGTTCGTGAGTATGAATAATTTGGTCTATGTGGTTATAAGTGAGTTTTTAGTAATCAAATCCATGAAAACAAGTTTTACATGAAGAATTGTGTTCTTATGAGTTTTTAATATGTTGGTTGATTTTAGAATGAAAATTGATGATGTAATATGTATTAATATGCAAAATTGAATTGTTTTGTTAAAAGTATAAGTTTTATGAAAATAACAATTTACAATGAACTAACTTGAAAAATAGTTTCTTAAATATCAAAATTAGTGTTTGGTTATGATATGTTATGTAAATTGATCATATATTATAATAATATATCAAGAAACAAACAAAACATGATTTGAATCATGTGATTTAGGTTAAAAACAAACTCACAGTGTTAATTTTCGTTAAGAACGCTTAAAAATGGTGTTTTCTTCATAATCATGAAATTAGGTGTTTTGATTATGTGTTGTGGTGTTATTGTATGTTAAAATCATGTTAGAAGTGTAAGATTTTGTTTCTATAAAATTTCATGTGCATTGTGTTAGTTAAAATCGGACTTTGGTGCGAAGAAATAAGCCAAATTGGCTTATTTCTCTGCAAGTTCACGAGCCGGGGAATCCAACAGCAAGGGGCCCCGCCCTAGCTGGGCTTTTGGTCTAGAAACTCCAGCTACAAGCTGTCCGGAGTGGTTTAAGTAGTGTAATGCAAAACTACTTTGACATCCTGTAGTCAAACGGCCATAACGTTTTCATACGAACTCCGATTGAGAAGATTCAAGATGATCCGGAACGAGCACCAGTAGACCTACAACTTTTGTATTTTAACTTTTTTGATTTTAGGTTGTTAACAGGGGTCAAAATGGTAATCTTTGTGACTGATGCGTATTCGTAGGCAATCGGAGGGCGTCGGACATGCACATACGCAAGTATAGTGCTGTCGACGATAATAGATGTTGTTCTAAGTTATAAAACATGAATGTTAGTAAATATAATGATGCTTAACATTAATAAATGATGTATTAGATATGTTATATAAGCACACTAAGCATACACAAGAGAGACGAATCGGATGTGTGACGAATGAACGTCAAAACGCTGTAACAAGTGTTAATGTACGTAAAAAGTGTTTCAATTCAACTGAAATGAACACTATAAGATATGGAAGGGGGTTAATATAAAACCAATAAGGAGTCTTAGCAAGACTTAAATACTTGAATGAACTTCGAGTATGACTAATAAGAAAAATAGTGAGATATAAATTGAAAGTTAACACAATCTAATTGAACATTGTGTATTAATTAACAGGAAGGAGTATGAGATGTAGAGTAAAATTACATTACAACTACTATATGTTGTTATGTGATTAATAGTTGATGTGCATGATTATATAATTGTGTAGGGCACGTGAAGTGCAGATAGCTGTAAGCTGTTAAACTGTTATTGGTTAACAATGATCAAGGCAAGTCCTTCAGTTCCTATTTTCTACATGAACTTGATGATGAACTGTTTTAAATTGTTTTACAAAGAGCATGATATGTTATATATGTTGCAAGCATGCAATGTTAAAGTCAATTTATGACTACATTGATTGATTAAAGAATGTTGATTGAGTAAGGAACTCAATCGTTATATTTGTTATGTGAATTAAAGCATGTATGCCATGTTACTTTGATGATTATGAGATGTATGTTCAGCATGTTATTATGTGCTATGTGATTCATGAAAACTGTTAGGTCTTGCTGAGTTGTTGAGCTCACTCTTGCAAATAACCAATTTTACAGGTCAAGGATGCAAGGTAATGATGCGTGCTAATTAAATGTTAAGATTAATATCGATGCAAGAAATTATTTATTCTTGATGAGTAATGTGTTTGTTTTGGATGTATTATACTTGTTAAAGTTGTAAAGTTGAGCTATCCGATGTATAGTGGATATTGCTAGTGATGTAAGACTTTGTATAGTAACTTAGAGGAAGTGATTCATGTAATAGAATTGAATCAAAGATATGCAAGGTAAAGGTTGCGATTCAGAGCAATAAAGAAAGATTGCATAAAAGTTTTAAATATTTCGCATTTTTAGTGATTTTAATATCAAATAATGATGTAAAGTTAGAATAAAGTTGTATTGTTAACGTTCGAGAAGGAGAATTATATTGTAAGAATTTTGGGGTTTTTACAGTTGGTATCAGAGCTGATACGTTATACACCTTAAGTAAGAGTACTTTAGGCTATGACCTTAGGTTAAAAGAATAAGAAGTTAAGTTTAAGTTACGTATAATGAAAAGGTGATTCTTTTCACATACGTAGATGTATAGGATGAGTTAAGTCCTAAAAATGTTATAAGAAGAAGATTAGAATGGCGAGGGATAAAACTCGAATAAAATATTGAGTAACGTGAATGATATTAAATTCTTAAAGGAAGAGTTAATACATAAACAAGAAGATTCGAAGAAGAATCTTGAAGAGATATGTAGATAAGAATCAGGAGTTGCCTAACTCCAATAATAAAGATTACGAATAATGATGAATAGACAAAGTCTATAAGATTAAAAGCATAAATGAAATCATAGTATGATATGATGAAAGGTAAGATAAGAAGTTTTTTAAAAAAATAATAATGAGATAAGAAAAGAATCATAAGAAGATGATTATATAATAAGATCACGGCATGATCTTTTAAAGTTGTAAAAGACAGATGGTCTGTAATGATTGAATAGTTATAGTTTGATGTTATAACGAGAATGTACTATGATATAGTACGAGATAAACTTACGAGGAGTTATAAATGATGAGATACAGAAGTCTATATCGAGTATATAACGAGATGTTATAGGTAAGATAGAGTTAAGTAGAATTTCAATTGAGGACTCATGTAGTGGCTGAGTTGTACAAACCTCTGTATGGGCAGGGATTTTGTGCGTAAACTTGGTTTATCATATTGATAATCATTGGAATGTTGGTGTCACGCTATCGATATATATATGGTGAGAAGGTGATTCTTGTCCCATATTTATATTTGATAGTTAGAGTCATTAGAGATTAGATGAGATAATATTAAGATTACATTAGATGATCTTAAGGTTAGGCGAGTTCTTAAAACTCATACTTATGGTAAGTTCGTGATTCATAGTCGTATGTATGTTTTTGAACCCCTAAGCGTATGGACAGTCTCTGATCAGTTCTTGGACTATGTATTGCTAGGACAAGTTTTTAAACTCATATTATTGTGGCAAGTTCCTGAACTTTCAAAGTGTGGTAAGTTCGATGAACTATACTGGGTATAGAAATGTTATGGTATAGAAAGCATTGATGTTGTTTAAGATTGATAGAATGATTAAGTAATGGTGGAGTAAAAAGTTATATTGATGGAGAAAACATTGATATTTTAAATCTCCTAGCTTTGCTAGATTTTTTAAATTTATTGACTTCGTGCTGATGTTACACTTATGTTTTTTCTTTGAAAAACATTGGATCAAATGATGGAGCCAATGAAATTTTAAAATAGTGCTATTATTCACATGTCTATGCTAATTGCTTCAGCTAGACAAAAATAATTTTAAATTTTAAAAATATATTTTATATATGCATCATTTGATATGGTGCAGAAACAATAATCGAGGAAGCTATCAATGCAGTTTAACCTAGTTTTGGATGTGATCGTATGATCGTCAGCCCACTATAGTATGTTGTAGTATGACGACGTCATGTAATGACTAAATCCTCAACGTATCATTTCTACGGTACGCTATCAGGATATTATGAAAAGATGTACTTATTATTTTTGGGTTCCTTGAACTATAAAAAAAGGGATTTATTTACTTTTAGTTCCCTTAAATGTTTTTTTTTGATTTGGCTAAGTATATATATATATATATAATTCGATTGATGTCCGGATTATTGCTAGAAGTCTATGCTATTTGATTCAACTAGACAAATATTGAAAGATGTTTATGAAATTCGAGCGTTCTTGGTCAAACTATGCCAAACAAAATTATTTTGATGCAAATTCTGTGACAACCCGAATTTTCAAAAATTTATTATTATAAGAATTTAATAAATAAAATTCTTATTACGAGATGTTTTGTGTTTGAATATGAGTATATGATGTGGTGAAGTATATGATGTGGTGTGAATATAGAAGATATATATATATATATATATATATATATATATATATATTCATAGGTTGGAGGAATGAGGTTTAGTAGTTAATTTATTTTAACTATTAAAGAAGGGAAACGAAATTGTTTGAAAAGGGAATTAAGTTAATTAAGTTGGAAGTTATATTATTGAATAATATAATTTGATTATTATGCCTTGTTGGCACTATAATTGTTATGAATTAAATTTCATAAATAATGAGAGTAATTCACTTAATTAAAATAGTGAATTAATATAAATATATTTATTTTAATAAAATGAGAGGGTAATGTGTTACATATAAATGTAATATGTTAATGTAATTTGATTGAGAATTTCGTAAATAGTTAACATAATTATCGAGTAAAATAAATATTTTAGTTGAGATATTTATTAAATAAAGTAAATATTTGATGGAAATTATTATGGAATAATTTATTCATGTATGATGATATTAAGTAAATTGATGATGAATAATTTTATAATCGGTGCGTATTTTATTATGCTAATGGAATGACAATGCTCTAATTTAATTAAATAATTAAATTAGAGGATGAATGATTTATTAAATAAATTTATTATGTTGATAAGGAGTGATTTAATAAATTAAGTGATTAATAAACTCAATGTAACTTAATATAAAATTATAAGATTGGTTTGGTTATGTGTGACAAATGTACCATATAATAGAGGAGTATTTAAATAAATTAGAAGATGATAATTGGGTTCCAGCCAAACTTGGCCTTGAGACCCTTGGGCTTTTATAACTGAGAAAGCTATATTGATGTACATATTATGTTTATATCAGTTATATGAATTTTACGTATTTTGTTCCTAAAGCTTAAAAAACAAAGAAGAACAAATACAGAGAAGAGAGGAAGAGAAAAATTGAGAAGAGGGAGCTTAGAGAAGAAATTATCTGTAATTGAAGAGGAGTTTCCGAATCAAAGGAGGGAGAAACAAGAATTTGTTCAAGCTTTATAACAAATCAAAGGTAAAATTTCTAGGTTTCTACTTTATGGTTTTGTTTTCTAAATTCTCTGTAATCGAGTTTTGGTGGTTGAGTTTGTTGAGGTATAGTTTGTATATGTTTTTAGATGGATACAATTTGTTAATGGTCATCTAGAAGCAATTTTGGAGTGTTTAAACTGATGAAAACATGTTAAAGATGAAGAATTGAGTTTTGGTTGAATATGTACATTTTGGTCATTTTTGAGACTAAAATTAGTACGAAATCTTGATGGAAACCTTAAATTGTTGATGGATATTGTAAGAACGTTGAAAAATAAAAAAAACGCAAGTTGAATGAATCAATTTGGTTAAGAAACGAATTCGTTGTGAATGAATTCGCTAAACATGTTAAAACATAAAAGTTTAGTATGAACATGAGTTTTGAGTCAAGATTTAGGTTAGATAATGGTTATGTAAATTATGGATTTCCTTGCTATGTTGTAGTTCTATGAATTACGAATCCATAGAGTTGAAAACGGACTCAATCGGATGTGTATAGCTTGATTTATGAAGATTGGAAGGAAGAAAAGGTTAGAAAATTTGTCAGAACAACAAACTGGAGAAGAAAATCGCGTAATAAGCTGCCAGGGGCGCAGCTGCGCCGGGAGGAAAATTCAGTCCGGGACTGTTTTGACCTCCTGTGGTAAAATGGCCATAACGTTTTCATACGGACTCGGATTGAGGTGATTCAAGATGATCCGGAACGAGCACGAGTAGACCTACAACTTTTGTTCTTTAAGTTTTTCAATTTGAGGTCGTTAGCTAGGGTAAAAATGGTCATTTTTGGAACTGATGTATTTTTGGAGGCAATCGGGGGGCGTCGGGCATGCACGTATGCTCATGTAATGCTCCCGACCTTGTAAAATAATGTTCTAACTTCCATAACATAACTATTAGGTATTATAATGATACTTAACATTAACCCTTCAGTTTTAGACAATTTGGTTGGGCGTGCTAAGCGTGCACAAATGCGTGTCGTTTGGGCGTTCGAATAGGCAAGTTTGGCGTACAAACGTGCAAGCGTCTCAATGCCGTAACGAGTGTGTATGACCTTGTTTAATATTATGTTTTTAATAAGAATGAAACATTATAGAGTAATGTAACCCAATATAGGAGCATGCAAAGCAATGCAGAAGAGGCGAGTTAGGCGTGTGACGTATAAACGTTGAAACGCCGTGTAATGTGGTAATACACTTAAATAGTGTTTCGATTCTAATGAAACGAATATTATAATATATGAAATGTGGTTAATATAAAACCAATAGGTAGTCCTAACAGGACTTAAACACTTGAATGAATATCGAATATTACGAAAAAGAATTATAGTGAAATATAAGTCGATAGTTAACACAATCAAATTGAACATTGTGTATTGATAATAGGAAGGGTTATGAGATATAGAGTAAAGTTTACGTTATAACTAATATGCATTGCTATGTGACTGATAATTGATGTGCATGATTATATAATTGTGTAGGGCACATGAAGTGCAGATATCTGTAAGCTGTTAAACTGTTATTGGTAAACAACGATCAAGGCAAGTCTTTCAGTTCCTATTTTCTACGTGAACTTGATGATGAACTGTTTTAAATTATTTTATAAAGAGCATGATATGTTGTATATATGTTGTAAGCATGAAATGTTAAAGTCAATTTATGACTACATTGATTGATTAAAGAATGTTGATTGAGTAAGGAACTCAATCTTTATATTTGTTATGTGAAGTAAAGCATGTATGCCATGTTACTTTAATTATTATGAGATGTATGTTGAGCATGTATTTATATGCTATGTGATGCATGAAAGCTGTTAGATCTTGCTGAGCTATCGAGCTCATTCTTGCAAATAATCATTTTTGCAGGTTAAGGATTCAAGGTAACGCTATGTGCTACTTGAAAGAAATGAATCAGATGTAATGCATGAAGATTTATATACTTTGGCTGAATTGTTATTATTTTGGACCCTGTTTAAGGTTTCAGATAATGTATTTGATAATGTATGATGGTTAACAGATGTTGAGTTGTAAATTTTAAATTTTACCCGATGTATAAAGGTTATTGAACGTGGTTGTAAGTTTTAGTTTATAATAACTTTGACGAAGCGATTCATGAAATAAAGTTGAATCAAAGTTATGTAATGATAAAGGTTGAGATTCAGGGAAATAAAGAAGGAATAATATAAGAGTTTTAAATATTCCGTATTTTTAGTGATTGTATCATTGATTAATGGTGTAAAGGATGTATTGTTAACGACCGATGTCGAAAGTTGTATTGTATGAATGTTGGGGTCGTTACAGATTCATATGTTAAGAAGCTGAGCTGAACAACCCTATATAAGGGAACATGTTATCGGAGACAATAGTTCCGAGTGTAACACATATAGTCGTTACGATATACTACGTTTGTGCACGATGTAGGGGTACGATAGGCTGGCCACCTAGAGTACCGATGCGGTTTTATAGTGTGAAGTACAGGGGGTGAAGCACTATTAAACCTCAATATAAGTTCAAGGTCTTGCGACCACTCAGCATGATTTTGAATTTTTTAAATTCCTGAGTTATTTATATCGCTTCCCAATTATTGAGCAATTGTGGAAGACACTTATTATTCTGAAGGATAATGTAGCAAGAAGGATATTCCTTAGAAAGAAGTAGTTGTAGAACGCATTTATCCAGTGGATAAAGATTAACGTAAAATCTATTTTGAAAGATTAATAAAAAAATTTGAGGACGAAATTCTTAGAAGAAGGGGTGAATGTGATAACCCGAATACTTATAAGATAGTGAATTATGAAGTATATGAATTCTACTAGTAGAGTATATAGTAATGATCCTTAGAAAGGAAATGAACGAGTTAAAGAATATATAATATTTGATATATGATTGTGTTTAATTGAAGGTTATGTAACGACCATGAATTTTAAACTCCTTATTTATTAAATATGTGATTTAATTTTTAACGAGTTAGTTTTGTGAGTTTATTTAAACCTTATGTGGTGGTGAGAATTGTGAAATGATTAAAGGAAGTCACTAATGAGTTATTTAAATTAGTGGACTAACCTTAAAGATTTAATATCAGATAATTGATGAGATTATTAATAATTAAATATTCACCTTATTTGAATATCGTGGCAGGATTTGAACGTATTTGATTAATTTCAATTATGATTAATTAATCGATAATGTGTTGTTTAATTATTATTATGAATAAATAATAATTAATGAGTAAGAGAACTAATAATATAATATTATTATATTTACTTAATTTACTGTTATACACAAGTATGCGATATATTAAACCTTATAATATATGGTGGTTACCTTTATGTTATATAAAGTGCATGTGACACAGTAATATGACTCTACATTATAAACTATATAGTAAGAATAATTACATTATGAGAGTTACATATTAATGTTTATGTGACAATACATGTGTGGGAAAACATTAATGTATACCTCATCAACATATAGTAATATCAATAAATAATTAATCTCAGTAAGTTATTATAATAATAACAGTTATAATAAGGAGTAATAATAATACCTAATTACTTTACATTCGGTATTAAGGAAAATGTGCATGGATTATATGTTGTGTACCTCTCCATTATTAATTGCTATTTGAAATAACATGCTAACAACCATTTAAATATATATGGAATGGATACATGTAGCTTAAGTATATATTATGTGTGTATATATATCATATAACCTCAGTGTATTATATTATATAGCCTAAGTATGGGCATATATTATACACACATTGCAAGATATCTGAGATTAGTGGTTGTCCCATAACTAGAGTTCCGTCCTTAATTTCCTCTCCTTCACGTGAACAACCACAAGCCTACACTAGCCTACTCTCTTCTCAAACTTAGCAATCCTAGCTAATGATCTCAAGGGGTGTGGGATTCATGATGAATCCACCCACTCTCAACCACCAATCCTTAACCATTGCACAAACACTCATTCCTTTGGTTTAATCTAATGGAGAATTGCAAAGTCTGTGTAAATATTTATCTATAAATATAGCTCCTCTTCTTCTCATATTCATTTGCTGAGGATTTCAATTGAGTTAGGAAGGAGTATTATAGTAACATTGTGAGTATCATAGTAGCATTATAGATTTTGTTTAGCAGCAAGTTCATTTATAGAGGTATAACTCCAGTTTCGATTTCTGTAAAATTCTTAATCTTTGATTCTTGGAATTAAGCATGTAATTATTGATAATTGATTGGAATATGTTGGTTAAGTGTTATACAAGATGTTAAACATGTTAGAATTACAATGTGTTATGTTAGAATCAATTTTTTAGGAAAATTTTTGAGTTGGGCTAAGTTCTGCCGTTGCTGGGCACCAACTGTCACTGGCCAACAGCCTGCGCAGCTGCACCAGTTATGTACTGGCCAGCGGCACAGCTGCGCCGGGCCCTGGACAGAGTTTCCTGCTTCTGTTAAGCTGCTGCTATGTACTAGCATGTAGCATCACTTAGGACAAGCTTGTGAACATAATTTAACTTGTACAATGACATGATATAAGTATGTATTTCTTGATACTACATGCATAATGATAACCATGTTAGTATGTACACCATGAAAGGAAAACTTGTGATTTGTAACGAAACTTATAAATTCAATTATGAATTTAGACACATACGGGGCATGTATATGTTCTGACATTTTGTACATGATAGTGTGGTTTATATTGACATGAAATGCGAATCTAAAGTGTGTTCACACACTAGCATACGTGATTGCAAGATTCGGACGATTTCGAAATAAGAAACTTAAGAACTTTAAAAAGGAAACTTGACTAAGGACTTTGCCTTGTGATTTCTGACCATATGAGAGCTTTCATGTGGTTTAGATATGCATTCTAATACATGTGAGTCATGACTATGAGACGCTTTACTTGTATTATGTTACCCATGTTGATTTGGTGCAACTTTTGATGAAAACATAGAATGTGAAGGATAATGACATCAAATACCATGTGGATTATGTATTGATCATACGAGCATGTGTATTAAAGTTCATTATACCTATAAGCATATTAACATAGACCTCGTTTGGTCAAAGCGTGAATTTCGCATATGCACGTATTCATAAGAAATGAATTTCTGAAGCATGAACTACGTGATTAAAGTATATGTGTGTAGTATACTCGAGCATGTATATTAAATATTGTTTAGCCTTGTTATGTGATAACATAACTTTGGTAACCGATTTTGAAGCATGAACGTGTATTGCTTAAAGTATGTGAATGGTCGGTATAAAGACATATGATTTTGAAGCATGAACGTGTATTGCTTAAAGTATGTGAATGGTCGGCATAAAGACATATGATTTTGAATTAAATAGGGTGAGCATGCTAGGATTCAAACTTAAAAGTATATTCTTGAAGCATAATTAATTTGAAATGCTAAATATTCAAACCTATGTTGATGTATAGAAACCAGGTGTTCTAAAATTATTAAATCAAGGACATAGTTAATTGTTTATAGACTCAGTCATAGTGATTGACTTACATGAATTACGTGATTAACTTATATGATAAGTAGATGCTTGTAAGTATTGACTTATATTGGTTTACACATGCTAATTGAAAGGCGGACTTATTAATGTTAGGTCGTTTCAACGCAAGTTAATTAAAGCTAGAACTTAATTGTAGCTGAGCAATCAGGCAAGTCTCCGAACTTCACTCTTTGGTTGTACAAGTTCTTTAATTCTTATTGTGCAAGTTCCTATCCTTCTCATATTGTATTGAGCAGGTTACTATCGTATTGACAGTTAATTATTTAAAGCTTGAACTTTATTTCCAAGCATGCTATTAGGTGGTTTAATTACTTTACAATTATTCCACATCGATATTATTGTTATTCACACTTGGTGCACTTAAGTTCGTACAGTCTTGGACTTGTACATCATTTAAAGTTCTACAATTCTTAAACTGTGTCAGTTAGAGTCTGAAACCTTGCTCGATCAGACAATTGTATAAAATTTTATAAAAGCTATCCAAACCAATTGATGGTAAGGATTCTTAGACTGAAAGAACACCCCTTATACATATAGGGGAGTACCCCAGGTATCTAGTATAAAGATACAAATAGCAGAGTTGAATGTTATGCATATACATGGCGTACGCGAGGCTGATCCCCTCAAGTACTATTCTGTAGCCAGTAACCAAAGGGTCAATCAGCTATTGATTCCGTTAGAGCTTTATAGTTCAAAAGTCTACTTGACTATCAGTTATTCTAAAAGCAATTATTATTCTTGCTTTCGATATTCATATTGTGGAATTCATTGTCAGATATATTCCTTTCATCATGATATATTCTTTATTGTTGTATTTAAACTTGCTGAGAAAACTTGTTGCTCATTCTTGCTATATCATGACTTATATTGCAGTTAAGCCCGAGACTTCATGGAAGGACAAGGATAAAGGGAAGATGTAGGATTAGTTTGCAAGGAGCAGACTTTATCTTTATGTTTAATTAAATTACTGGTATGTAATATGAACCCTAATGACTATTCTAGGGTAATGTTTGTATGTTTGTATTTAAGGTTATCGAATCTTGGGACTAGTAACACCTTTTGAATGAACGGCGTATGTTTATTATATTCCGCACTTTAGTTATCGTATGTTGTTTAGAGGTGGATGCTTAGTATTATTTCGTGACGACCGGACCGGGGTCAGAGGACCCGGATTCGGGGGTGTCACAGGTTGGTATCAGAGCTTTAGGTTATAAACATTAGGAATGCGAAACCTAAGTTATAACCTTAGTAGAAAACTCAAGTAGAGTATGTAAGTGATGGGTTGAGGATATCCATTGAGTCTTATTGTGATACTGAAGTTGTTTATTTAAATCAACTATGATTGATAGACATCCTAAACTTCTTAATGCTAACATAAATAGCATATCACATAAAGTCTAATGTTTTCTTCCTTTCCTCAGGATCATGCTGCCTAGGAGACTACCGCGGAACCAGAGGGAGGAAGGATCCGTTAATAATGGCGGAGGGGAAAATGTCGACCCTATGCAGAACTTCGTTAACTTATTAACAGAGGCAATGCAGAACAGACCTCAGCCAGCAGCAGGGCAGCCAGGACATCACTTGGCGAGCTTTAAGGACTTTAAGTTGGTAGGACCTCCGGAATTTCAAGGAACCTTAGACCCAATCGAAGCCCAAACCAGGATAGAAGAGATAGAGAAAGTGTTTGAGGTCGCACGAGTGGCTGAAGCACAGAAGACGAGTTTTGCCACTTTCATGATGAAGGACAAAGCTAACTTTTGGTGGAAAGCCAATAAGGGACGAGCAGGGGAAGGAGTTATTCCTTGGGATAAATTTCAAGAGCTATTTCTCGAGAATTACTTTTCAGAGAATACGCAACAGGATATGGAAGTTAAGTTTCTGGAACTAAAACAAGGTAGTATGTCTGTCGTAAAGTACGCGGCAAGATTTAACGAGTTGGCCCGATTCGCTTCACATCAGGTTGACACGGAAGCCAGGAAGGCAAGGAGGTTCGAATTAGGACTGAAACCATGGGTGCAGAAAGCAGTCGCGGTATTAAAGATTAAGACTTACTCTGATCTACTGGAAAGGGCTATCATCGTCGAAGGAGGCAATGAAGCCATTGCTCGATTCAAGCAAGAAAAGAAGACAGGTCAGGAGGGATAGAAAGGGGGAAGCAGCGGAGGCAGCAACCCCAACAAATGAAAATGGACGGAGAGCCAATCCTCTGGAGGCAACAAGTCCAGGGGAGAGGCCAAGAAAAGTGTAAAGTGCAACAACTGTGGGAAGAATCACTCGGGGGAATGCATGAAGGGAAAGAACGCTTGTTACCGTTGTGGACAACCAGGGCACATGGCTCCTCAGTGTTCGAATAAGCAGAAAGGAGGGTGTTTCTCGTGTGGAGCCCCAGACCACCAAATCAAGGACTGCCGAAAGAAAAAGGGCGATGCAGCTAGCGGCAACCGCAACAACAATAACGGACTGAGCATCGGAGGGCCAGCTAGTCAAGCCAACAGACCAACGGCACACACGTTCAACATGACCGTTCAGGATGCGGTGGAGTCTAAGGACGTGGTGTCAAGTATCATCCCAATTAATGATATTGATGCTTATGTGTTATTTGATTCGGGTGCTACCTGCTCTTTTATTTCTGAAGAATTTGCTAAACAGTTAGACTTACCCCATGAAAGATTAGAACACCCTATGAACGTAGAAGTAGCGAACAAGGAAATTTTCCCCGTAGAATACATTCATAGGAACTGTTATACTAAATTACGAGGATTTAAGCTCAACGTGGATTTGATACCGATTCGTTTGGGGGAGTTTGATGTAATCCTTAGAATGGATTGGTTATCGAATCACGGAGCAGTTATCGACTGTAAGAAGAAGTGCGTACACCTTAAGACTCCGAATAAGTCGAAGGTGGTATTTTATGGTAGTAAATCACCGAGATAATCTCATTGTCTGACTATGATGCAAGCGCATAGATTGCTTAGGAAGGGTTGTGTAGGTTATTTGGCTCACGTGGTTGATACTCGACGATTTGAGGGTGAACTGGGTCAGATACCTATTGTAAGGAAATTCGTCGATGTCTTCCCAGAATAGATTTTGGGATTGCCACCGGATAGAGAGATTGAGTTTGTTCTTGATTTGGCACCAGGGACAGCACCGGTATACAAAGCGCCGTATCGTATGGCACCGGTAGAGATGAAAGAACTGATGGCTCAATTACAAGAGTTCTTGGATAAGGGATACATTCGACCGAGCGTATCACCGTGGGGTGTACTAGTTTTATTCGTGAAGAAGAAGGAAGGATAGCTCAGACTTTGTATCGACTACCGAGAGTTGAACAAGGTCACCATTAGAAACAAGTACCCATTGCCTAGGATTGGCGATTTGTTTGATCAGTTGAAGGGGGCGAAGTACTTTTCAAAGATTGACTTGAGGACCGGTTATCATCAACTGAAGGTGAGGCCGGAGGATATTCCAAAAATGGCATTCAGAACTCGGTATGGACACTTTGAGTTTCTGTTAATGTCATTCGGATTGACGAACGCGCCAGTAGCATTTATGGACTTGATGAACAGAGTGTTCAAACAGTATTTGGATAAGTTCGTTGTCGTATCATCGATGACATTCTGGTGTATTCAGAGACAGAGGAAGAACACGCCGAGCATCTTCGAATAGTGTTGGAGACATTAAGGAGTGAGAAGTTGTATGCAAAATTCTCCAAGTGTGAGTTTTGATTACAGAGAGTGCAGTTTTTGGGGCACATTATCGACAAGAATGGTGTTTCGGTGGATCCAGCAAAGGTAGAAGCGGTTATCAATTGGGAGCAGCCGAAGACGCCAACAGAAATCAGGAGTTTCTTAGGATTAGCGGGATACTATCGGAGATTCATCCAGGATTTTTCAAAATTAGCATCACCGTTGACCAATCTTACCAGAAAGACAGTTATGTTCGTTTGGACGGAGAAGTGTGAAGAGAGTTTCCTAGAATTAAAGAAGAGGCTTAGTCAAGCACCTGTGTTAGCTTTACCGGATAACACGGGAGGGTTCGTAGTGTATAGTGATGCGTCACACAAGAGTCTTGGCTGTGTACTGATGCAATACAGCAGGGTCATTGCGTACACTTCACGTCAGCTGAAAGATTATGAAAACGGTTATCCGACTCATGACCTGGAATTAGCAGCAGTAGTTTTTGCCTTGAAGATATGGAGGCATTATTTGTATGGTGAGAAGTGTGAGATATATACGGACCACAAGAGTCTGAAGTATATCTTCACGCAGAAAGAATTAAACATGAGGCAGTGCCGATGGCTAGAATTGATCAAAGATTATGATTGTGAAATTCTATACAATCCAGGCAAAGCAAATGTGGTGGAAGATGCCTTGAGTAGAAAAGGCAGAGAGAAGTTATTGAAGTTAACTATTCAAGAGGAATTGGTGAAGGATTTTGAACGACTAGACGTGGAGGTTAAGTATTCGATGGAGACCAAGGAGAAATTTTTTATAGTGACAGCGAGCCCGACTTTATTAGATAAGGTTAAGGAGGCACAAGAGAAGGACGAAGATTGTGATATTATCAAGAAGCGGATTGTTGAAGGTGATGATTTGAAATTCAAGATTGATAGCATTGGACTGCTAAGGTTTGAAGGACGAATTTGGGTACCGTTAGTACCAGAACTGAGAGAAGAGATTGTGCAAGAAGCGCACAGTACGAGATACTCGATACACCCAGGAAGCACGAAGATGTACCAAGACTTGCGTCATCACTTTTGGTGGCCAAACATGAAGAGGGAGGTTGCAGAATGCGTAAGTAGGTGTTTAACTTGTCAAAAAGTTAAGGCAGAGCACCAACGACCAAGCGGGTTATTACAACCGTTAGAGATTCCAGAATGGAAATGGGAGCACATCACGATGGATTTTGTGGTGGGACTTCCAGCAACACAGAAAGGGCACGACGCCATATGGATAATTGTAGATCGTCTTATAAAGTCAGCTCACTTTTTACCAATTAAGATTAAGTATAGTTTGAACCAGCTTGCCAGATTATATGTCAAGGAAATTATCTCGCGACATGGGGTGCCGGTATCTATTGTATCTGATAGAGATCCGCGATTCACGTCGAATTTCTGGAAGAGTCTTCAAGAGAGGTTGGGGACACAGCTACGAATGAGTACCGCGTATCATCCGCAGACCGATGGGCAAAGCGAGAGAACAATTCAAACACTTGAAGACATGCTTCGAGCTTGTGTGATGGACTTCAAGGGTAGTTGGGAGGATCACCTTCCATTAATAGAGTTCGCGTACAACAATAGTTATCACGCTAGTATCGGAATGCCACCGTACGAAGCGCTATATGGGAGAAAATGTCGAACACCGTTGTGTTAGGACGAAGTTGGTGAACGTCGACTGTAGAGATTATCAAGGTGATAAGAGCCCGACTGGTAGCAGCTCAAGATCGCTAGAAGAAGTATGCGGACTTGCATCGCAAGAAGAAAGAATTTAAATTAGGAAGCTATGCTTTTCTGAAAGTATCTCCTTGGAAGGGGAAGATTCGTTTTGGGAAGAAGGGCAAGTTAAGCCCTAGGTTCATAGGACCGTTCGAGATTCTGAGGCGAGTCGGTGAAGTGGCGTACGAGGTGGCGTTACCTCATGAACTTGAGCACATTCACAACGTGTTTCATGTGTCAGTGTTGCGGTCGTATAAACAAGACTACAAGCACGTTATCTCCTATGAGCCTATCCAAGTAGAGAAAGACTTATCATACGAAGAAGTTCCTGTCCAGATACTAGATAGGAAGGAACAGAAGCTGAGGAATAAGATCATTCATTCTGTTAAGATTCTTTGGAGGAATCACGCAGTTGAAGAAGCTACATGGGAGCTAGAAGAGAAAATGAGAGCGAATTATCCGTTTTTATTTGAGTAACCTTATTTTTACAATTCCGAGGACGGAATTTTTATAAGGGGGGAAGGAAGTAACGACCATGAATTTTAAACTCCTTATTTATTAAATATGTGATTTAATTTTTAATGAGTTAGTTTTGTGAGTTTATTTAAACCTTATGTGGTGGTGAGAATTGTGAAATGATTAAAGAAAGTCACTAATGAGTTATTTAAATTAGTGGACTAACCTTAAGGATTTAATATCAGAGAATTGATGAGATTATTAATAATTAAATATTCACCTTATTTGAATATCGTGGCAGGATTTGAACGTGTTTGATTAATTTCAATTATGATTAATTAATCGATAATGTGTTGTTTAATTATTATTATGAATAAATAATAATTAATGAGTAAGAGAACTAATAATATAATATTATTATATTTACTTAATTTATTGTTATACACAAGTATGCGATATATTAAACCTTATAATATATGGTGGTTACCTTTATGTTATATAAAGTGCATGTGACACATTAATATGACTATACATTATAACCTATATAGTAAGAATAATTACATTATGAGAGTTACATATTAATGTTTATGTGACAATACATGTGTGGGAAAACATTAATGTATACCTCATCAACATATAGTAATATCAATAAATAATTGATCTCACTAAGTTATTATAATGATAACAGTTATAATAAGGAGTAATAATAATACCCAATTACTTTACATTCGGTATTAAGGAAAATGTGCATGGATTATATGTTGTGTACCTATTCATTATTAATTGCTATTTGAAATAACATGGTAACAACCATTTAAATATATATAGAATGGATACATGTAGCTTAAGTATATACTATGTGTGTATATATATCATATAACCTAAGTGTATTATATTATATAGCCTAAGTATGGGCATAGATTATACACACATTGCACGATATCTGAGATTAGTGGTTGTCCCATAATTAGAGTTCCGTCCTTAATTTCCTCTCCTTCACGTGGACAACCACAAGCTTACACTAGCCTACTCCCTTCTCAAACTCAGCAATCCTAGCTAATGATCTCAAGGGGTGTGGGATTCATGATGAATCCACCCACTCTCAACCACCAATCCTTAACCATTGCACAAATACTCATTCCTTTGGTTTAATTTAATGGAGAATTGCAAAGTCTGTGTAAATATTTATCTATAAATATAGCTCCTCTTCTTCTCATATTCATTTGCTGAGGATTTCAATTGAGTTAGGAAGGAGTATTATAGTAACATTGTGAGTATCATAGTAGCATTATAGATTTTGTTTAGCAGCAAGTTCATTTACAGAGGTATAACTCCATTTTTGATTTTTGTAAAATTCTTAATCTTTGATTCTTGGAATTAAGCATGTAATTATTGATAATTGATTGGAATATGTTGGTTAAGTGTTGTACAAGATGTTAAATATGTTAGAATTACAATATGTTATGTTAGAATCAATTTTCGTAGGAAAATTTCTGAGTTGGGCTAAGTTCTGCCGTTGCTGGGCAGCAACTGTCACTGGCCAACAGCCTGTGCAGCTGCGCCAGTTATGTACTGGCTAGCGGCACAGCTGCGCTGGGCCCTGGACAGAGTTTCCTGCTTCTGTTAAGCTGCTGCTATGTACTAGCATGTAGCATCACTTAGGACAAGCTTGTGAACATGATTTAACTTGTACAATGACATGATATAAGTATGTATTTCTTGATACTACATGCATAATGATAACTATGTTAGTATGTACACCATGAAAGGAAAACTTGTGATTTGTAACGAAACTTATAGATTCAATTATGAATTTAGACACATACGGGGCATGTATATGTTCTGACATTTTGTACATGATAGTGTGGTTTATATTGACATGAAATGCGAATCTAAAGTGTGTTCACACACTAGCATACGTGATTGCAAGATTCGGACGATTTCGAAATAAGAAACTTAAGAACTTTAAAAAGGAAACTTGACCAAGGACTTTACCTTGTGATTTCTGACCATATGAGAGCTTCCATGTGGTTTAGATATGCATTCTAATACATGTGAGTCATGAATATGAGACGCTTTACTTATATTATGTTAGCCATGTTGATTTGGTGCAACTTTTGATGAAAACGTAGAATGTGAAGGATAATGACATCACATACCATGTGGATTACGTATTGATCATGCGAGCATGTGTATTAAAGTTCATTATACCTATAAGCATATTAACATAGACCTCGTTTGGTCAAAGTGTGAATTTCGCATATGCACGTATTCATAAGAAATGAATTTCTGAAGCATGAACTACGTGATTAAAGTATATGTGTGTAGTATACTCGAGCATGCATATTAAATATTGTTTAGCCTTGTTATGTGATAACATGACTTTAGTAACCGATTTTGAAGCATGAACGTGTATTGCTTAAAGTATGTGAATGGTCGGCATAAAGACATATGATTTTGAATTAAATAGGGTGAGCATGCTAGGATTCAAACTTGAAAGTATATTCTTTAAGCATGATTAATTTGAAATGCTAAATATTCAAACCTATGTTGATGTATAGAAACCAGGTGTTCTAAAACTATTAAATCAAGGACAGAGTTAATTGTTTATAGACTCAATCATAGTGATTGACTTACATGAATTACGTGATAAACTTATATGATAAGTAGATGCTTGTAAGTATAGACTTATATTGGTTTACACATGCTAATTGAAAGGCGGACTTATTAATGTTAGGTCATTTCAACGCAAGTTAATTAAAGCTAGAACTTAATTGTAGCTGAGCAATCAGGCAAGTCTTCGAACTTCACTCTTTGGTTGTGCAAGTTCTTTAATTCTTATTGTGCAAGTTCCTATCCTTCTCATATTGTATTGAGCAGGTTACTATCGTATTGACAGTTAATTATTTAAAGCTTGAACTTTATTTCCAAGCATGCTATTAGGTGGTTTAATTACTTTACAATTATTCCACATCGATATTATTGTTATTCGCACTTGGTGCACTTGAGTTTGTACAGTCTTGGACTTGTACATCATTTAAAGTTCTACAATTCTTGAACTATGTTAGTTAGAGTCTGAACCCTTGCTCGGTCAGACAATTGTATAAAATTTTATATAAGCTATCCAAACCAATTGATGGTAAGGATTCTTAGACTGAAAGAACACCCCTTATACATATAGGGGAGTACCCCAGGTATCTAGTATAAAGATATAAACAGCAGAGTTGAATGTTATGCATATACATGGCATACGCGAGGCTAATCCCCTCAAGTACTATTCTGTAGCCAGTAACCAAAGGGTCAATCAGCTATTGATTTCGTTGGAGCTTTATAGTTAAAAAGTCTACTTGACTATCAGTTATTCTAAAAGCAATTATTATTCTTGCTTCCGATATTCATATTGTGGAATTTATTGTCAGATATATTCCTTTCATCATGATATATTCTTTATTGTTGTATTTAAACTTGCTGAGCAAACTTGTTGCTCATTCTTGCTATATCATGACTTATATTGCAGTTAAGCCCGAGACTTCATGGAAGGACAAGGGTAAAGGGAAGATGTAGGATTAGTTTACAAGGAGCAGACTTTATCTTTATGTTTAATTAAATTACTGTTATATAATATGAACCCTAATGACTATTCTAAGGTAATGTTTGTATGTTTGTATTTAAGGTTATCGAATCTTGGAACTAGTAACACCTTTTGAATGAACGACGTACGTTTATTATATTCCGCACTTTAGTTATCGTATGTTGTTTAGAGGTGGATGTTTAGTATTGTTTCGTAACGACCGGACCGGGGTCAGAGGACCCGAATTCGGGGGTGTCACAGGTTATGTAATAAAAGCTAAAAGTTATTGAAGAAATGAATGGAGGAAGATATATATAAATGTTGTTAAGTTAACGTGTTGAAGTTATTCAACAATAAAATTGTGAAAGAGATTTTGTGAAAATCGAGTAAGGGAGGTTTCGTTGATTCTGAGGACGGAATCCTTATAAGGAGGGAATGATGTAACATCCCGAATTTTTAAGAATTTATAAATGAGAATTTAATAAATAAAATTCTTATTATCTGATGTTTTGAGTTTGAGTATGTGTATACGTGTCATATATTGTGAAATATGTGAATTGATGTGAAGAGGATTTTAAATATTAATTTTAATATTTATTAAATTAAAATAAATAATTTAATTGAATTATTTATTGACTTAAATAAATAATTATGTGATTAATATGGAGTAGTGTAATTAAGTGCATTATATTAATTAAATGATTATTTAATATTTAATTTAATTAATATGTAATGATTTTATGTTATAGTTCTACTTTTATTGAGATAATTAAATTAGATGTAGTGATGTGGTAATTGTTATAATAAGTTATAATTAGCGAGTAATTATAATGTGACAACTTTATGTGATTAATTGATGTTAAACTTTTAATTAATTAAATTAATGTTAAGATTTAATTAATTAAAGGATAACATTAAAAAGATGTGTTAAAGGATTTATTAAAAGAATAAAAAAAAAATTAAAACCAGTTTTCCCAAACAAGGCCCTTGCATTGTTTTAAATCCGTTTTGCCAAACGGGGCCTTAACTACTAAAAATCTATTTTAAAAATAACTTGTTTTGCCAAACAAGCCTTAGGGCTTTTTAAATTCCAAAATTTGTAACTCATGTATTAAGTATAATTAATATATTTATTATATGGGTTAATTAATTAGCAGTCATATTATATTAGTATATGTATTATCAGTTATATGAGTTTACACTAAGTTATTCTAAGTCTAAACTAAAAGAGGAAAAGAGAAAGGGAGAAACAAAGAAGAGAGTTCAGAGAAAGTTGAGAAGAGAAGAAATTCTCTAAGGAGTTGAGAACATTTTTGAGAATCAAGGAGGAAGAAGAAGATTGTTAATCAAAGTTGTTAATCATCTTCTATTCTAAGAATTGAAGGTAATAATCTAGCCTTAGAAACTCTAGTTTATTATTTCTTGAGTTTTTCATAAAAATGAATTTTTACGATTTATTTGTTAAGGAATCTATAATATAGGTTCATGAGTATGAATAATTTGGTCTATGTGGTTATAAGTGAGTTTTCTGAAATCAAATTCATGAAAATAAGATTTATATGAAGAATTGTGTTCTTATGAGTATTTATTATATTGGTTGATTTTAGAATGAAAATTGATGATGTAGTATGTATTAATATGCAAAATTAAAAGATGTTCATGATGCTATCTTCAATAACGAAAATAATGCATGTATTATGAATGGAATCGGTTGAGAATTGAAATTTTGGTGAATTGTTTTGTTAAAAGTATAAGTTTTATGAAAATAGCAATTTACAATGAATTAACTTGAAAAATAGTTTCTTAAATATCAAAATTAGTGTTTGCTTGTGATATATTATATAAATTGATCATAGATTATAATAATATATCAAGAAACAAACAAAATATGATTTGAATCATGTGATTTGGGTTAAAAACAAACTCACAGTGTTAATTTTCGTTAAGAACGCTTAAAAATGGTGTTTTCTTCATAATCATGAAACTAGGTGTTTTTATTATGTGTTGTGGTGTTATTGTATGTTAAAATCATGTTAGAAGTGTAAGATTTTGTTTGTATAAAGTTTCATGTACATTGTGTTAGTTAAAATCAGACTTTGGTGCGAAAAAAATAAGCCAAATTGGCTTATTTCTTTGCAAGTTCGAGAGCCGGGGAACCCAAAGTCAAGGGGCCCCACCCCAGTGGGATTTTTGGCCTAGAAACTCCCACCCCAGTGGGGCTGCAAGCTGTCCGGAGTGGTTTAAGTAGTGTAATACAAAACTTCTTTAACCTCCTGTAGTAAAACAGCCATAACTTTTTCATACGAACTCCGATTAAGAAGATTCAAGATGATCTGGAATGAGCACGAGTAGGCCTACAACTTTCGTATTTTAACTTTTTTGATTTGAGGTCGTCTTTGTGACTGGTGCGTATTCGGAGGGAATCGGAGGGCGTCAGACATGCACATACGCAAGTATAGTGCTGTCGACTATAATAGATGTTGTTCTAAGTTATAAAACATAAATCTTAGTAAATATAATGATGCTTAACATTAATAAATGATGTATTAGATAAGTTATATAAGCACACTAAGCATACACAAGAGTGACAAATCGGACGTGTGATGAATGAACGTCAAAACGTCGTGACAAGTGTTAATGTACATAAAAAGTGTTTCAATTCAACTGAAATGAATACTATAAGATATGGAAAGGGGTTAATATAAAATCAATAAGGAGTCTTAGCAAGACTTAAACACTTGAATGAACTTCGAGTATGACTAATAAGCAAAATAGTGAGATATAAATTGAAAGTTAACACAATCTAATTGAACATTGTGTATTAATTAACAGGAAAGATTATGAGATGTAGAGTAAAATTACATTACAACTACTATATGTTGTTATGTGACTAATAGTTGATGTGCATGATTATATAATTGTGTAGGGCACGTGAAGTGCAGATAGCTGTAAGCTGTTAAACTGTTATTGGTTAACAACGATCAAGGAAAGTCCTTCAGTTCCTATTTTCTACGTGAACTTGATGATGAACTATTTTAAATTATTTTGCAAAGAGCATGATATGTTATATATGTTGCAAGCATGAAATGTTAAAGTCAATTTATGACTACATTGATTGATTAAAGAATGTTGATTGTGTAAGGAACTCAATCTTTATATTTGTTATATGAATTAAAGCATGTATGACATGCTACTTTAATCTCTTCAACCCAA
This sequence comes from Panax stipuleanatus, assembly GCA_020205555.1. Lineage (NCBI taxonomy): Eukaryota > Viridiplantae > Streptophyta > Magnoliopsida > Apiales > Araliaceae > Panax > Panax stipuleanatus. The sequence continues at coordinate 4,799,790 of CM035116.1, forward strand.
ACCTTCAATTCACGTTCTTGTATTGTTATTAAAAATTGTTCAAGTCCTCTTTGATTGAAGAAATTGTTAATTGATGAGTATATGATGATATATATGTTAGTATATGTTTAAAATATGGTTTATATCATGTATTCATGTGCTAGAGTAAACAATTTTATATAAACATGCTATAATTAGAGTTTTCCATTAACGGGTGTTTTGAGTTCTCTGTAAAACAACTATTGTATGATCAATGCATGAATTTATGATTTATGTGTATATAAATGTTAAGATATAATCATAACATGTTTTCTACCATCTATATATGTTTTCAAACCATCAATTTTATGTAATTATGTTTTAATTGAGTTTTTCAAAAGTTATAGAGTATAAAAGTTGTATATATGGCCCTTATGGCCCTTACGAACAATTGTATGCCATGGATGATTTGTTTAACATAAATTTGACAGTAGATTATGATAATACATGTTAAAACAATGAAAACAAACTTTGAACGGACGGATTCAGAGTTATAACAAATCCGTGACGTCAAATTTCGTGTTTTTCTTTAAAACCGTCAAGAACACCAAGAACAGTGAAATTTCATGATTTGATTCGAGTAATTGCATGATTTAAGATGTTAAAAACATGTTAGTAACATGGTATGATATTTCTATGAAGTTTATACTTCATAGAAATCACTGTGTTAGTTTAATTTGCATTTAATTGGGCTAAAAACTGTCAAAAGCGCGAACTGTTGCTGAACCGCAAGGGCATGCCCGCCCCAGCTAGCTTTATGCCCGTCCCATCTGGCCCCATGAAGATTATACCCCCCCAGTGGGCCTAACCCCCGCCCCAGCGGGCCTAACCCCCGCCCCAGCGGGGGTAGTGTAGAGAAAAAAAATTCTATTTTGACCTCCTCTAGTAAAATAAGCATAACTTCTTCATACAAACTCCGATTAAGGCGATTCAAGATGATTCGGAAAGATAACGAGTAGACCTACAATTTTTGTTCTTTAAGTGTTTCGATTTGAAGTCGTTAACATGGGTCAAAATTCTCATCTTTGTGACTAATGCGTATTCAGAGGCAATCGGAGGGCGTCAGACATGCACGTACGCAAGTGCAGTGCTCTCGACAATAAAAGATGTTGTTCTAAGTTATAAAAATAAATATTATATGATTTGAATTTTATGTTAATAAACTAAGTTATTGACATGTATAAGATAATGTAAAGGTTCAAGTTAACAAACTAAGTGTGAACTTGAATATTGTGATTGTAAAACTTGATTATGATTGTTTAAAGGGTTATACATGTGTGATATGCATATTGTGAGTTTATATTCATGTTATGTGGTTAGTCAACGAGTAATATTATAAACCAAGTTGTAAGTTGAACTTAAGTGAATAGTTCAACAGTTAAACATGGTAGTTATGAAAACTAATCGATGTCATATACATAATGTAATGTGTAGGACGTTGAGGAATTGAATTGTAACTATATTTGTAGCTTGCGCACGAGGCAAGTTTCCTTACCCTAACTCGTTTACGATTATGCAAGTTTCTAAACCCTGCTTTTACATTGAGCAAGTATTCTATCCCTAACTCATTATCGTTAAGCAAATTTTCTTATTTAAACTCTTTAAGTTGAATAAGTGTTCTATTCCTTATTCTTATGTCAAGCAAGTTACTAAACTCAAAGTTTACTTTTATTGAGCAAGTTTTCTATTCTTGAAATATTATCATGATACAAGTTCTTATACTTGTTAGTTAAGTTTAGATTTCATATGAGATATTATATTACCTTTAAAAGCATGATTCCATTTATACAATACTTATTCGATTGTATACTCTGAAGAAGTTATTATTCAATTTGAATATCGTTTATTGTTGAACCTTGTAAGACTAGCGAACCCTTATTGATTCGACTAGTCCATAGTTGATGAACATTCTAAATTCTAGAACTATTATCTAGCTTATCCAAACCAAACTTCCTTTAGTACGGACTCTGATGTCAAACTGAGATGAACAACCCTATTATAGGGGATTGACGATGCTTTAGCGTTAAGATATTGTGCACAGTATGGTACTAAGGGTTGATCCCCCTAAGTACGAGAAGTAGAGTCCATAGTCTTATGACTGTTAAAGTTTTAAAGTATAAACACTTTATAAACTAGGACATAGTTCGAGGTCTTATGACCCTCAGATGTTCTTTTGTTTCTTGTTATTCATTTTTGACTCAAAAGTCGAGTTTTCCTTATTCAGAAGTCTTTGATTCACTCGCATGTTATTATATTATTGTTATATTGTTATACTCATGGGCAATCGTGCTCACTCTTGCGTAATAATAATATTGCAGTTAAGAACAAAAGGTCTGACGAGCCTTCTTCTAGCAAAGGCAAGGGCAAGTTCAACAAGTGATGAAAACTTGTTGTTTATTTGATATGTCATTGTTTAAGACTTATGTTAAAGTTGTGTAAGACTATTTATTTGTTTACGTTTTCACATTTAAGATATAAGGTTAGTATGACCTGGGATTGATTATGTATTTATTATTCAGATGTTGTAACCCCATAAGGGGAGATGATGGATTTATTTATATCTATTTCATGGTTTGCATTTATTATGGGTAGATAGATAGATAATATTTTGTACAGTGAACACCAAATCCCGTGGAAATTGAAGTACCCGAATTTGGGGGTGTCACAGGTTGGTATCAGAGCTGTAGGTTATGAACCTTAGGTGGGGGAAAACTTAAGGTAGTAGCCTTTTAAGAGATCGAGAACATAGTAATGATAAACTCTTATCGAGTTCTAAGAAAGATAATAACTTACCTTATATGCTACGTGTTTATACTTATATACTCGAGTATCGATTAGCATCACATAATAACTAAGACGTAAAATTTAATTTGTCAGGATGTCGGATGCTGGAGAACTTAGTTAGCCTAGGGACATTGTACCCCGAGAGGCTAGGGAGGAGGAGCCCCAAGACATTCACACAGTCTGGGAGCAGTTGATTCGACGAGAGCCATCTCCTTTGATCATAGTCGTTGGTCGGGAGCATGAACCGATGTTCGATTCAGATGAGGACGCTGAGTAGATAGAGATTCATGCTGAGGTAGCTGAGGAGGATGAGGAAGACCCTAAAGAGTTCCCATCGAATTCTATCAGTGCTGAGATGTGTGACGAACCGTATGACCATAACATAGAGTTATGAGATACTGTTCAGGAGCTGAGGGAGCAGACAGTTACTCAACAGTCTACCATCGAGCAGAAGGATGGTGAGATGGAGGCTCTTTACACACATCTTAGAGACGTAGAGTGGGAGTTGATCCACGAGAAGGGCCAAGGTGAAGAAAAGTCAGAAGAGATAGGGAAATTAAAGAATGAATTGAAAGAGAAATTAGCAAGGCTTGCCATAGCAGAGGATGCTTGGGTGAGAGATTCACGACGTGCAGATCTTGCAGAAGATAACTGTAGGGCGAAGAAGGCCAAGCTTGAGGTGTCGCACTATATGCTTCAAAATGCAATTGATGAGGCCTATGATTGGGTTATGAGATATCCAGTTCAGTTCGAAGGTCTACCCTAGTATATGCTGGATCGCAGGACGATGTCCCGTATTATGGAAGAAGAGCGTAGCAAAGCTGTTCAACGCCTTAGTAGGCAGTGATAGGAACAATTTGATTATGTGAAAACCTATTTGGTAGTTAATAATGTAAATTTCGATGTGTTTATAAACAGAGGAATATTTTGATGATTTAAATCATGTAGATTCTTTATCTCAGGATAGTTGATGTAAATAGCAGTGATGCTATCGTATTATGTTAAAATTTTTGATTAAATAAAATATTAGAGTTTATTTGAGATAATGTGTTAAGTGATTATGTTTAAATGTTTAAGTTAAGCCTTAAACATTTAAGGGATTGAATAAAGATCTAATTAGCATATATCTTAAACAAAAATATGCTGCCGAGAAGAAGACTAAACCGTCAACCGACCCAAGAAGGGTCAACGAACAAAGACGACGCCAATGCTAACGCTAACCCCGTGCAGCAGTTGGTGAACTTACTGGCCGGAGCAATTAACAATCGACCTCAAGCTCCACCAAATACCTCGTTTAAGGACTTCAAAGCGGTGGGACCGCCAGAATTTAAAGGCTCTACGGACCCGATAGAAGCTCAGACTTGGGTTTTGGAGACGGAGAAAGTTTTCGATGTCGCCAGAGTCAGTGAGCACCATAAGACCTCATACGCAACGTTCATGTTAAAATCAGAAACCAACGTTTGGTGGCAGGCAAATAAGGTTTGAGGAGGATAAGGCGTAATAACCTGGGAGAGGTTTAAAGAAATGTTTTTCGAGATGTATTTCCCGACCAGCTCACAGAACCTGATGGAAGTATAATTTCTGGAGCTCAAGCATGGGAATATGTCGGTACCAGACTATGCAACAAAATTCAATGAGTTGGCTAGGTTTTCCACGTATCAAGTGCACACCGATGAGAGGAAGGCTAGGAGGTTTGAATAGGGCATGAAGCCCTGGTTGTATAGCAAAGTGTCAATGTTCCAATTGAACACTTTTGTTGGGGTACTGGAGAAGGCCATCCTAGCTGAAGGTGGTAGCGACGTCGTGACCAAGTATAACTAGGATCAGAAGAAGAAGAAGAATGAGAGTGAAGGAAATACAAAGGCTAAAGGCAGCAACACGGGAGGAAATAACAATAAGAAGAGGAGGTGGACTGACAACTTTTCAACTGGAAATCAGCAAGGAGGTCAGAAGAAAAGAATCGAAGTATGTCCGACCTGCGGGAAAGCTCACATGGGGATCTGTATGAAGGGAAAACGGGTGTGCTATAATTGTGGTTAGGAATGCCACATAGCACCTAACTGTCCTAACCTAAAGAAGGGCGCCTGCTTCACTTGTGGCTCAAAGGTTCACTTGGCTAGGGACTGTCCAAAGAAAAGATCTAGAGGGAATGAACAGGAGGGAACAAGGGAAACTGTGACGACCCCAAATTTGTGTAACATCGAACATAGGATATGGTGCTCACGGTACATCACACACCATCATCTAACTAAGTAAACTTCATGTAATTACATAATTCTTCAAATAAAATCCCAAGTCTTCACAACCTTACATAACTTAAACTTAAACTTAGCGTTTATCGCTACATTACATCAAATGCGAAAATATAAACTTATTACATAAATAACTTTCATTATTTCATCTTAGTCTTTCCCTTGTTATTGCCTGAGCCCTCAGCCTTCTCATCCTTGATTGAAATGTTTAAGCAAGAATGAGCACAAATTGCCCAGCAAGTATATAAAATAGTTTAATAATAAACATCAAGGGTAGAAGTATATGTATTTGGTATTTCTCAACAATTGAAAGAATTCTCAAGAGATAAACATGAATATCAAGGGTAAGAGTTTTAGAACTTTCAATAGCATATTAAGGGGTGTTAATACCTTTAATATTATTTTGTTTCATCGAAAACCATTAGATGTTTTATCAATCAGATAGATTGTAAAACATTCTCCGCAAGTACTCCAGGTGATCAGCCTATCGTACCCTACATTGTGCACACATATGAAATTTAAACGCATAAGCGTAAATGGGACTATATGTCCGACATCTGTTCGCCCCGTTATTCGGATTGTTCATCTTAGTATTAATGCGAGACCGCACCAAAGCAATTTGGATTGGTACACTTTAATAGCTACAATGAGTTTGAATTGTTCAAATAATATAACTTTCGTATCTATAATATCTAGCCGGAACAAAAGGCCAGAAAGCATACTTGAAAATAGTTCATTAATGATTAAGAACTTTAAAGCATAACTATTGAAATAGCAATCGAGTAATCTTCAATAAAGCTTGCACAATATTTGGATTTGTATAACTTACGACAGAGGAAACTTGTATATATAAATAAATAGCACAAGTTTGGATACTTACAATCTCTACAATAAATTAAATAAAGATTGTATATTTGTTCAATAGAAAATAGAATCAAGAAACTTGCCTGATAAGTCTTCAACAGTTAACGCTATCTACTAGTCCTTCACGTAACCTATTTATTTACGTCACGTTAAGCAACTAAGTATTCAAAATACAATTTTAAGGATAATTGTTTCCTTTTATTTTAATTAGAATATTAATCTAATTCTCATTCTATAATTATAAATAAATCACATAGCATGTTGCATCGAATAAGTCAAAGTGTTAAACTTTTTTAAAATATGGGAAAAAATAATTTTCTACAACCCGACCCGGATCGGCACAGCTGCGCAGGTTTAACCCTTATGAGCGGCGCAGCTTCGCTGCTCAACAATCCCAGAAAACTTTGAATGGCGCAGCTGCTCTGTGCATGGCGCAGCTGCGCTGCTCATCGTTTCCAGAAATTATTTTCCTGTCAAGAAGCCTACTCCACGATTTAATTCCCGCTAAACGACTGATGATATGACCCTGATAATTGGACACCATAAACTTTATACAGCATAATATTTTACAAAAATTAAACATGCATAAAACTAACACGTTACGACCACAAACCAGCAACCAAGATAAGCGTGCACGACTGCTTTCCAGACTTAAAAAACTCTGGGTTTTCCAGAATCTACAGCTTTTTCCATATTATCATGCCTGCTTCCGAAAATCATATCTTGCTCATTTTAACTCCGTTTCTTTTGAAACTTGGTCAGGTTAGACATCATACTACATAGTATTTTACAAAATTATTACATACAACAATCGGGTCACTTAAGCTATGATTTCAAATCTCCAAAAAACCCAAAAAATCACAGAACACTAGTTAAACCTAACTTGACAAAAATCCGTGATTTCGATTCTAGCATGCAATTGAAATGCTCATACTTTCCAGATCATTTATAGTAGCATATTTACATATGTTACGACATTCAACTTCACTAAGTTTCCACGTTTTGATTCTTTTAACATGTTAGAGGCATATTATCAAACACTTAGCATGCATACTCTAATTTTCTCAATTTTGGAACTTGAAAGTCATGATTTGAACCAGAACTTGTGTTCTTATTACACCATAATTATCAGACAACAATTACATAACATCACATAATATAAACAGAGCATTCTTCATAATCTATATGCACTTTCTTTACTATTTTTTCTTAAAAACGTAAAAATGGTTCATGTCATACCTCTTGATGAATTTACTTCTTGAAGTAATCTGATTGAAGCCTCACTCCTAGCTTGTTTTTCTCTTCTGAAATCTCCAGAATAATCCAAAGCCTCTCAAGCTCTCATTGTCTCAATTTTTCTCTTGATATAGTTTTTAACAAAAGAGAGAAGGAATTTGGGTTGGGAGTATATATATAATTTGTTATAGTCTCTTGATTTCCCCATGATCGTCACTCTCAATTATCAGTTATACTAGTTGAGTTTATTGCATCAATTTAGTATAGAGAGGGGGTTAAGAAATGGAGAGGTTTTTGGTTTAAAGAGAAAAATGAAATACTCCCTTCTTCTTCAATTTGTATAATGCGTATACTCCCTCCCTTGTCCCAATTTGGTTGTCACAAGTGACCCATCCGATTTCTTTATTAACAAATAAAATACTATTTTAATCAATTAATAAACTATTTGACCATTTTGCCCTCCGTAGCCAAACTTTTCGATACTAATATCGATTCCTACTAAAATCGACGTTCCGGACCTCGTGGGACTATCTGTTTCGCCAAATTAGCTTTCAAAATTCATGGTTGACTTCTTACCCGAAAAAGCCAATCGGTTGACTTTGACCAAAAAGTAAACCACGACACATTTTGTGATTACAGTCTATTCTTACTAATTTTGACGTTTCAGACTCAAATATATAGTCCGCTTCTTCAAATTTCGCTCCGAACTCAAACTCGAGTTTTAACTCATTTCCTTGCATTTTATTAAAATTATTAACTACTTAATTAATTCAAATAGTTAAATTAATCTAAACCCACTATTTAAATACATCTCATCATATAACTTCAAATAAAATATATATGTATGGCTCATATACATATAGTAATAGAAATCACACAAGAGTTTCACATAAATTCGTTTATTGATAATTATTAAATTACATAACGATCTCGGATATTACATTCATCCTCCCTTATAAGGATTCCGTCCCCGGAATCATTACAAAGTTTAAACAAAAAGACTAGGGTAATTTTTCATCATTTTCTCCTCGAGTTCCCACGTAGCCTCTTCGGCATTGTGGTTCCTCCATACTACCTTTACATAATATATTATCTTATTTCTTTGAACTTGTTCTTTTCTATCAATTATTTGTACAGGGATCTCTTCATAGGTTAAGTCCTTTTCAAACTTGATGGGTTCATACTCTATGACATGCTTGTAATCCTGTTTATAGGGTCGTAAAACTGACACATGGAACACGTTGTGTACATACTCCAACACCGGAGGTAAAGTTATTTCATAAGCTACCTCACCGATTCGCCTTAACATTTCAAAGGGTCCTATGAATCTAGGACTCAATTTCCCTTTCTTCCCAAATCTCATCTTCCCTTTCCAAGGAGACACCTTCAGAAACACATAAGTGCTGACGTCGAAATCTTGTTGTTGCCGATGTTGATCAGCATATTTCTTCTGTCGATCTTGAGTCGTCCCTAATCTTGCTCGTATCGTTTTGATCACATCTGCAGTCTGCTGCACCAATTTTGGCCCTAGCAGTTGACGTTCACTCACTTCATCCCAACACAATGGCATTCTGTATTTTCTTCAATATAGAGCTTTATAAGGTGGCATACCAATGCTCGCGTGGAAACTTTTGTTGTATGCAAACTCCAACAACGGTAGATGGTCATCCCAGCTTCATTTGAAGTCCATAACACATGCTCTCAGCATGTCCTCTAAAGTTTGAATAGTTCTCTCGCTTTGCCCATCTGTCTGAGGATGATAAGCTGTGCTTAACCTCAGTTGTGTTTCCATATGCTCTTGAAAGCTTTTCCAAAAATTTACTATGAACTGCAGATCATGATCTGACACAATTGATACTAGTACTCCATGCCTGGAGGCAATTTCTTTGATGTATAGTTTTGCCAACTGATCCAAGTTGTATCTGATCTTGATTGGCAAGAAATACGCTGTCTTAGTCAATCGATCAACGATCACCCACACTGCATCATAACCCTTCTGTGTAGTTGAAAGTCCTACCACGAAGTCCATCGTATTATCCTCCCACTTTCATTCTGGAATTTCTAGAGGTTGAAGTAACCCGCTCGGTTTCTGATGTTCTGCCTTGACTCTTTGGCATGTTAAACACCTGCTGACGCACTCTGCAACCTTTCTCTTCATATTGGGCCACAAATAATGTTGGCGAAGATCCTGGTACATCTTTGTGCTTCCCGGGTGGATTGAGTAACTTGAACTATGAGCTTCTTGCAAAATTTCTTCCTTTATTTCAGATACTGCTGGCACCCAAATCCTCTTCTCGAATCTTAATAACCCATCACCATCCACATTGAATTTAAGCTCTTCCCCATCTAAAATTCTTTTCCTCACCTTTTCACATTCTTCATCGCTGCTTTGTGCTTCCTCTATTTTTTCCAATAGAGTCGGGTGAGCCTCCATTGCGAACAATTTCTCATCTGACTCCCTCAGACTCTTTATCTCTAGTTCCAATCTAGACATCTCCTTGATTAACTAAATTCTGAGTTGTTAGCATTGTCAACTTACCACTACCCTTCCTGCTTAGCGCATCTGCTACCACGTTAGCTTTCCCCGGATGATATAAGATTTCACAATCGTAATCCTTTATTAATTTCAACCATCTCCTCTGATGCATATTCAACTCCTTCTGCGTGAAGATATACTTTAGACTTTTATGGTCCGTGTATATTTCACACTTTACACCATATAAATAGTGCCTCCATATTTTTAGGGCAAATACTACTGCTACCAATTCCAGGTCATGGGTAGGATATTCCTTTTCATAATCCTTCAACTGACGCGATGCGTTCGCAATAACTTTACCATGTTGCATAAGCACACAACCAAGTCCTTTGTGTGACACATCACTATAAACCACAAAATCACCCGTATTGTCTGGTAAAGATAATAGTGGCGCTTCACTCTATCTTTTCTTTAGTTCCTAAAAACTTTCTTCACACTTCTCCGTCCACACAAATTTTACCGCCTTCTTCGTTAGATTAGTCAAAGTTCCTGCTATCTTTAAAAAATCTTGAATAAATCTTCTGTAATAGCTTGCTAATCCTAAGAAACTTCTTACTTCTGTCGGTGTCTTCGGTTGTTCCCAATTCTGTACCGCCTCCACCTTTGTCGGATCCATGGAGATTCCTTTCTTGTCAATCACGTGCCCCAGAAATTGAACTCTTTCCAACCAGAACTCACACTTCAAAAATTTTGCGTATAACTTATCCTTTCTCAACGCCTCCAACACCACTCTTAAATGTTCAGCATGATCTTCCTGAGTTTTGGAATAGATCAGGATATCATTTATGAACACAACTACGAATTTATCTAAGTATTGCTTGAATACCCGGTTCATCATGTCCATAAATGCCGCCGGCGCGTTCGTTAACCCAAATGACATCACCAGGAACTCATAGTGGCCGTAACGAGTCCTGAAAGCTGTCTTAGGTACATCTTCCTTCCGTACCTTCAACTGGTGATACCCCGTCGTCAAGTCGATCTTGGAAAAATATTTCGCTCCCTCCACTGATCGAACAGATCATCTATCATAGGTAATGGGTACTTGTTCTTGATCGTCACTTTGTTCAACTCTCGATAGTCGATACAAAGTCTTAACGATCCATCCTTCTTTTTCACAAATAAAACTAGTGCTCCCCAAGGAGACACACTCAATTGAATATACTTCCTATCTAATAATTCCTGTAACTATACCATAAGCTCCTTCATCTCCACCGGTGCCATTTTGTATAGGGCTTTTGAAATCGGTGCCGTTCCTGGTACTAAATCTATGACAAATTTGACCTCCCTATCTGGCGAAAGACCAGGAAAATCCTCTAGAAATACATCTGGAAATTTATTTACTACTTGTATCTATCCCATCTCTATCCCCACCTTCTGTGTATCGACGATATGGGCCAAATAACCTACACACCCCTTTCTTAGCAACTTCCTAGCTTGCATCATCATCAGACAGCTCGAGTGTCTCGGTGACTTACTCCCATAGAACACTACCTTAGACTGATCTGGAGTCTGAAGGTTTATACATTTCTTTTGGCAAGCTATTATTGCCCCATGGTTAAATAACCAATCCATTCCTAGAATTACATCAAATTCTCCTAATTGAATCAGAATTAGATCCACAGAAAACTTATACTCCCTGATATCTACAACAGAGGTCCTATGAATATGGCTAACGGGAATTATTTCCTTATTCGCAACTTTTATGTTTATAGGATATTCTAATTCTTCTTGGGGTAAGTTTAATCGTTGGGAGAATTCATGCGATACGAAGAAACAAGTAGCACCCGAATCAAATAATACATAAGCAAATATATCATTGATCAGAATGATACCCGAAACCACGTCTTTCGATGCGACTGCATCCTGAACTGTCATGTTGAAAGTCCTTACTGTTGGTCGATTCTGAGTTGGTGGTCTATTAATTATGAGATTTCCACCGCTTGATCCCCTTCCTCCTCCTGAATTCTTCTTTGGGCAATTCCTTGCCTGATGATCCAATGCTCCGCAGTTGAAGCATCCATTCCTCTTTGGTGCAGAGCAATTGGGAGAAATGTGCCCTTCCTGCCTGCAATTAAAGCAAACATTCTTCCCATTTTAGACATGCACCCGAGTGATCCTTCCCACATTCCTTGCATGCCTCAGTTCTCTTCTTTGTTTCCCCTGGTTTGCCTCCAGAATTTCCCCGATTGAAATTGTTTTTGTTGTTGTTGTTGTTGTTGTTCCACTTCCTTTTATTTGCACCACCGCTGCTGCTACCTTCCCCTCGATTTCCTCCTTCAATCTTCTTCTTCTTCTCCTTGTTAAATTTCATCAGGGCTTCACCTCCGCTCTCAGCGATTATAGCTTTCTCCAGAAGAGTCGCGAAGCTGTTCGTCTGCAACATCAAAAGTCTACTGTATAACCATGGTTTGAGGCCCTGCTCGAACCTCCTCGTCTTCCTCTCCTCAGTGTCGAATTGATGAGGCATGAACCTCGCCAGTTTGTTAAACTTTGCGGCGTACTGGGGTACTGTTATATCTTCTTGCTTCAGCTCCAAGAATCGCATCTCTATGCGACTCTGGATACTCACAGGAAAATAGTTTTCGAAAAAGACCTCCTTAAATCTCTCCCAAGGTATCACACCTTCTCCAGCCCTGTTTTGGTACGCCTCCCACCAGAAGTTGGCTTCACCCTTCAGCATGTACGTGGCAAAGATTATTTTCTTCTCATCTCCTACTCGGGCAATAGCAAACGTCTTTTCAATTTCTTTAATCCATGTCTGGGCTTTGATGGGTTCGGTGGTTCCTTTGAACTCAGGGGGTCCAGTGCTCTTGAAGTCCTTAAAGGTTGCCACTTAGGCCGTCGGAGGGTTATTATTATTCGGGGTTCGATTCTGTAGTGCCCCAACTAACATGTCTACAAATTATTGCATGGGGTTCGGTTGATCCCCAGCATTACCGCCTGACTCCTTTGGTATCTGTTGACGACGTCTTCCTCTAGCCATCTTCCTGTTTTAATAAACTTAATGTTTTCATCTTAGAACTTATTCCTACAGCATTCATAACTTATATAAAAACTTAATCATCACATCACATAATTAAATAAAAGCATATTTATTTAATTAAAACTATAATACCAAAGTATTTAATCATCTTATGACATTACGCCATTTACATCACTTAAACCAAAATACTTAGCAAAAATCGGAAACCAAGTATTTACATCATAAATAAGTGTTCTATACACTAATAGTAAAGGTTTCATCACAAATAAACTAAAGACCCCGCCTAATGGCGTTTTCATGCTCTTCATCCGCTATCTCCAGTACTAGCCCTCGGCTTATGGTATGTCTAGACTGGTACGTGGAAAATGATACACCCGATGCTGGAACCTACCATACGCTGTTCTACATGCGTACTTCATCCTGTCCATCCTAACCTTCTTATCCCTTACTTCTCCTTCTAACTCGCCTATTAGGTTCTCTGCCCGAACAAGGCCTCTCATCTCATCTCTCCAGTAAGTGGTAATCATCTGTTTGTCAGATTGGAGACTCTGAACCCTCGACTCTAACCCGTTAATCGAATGTCCCAAGTGGGTCCTGATAGCCTCCTTCTCATCCTTTAGCCTGTCCGCCTTCTGGTCTGCTGCTCGCAGCTTGTCAGCCAGATCCGCGTTTCTAATCATTAAATAATGCATCAATGCACCAAGCAATGCTACAGATCTCTTCTCATCCTGATACAGCTCCTCCAACTCATGGACTCTTTCGTCCTGCTCTGTATTCCTATCCACCAACTCATATAACAGATTATCCTCAGGTGCTTCTTCGGAGTCCTCTTCGGGCTCCTCTTCCTCCTTAGGGTACTCATCTGGGTCTGAATCAGCTGCTGCCTCAGCTATGGGCTCAGGTACAGCTGTCACCAACTGCTCACTAACAACGTGAATATCTCTAAACTCCTATTCTCCTGACATCCTATAATCAAGACAAAATAACTCGATTTGTATCTTAAAATAACCATTATTTTTGTTTTTAGAAAAACAAATTGGACACGACACTTAGAACTCTACGTGAGCTCATCTCCTTATTATCTATAGGAAAACCAATAAGGAAGTTACAAAAAAATAACCCAAAAACAGAAAAATCTATTTTTGAAGGCCTAAACGATGGAATTTTGCCAAAAAACCCTGCAGGTCACAAGCGATGCTGCTGAGTTTTGACCGTTGACCCGTTTCCAATGAAATTAGGCTCCGAAAATGCCAAAATTCGACACTCCAAACTTGGCAGAAATTACTGAATTGCCATTGGCTCAAATCTTCCCATAAACTGACACGCAACTTCTCTAAGGTTATAGTCTAGGGTTCTCCCACCTAAAGTTTATAACCTACAGCTCTGATACCAACCTAGGACGCCCCCAAATCCGTGTAACATCAAACACAGGATATGGTGCTCACGGTACATCACACACCATCATCTAATTAAGTAAACTTCATAATTACTAATAGTAATTACATAATTCTTCAAATAAAATCCCAAGTATTCACAACCTTACATAACTTAAACTTAAACTTAGTGTTTATCGCTACATTACATCAAATGCAAAAAAATAAACTTATTACATAAATAACTTTCATCATTTCATCTTAGTCTTTCCATTGTCCTTGCCAGAGCCTTCAGCCCTCTCATCCTTGATTGAAATGTTTAAGCAAGAATGAGCACAAATTGCCCAGCAAGTATATAAAGTAGTTTGATAATAAACATCAAGGGTAGAAGTATATGTATTTGGTATTTCTCAACAATTGAAAGAATTCTCAAGAGATAAACATGAATATCAAGGGTAAGAGTTTTAGAACTTTCAATAGTATATTAAGGGGTGTTAATACCCTGAACATTGTTTTGTTTCATCGAAAACCATCAGATGTTTTATCAATCAGATAGATTGTAAAACATTCTCCGCAAGTACTCCAGGTGATCAACCTATCGTACCCTACATTGTGCACAAGTATGAAATTTAAACGCATAAGCGTAAATGGGACTATATGCCCGATATCTGTTTGCCCCGTTATTCTGGTTGTTCATCTTAGTATTCATACGAGACCGCACCAAAAAAATTTGGATTGGTACACGTTAATAGCTACAATGAGTTTGAATTGTTCAAATAATATAACTCTCACATCTATAATATCTAGCCGGAAAAAAAGGCCAAAAAGCATACTTGAAAATAGTTCATTAATGATTAAGAACTTTAAAGCATAACTATTGAAATAGCAATGGAGTAATCATCAATAAAGCTTGGACAATATTTGGATTTGTATAACTTATGACATAGGAAACTTGTACATATAAATAAATAGCACAAGTTTGGATACTTATAATCTCTACAATAAAGTGAATAAAGATTGTATATTTGCTCAATGGAAAATAGAATCAAGAAACTTGTCTGATAAGTTTTCTACAGTTAATGATATCTACTAGTCCTTCATGTAACCTATTCATTTACGTCACGTTAAGCAACTAAGTATTCAAAATCCAGTTTTAAGCATAATTGTTTCCTTTTATTTTAATTAGAATATTAATCTAATTTTCATTCTATTATTACAAATAAATCACATAACATGTTGCATCGTATAAGTCAAATTGTTAAACTTTTTTAAAATCAGGGAAAAAAATAATTTTCTAACCCGACCCGACCAGGATGGGTGCAGCTACGTAGGTTTAACCCTTATGAGCGGTGCAGCTGCGTTGTTCAACAGTCCTAGAAAACTTTGAATGGTGCAGCTGCTCTGTACATAGTGCAGCTGCGCTGCTCATCGTTTCCAGAAATTATTTTCCTGTCAAGCAGCCTATGTGACATCCGAGATTTTTAGAATTTATAAATGAGAATTTAATAAATAAAATTCTTATTATCTGATGTTTTGAGTTTGAGTATGTGAATACGTGTCATATATTGTGAAATATGTGAATTGATGTGAAGAGAATTTAAATGTTAATTTTAATATATATTGATTAAATAAATATTTTAATTGAATTATTTATTGAGTTAAATAAATAATTACATGATTATTATGGAGTAAGGTAATTAAGTGTAGTATATTAATTAAATGGGTATTTAGTATTTGATTTAATTGATATAATAATTTTATGTTATAGTTCTGATTTAATTGAGATAATTAAATTAGATGAGTAAGGTGATGAGTGTTACATGCAATTATAATTAGCAAGTAATTATAATTATGTGTTAATTTTATGTGCTTAATTGATGTTAGACTTTTAATTAATTAAATTAGAATGTTAAGATTTAATTAATTAAAGGATAACATTACGAATATGTGTTAAAGAATTTATGAAAAGAATAAAAAGAGTTTCTTTAAAAATCGTTTTCCCAAACAAGGCCCTTGCACCATTTTTAAGTCCGTTTTGCCAAACGGGGCCTTATCTATTTAAAACCTGTTTTTTTTTAAAAATAACTTATTTTGCCAAACAAGCCTTGTGGCTTTTTAAATTCTAATTGTAACTTATATATTAATGGTACTTATTATATTTAATATATGCCATTATGTAGTGGAAGTTATATGTATTATAATTATGTAATATATGTATATTATATTATATGTATATTACGTTAGATTAAAACAAGAGTTAGAAAAACAAAGTTAGTTTGCTAGAGAGAAAAAGAAAGAGCAGAGAAGAATTAGAGAAGGAAAGAAAGGAAGAACCTAAGAGAATAATCATCATCTTCTTCAAACATCTAAGTAGAAAGGGTACGTCTTAATTCCCTTATGTTTTTATATGTTTTCCTTATGATTGTTCATGAGTATTGGTTCTCTGTGTATATGATTTAGCATGAAAGTTATATCTATATATATATGATGTACATATATAAATTGTGTTTATAATGGTTTATATATGAATTGTATGCCATACACAAGGATTTTCAGAAATCAAAGTTTTGTCAGAACATGTTTTAAATGGAGAATATGTGTTCACGTGGAGTTTTCATGTTTTGGTTAATTTTAGAGTAAAATTGATGAAATTAGTATATGTTAATATGCTTGTTAGAATTGTTTTTGATGATATCTTGAATCATGGAATGAAAATGCATCAATTTCTTAAGAAATTGTTTTACAGTGAATGGTTTTGGAAAATATATGAGTTTCTATGAAAATGTCAAAATTGAGTTGTTCAAACCTTTGATTTCATTGCTTGGACAATTTTTGTGATTGGTAGCATCTATATAACATGTGTAGTATTGTGTATGCATGTCTTACATTATTTGAGTGACTGGTAATTGCCGTTGTTGAATTGTTTGGGTTAGCAGTGAAGTAGAATGCCGTTGCTGCACTGTTTCTGTCTGCGTTCCTGCGCAGCTGCGCCGGTAACAAGGGCAGAAGCAGCGCAGCTGCTCCGCTGGATTTTCTGGGTTTTGACACCTGCGCAGCTGCGCCGGTGCCAAGGCTTGTGGCTGCGCAGCTGCGCCGCTGGCTGAGCAGAGGCAGAGAACTCTAGTTATTTGTTCAAGTTTTAAAACCTAAATTATTTTGTTTCTATGATAATGATCATGTACCAAGTTGCAATAACATATTGTTATTATGAATTTGAGAATTTCATAACTGGGAAAGAAAAGAGGTTTTGGAAAACGTTAAAGTATTATTTGAACTGTTTATAATAGATATTAAATTATAATTGTTTAAATATAACTTAGCTAATATGATATATATAATTATAATTTGAATAATTATAATTATAGTAAAGGTATAATGTAAATTATGATTGTTAAATTATAATGAATTGAGTTGATTATTTTAATCAAAGTAAATATTTAACTTGAAGTATAATTTATTTAATTATAACTTAATATGTTATTATAATTTGGAATAATTATAATCAAGGTAAAAGTGTAATTTATATTATAATTTATATAATTATAATTTAATGAGGGCATAAATAAAAATTGAGTATTTATAATCTAAGTAATGGTTTAATTTAAATATGTTTAAATTATAATTTAATGCATGATGTAGTTGATTCATTATAAATTATGATTGTTTAATTATAGTTTGATTAAAGTGGATGTTTAAATTATAATTTGTTTAATTATAATTTAAAATGAGTATGTAATAATTAATTGATTAATTATGTGAAATATAATATGATTATGTGATGTGATTAATTATGTGGTAATTAATTATTAACTTATTAGTTAAAGAGGAATGAGTTAACCTAAAGTGGATAACTAACGATGAGGATTAACTATGTGATAATTAACTGATATTATTAATTATACATATGATTTGACAGCGAGTGTCAAACGAGTAAATAGAAGAGAATTAGAAAGTATAAAGTAGTATTTACTTAGATGTTTGATAAGTATTGCTAGGTGACTAATAATTGATGCGTATGGTAATACGTTATGTAGGATCATGAAGCAGATTATATTAAGTTATTTTTTGGTATTTAGTAATCTACGAGCCAGGCAAGTCTTTCGGTTCCTATTTTCTATGTGAACTTGATGATATTATGAACTATTTTAAATTATTTTGCAAAGAGCATGATATGTTATATATGTTGTAAACATGAATGTTAAAGTCAATTATGACTACATTGATTGATTAAAGAATGTTGATTGAGTAAAGAACTCAATCTTTATATTTGCTATGTGAATTGAAGCATGTATGCCATGTTACTTTAATTATTATGAGATGTATGTTGAGCATGTTATTATGTGCTATGTGATGCATGAAAACTGTTAGAACTTGCTGAACTGTCAAGCTCACTCTTGCAAATAACCATTTTTGCAGGTCAAGAATGCAAAGTAATGATATGTGCTAGTTAAACTTTAATTGAGATCAATAGCTATGCGAGGAATTATTTATTCTAGATGAGTAATGTAATTGTTTTAAATGTAACATGATTGATAAATTATAAGTTGAGCTATCCGATGTATATGGATATTGCTTCATGATGTAAGACTTGTATAGTCATTTTGTTGTAACAATTCATGATATAGATTTGAATCAAGTAGATGTTATGTAAAGGTTGAGATTCAAGGCAATAAAGAAAGGATTATATAAAAGTTTTAATTATTCCGCATTTTTAGTGATTTTAATATCGAATCATGATGTAAACTTAGAATAAAGTTGTATTGTTAACGATCGAGAAAGGGAATTATATTGTACGAATTTTGGGGTCGTTACAGTTGGTATCAAAGCTGATAGGTTATACACTTTAGGTAAGAGTACCTTAGGCTATGACCTTAGAGAATGAGAAGTTAAGTTACGTATAACGAAAAGATGATTCCTTTCACATACGTAGAAGTATAGGATGAGTTAAGTCCTAGAAATGTTATAAGAAGAAGGTGAGAATAACGAGGAATAAAACTCGAATAAAATATTGAACTTTATGAACGAAGTTAGAAATTCTTAAAAGAAGATTTAATAAATAAACAAGAAGATTCAAAGAAGAATCTTGAAGAGATATGAAGATGAGAATTAGGAGTTACCTAACTCCAATAATAAAGATGACGAATAACGATGAATAGACGAGGTCTATAAGATTGAAAGCATAATGAAGTCATGATATAACATGATGAAAGGAAAAGATAAGAAGTTTTAAAATAAAACGATAATGAGATAAAAAAATATCATAAGGGAGATGATTATAGAATAAGGTCACAGCGTGATCTTTTAAAGTTGTAAAAGGAAGATGGTTTGTAATGATTGCATAGTTATAGTTTGAGACTATAACGAGAATGTACTATGATATGGTACGAGATTAACTCACGAGGAGTTATAAATGATGAGATACAGAAAATCTGTATCGAGTTTAGAGCGAGAAGTTAAGAAGAAGATAGAGTTAAGTGGGATTTCAACTGAGGACTTATGTGGTGACTGAGTTGTACAAATCTTTGTATGGGCAGAGTTTTGTGCTTACACTTGGCTTATCATATTGATAATCATTGGAAGGTTGGTGTTACGCTATCAATATATATATATATATATATATATGACGAAGAGGTGATTCTTTTCTCATATTATATTTGATAGTTAGAGTCAATAGAGATTAGATTAGATGACATTAAGATTTGATTAGATGATCTTAAGGTTAGACAAGTTCTTAAAACTCATACTTATGGTAAGCTCGTGACTCATAATCGTATGTATGTTTTGAACCCCTAAGCATATGGACAGTCTCTGATCAGTTCTTTGACTACGTATTGCTAGGACAAGTTCTTAAACTCATATTATTGTAGCAAGTTCATGACTTCCAAAGTGTGGTAAGTTTGATGAAATATACTGGGTATAGAAAAGTTATGGTGTAGGAAGCATTAATGTTGTTTAAGGTTGATAGAATGATTAAAAAATGATGGATTAAAGATTTAATTGATGGAGAAACTTTTTATATTCTAAATCTCTTAGCTTTGCTAGATTTTCAAAATTTATTGACTTCATGCTGATGTTGCACTTCTGTTTTCTTGAAAAACATTGGATCAAATGATGGAACCAATGATTTTTTTTAAAATAGTGCTATTATTCACATATCTATGCTAATTACTTCAGCTAGACAAAAATGATTTAAAATTTTCAAAATTTATTTTACATATTCTATACATCATTTGATATGGTGTAGAAAAAAAAATCAGTAGCTATTAAACATGCATGAAACTAACACGTTACGACCACAAACCAGCAGCCTAGATAAGCGTGCACGACTGCTTTCCAGACTTAAAAAACTCTGGGTTTTTCCAGAATCTGTAGCTTTTTCCATATTATCATGCTTGCTTCCGAAAATCATATCTTACTCATTTTAACTCCGTTTCTTTTGAAACTTGGTCAGGTTAGACATCATACTACATAGTATTTTACAAAATTATTACATACAACAATCGGGTCACTTAAGCTATGATTTCAAAGCTCCGAAAAATCATAGAACACTAGTTAAACCCAACTTGACAAAAATCCGTGATTTCAATTCTAGCATGCAATTGAAATGCTCATACTGTCCAGATAGTTTATATTAGCATATTTACACATGTTACAACATTCAACTTCACTAAGTTTCCACGTTTTGATTCTGTTAGCATGTTAGAGGCATATTATCAAACACTTAGCATGCATACTCTAGTTTTCTCAATTTCAGAACTTGAAAGGCATGATTTGAACCAGAACTTGTGTTCTTATTACACCATAATTATTAGACAACAATTACATAACATCACATAATATAAATAGAGCATTCTTCATAATCTATATGCACTTTCTTTACTATTTTTTCTTAAAAACGTAAAAATGGTTCATGTCATACCTCTTGATGAATTTCCTTCTTGAAGTAATCTGATTGAAGCCTCACTCCTAGCCTGTTTTTCTCTTCTGAAATCTCCAGAATAATCCAAAGCCTCTCAAGCTCTCATTGTCTCAATTTTTCTCTTGATATAGTTTTTAACAAAAGAGAAAAGGAATTTGGGTTGGGAGTATATATATAATTTGTTATAGTCTCTTGATTTCCCCATGATCATCACTCTCAATTATCAGTTATACTAGTTGAGTTTATTGCATCAATTTAGTATAGAGAGGGGGTTAAGAAATGGAGAGGTTTTTGGTTTAAAGAGAAAAATGAAATACTACCTTCTTCTTCAATTTGTATAATGCGTATACTCCCTCCCTTGTCCCAATTTGGTTGTCACAAGTTACCCATCCGATTTCTTTATTAACAAATTAAATATTATTTTAATCAATTAAATCAATTATTAAGCTATTTGACCATTTTGCCCTCCGTAGCCAAACTTTTCGATACTAATATCGATTCCAACTAAAATTGACGTTCCGGACGTTGTGGGACTATCTGTTTTGCCAAATTAGCTTCCGAAAATCATGGTTGACTTCTTACCCGAAAAAGTCAATCGGTTGACTTTGACCAAAAAGTCAACCATGACACATTTTGTGATTAAAGTCTATTCTTACTAATTTCGACGTTTCGGACTCAAATATACAGTCCGCTTCTTCAAATTCTGCTCCGAACTCAAACTCGAGTTTTAACTCATTTCCTTGCATTTTATTAAAATTATTAACTACTTAATTAATTCAAATAGTTAAATTAAGCTAAACCCACTATTTAAATACATCTCATCACATAACTTCAAATAAAATATATATGTATGGCTCATATACATATAGTAATAGAAATCACATAAGAGTTTCACATAAATTCGTTTATTGATAATTATTAAATTACATAACGATCTCATATATTATAGAAACAACGGTGGTAATGCTCTAACTATCACGGGACCAACCGCAACCAATTGACCGACTGCCAGGACGTTCAATATGACAGTGCAGGATGCTGTGCAGTCTCGCGATGTGGTGTCAAGTATCATTCCAATCAATAAAGTTAATGCTTATGTATTATTTGATTCGGGTGTTACTTGTTCATTTATATCCGATGACTTTGTTAAGAACTTAGGATTGCATAAGGATGAGTTAGAATACCCTATGAACATAGAAATTGCAAATAAAGAAGTGATCCCTGTTAAGTACGTACACAAAAACTGTAGGGTAGATATTAAGGGTAACAATATAAACGTAGATCTTATCCCTATCAGACTTGGGGAATTTGACGTCATTCTGGGAATGGATTGGTTATTCAGTTACGGGACTGTAATTGATTGCCAAAAGAAATGTATTAACCTTTTAACTCTGTCAAAGGTTGTGTATTATGGAAGCAAGTCGCCTAGACAAGCGAGTTATCTGACGATGATGTAGGCCAGGAAGTTGTTAAGACAAGGATGTGTAGGATATTTAGCCTACATAGTCGATAGTCGTAAAAAGAACCCCAAGATAGAGGAGATACCAGTCGTGAGGGACTTTGCAGACGTATTTTTGGATGATCTGCCAGGACTTTTGCCAGATAGAGACGTTGAGTTTGTGATCGATTTGGCGCCAGGAACGACCCCAATTTCGAAGGCACCATACCGAATGGCTCGGTAGAGATGAAAAAATTGATGGTACAACTACAAGAGCTACTGGACAAGAAGTACATACAACCAAGCGTATCGCCGTAGGGAGCGCCAATGTTATTTATAAAGAAGAAGGACGGGACAATGCGGCTCTGCATCGACTACAGAGAATTGAATATAGTCACCATTAAGAATAGGAATCCATTACCAAGGATCGACGACCTGTTTGATCAATTGAAGGGAGCGAGATACTTTTCAAAGATAAACTTGAGGAGTGGTTATCATCAGCTGAAAGTGAGGCCAGAGGATGTTCCGAAGACAGCGTTTAGGACTCGATATGGTCACTACGAATTTTTGGTGATGTTATTTGGTCTAACGAATGCTCCTACAGCATTTATGGGCCTAATGAACGGAGTGTTCAAGCTATTTTTGGACAAATTTGTGGTGGTCTTTATCGACGATATTTTGGTATACTCGAAGACCAAGGAAGAACATATAGAGCATCTGAAATTAACATTAGAGGCATTGAGAAGAGAGAAGTTGTATGCAAAATTTTTGAAATGCGAATTCTGGATTGAAAGGGTGCAATTTCTTGGACATGTGATCGATAAGGACGGAATTTTGGTAGATCCCTCTAAATTCGAAGCTGTGATGAATTGGGATCAGCCGAAAAAGCGGTCGGAAGTGAAAAGTTTTCTGGGATTAGCAGGTTATTACAGAAGATTCATTCAGGATTTTTCCAAGGTCGTAACTCCGTTGACGAATTTGACTAGGAAATCGGTGAATTTTGTTTGGACGAAGAAGTGTGAGGAGAGCTTTCAAGAACTTAAGAAGAGGTTGAGTACAACACCTGTGTTATCTCTTCTAGATGACATAGGAAATTTTGTGGTTTAAAGTGATGCGTCGCATAAAGGACTTGGCAGTGTGCTTATGCAAAACGGCAAGGTCATTACGTATGCGTCACGATAATTGAAGGACTATGAGAAGAGGTATCTGACCCATGACTTGGAGTTAGCTGCAGTGGTATTAGCTTTGAAGATCTAGAGACACTATCTCTATGAGGAGAAGTGTGAGATATATACAGACCACAAAAGTTTGAAATATATTTTTACACAAAAGGATTTGAATATACACTAGAGAAGGTGGCTGGAATTGATTAAGGACTATGACTGCGAGATTTTATACCATTCGGGTAAAGCAAACGTTGTTGCCAATGCCTTAAGCAGAATGGGTCGGGAGAAATTGATGATGTTGACCGCTCAAGAGGAGCTAATTTTAGCAATGGAGAAGATGGAATTGGAAGTGAAGTATCCGTTGGAGATTGACGAGAAGCTGTATAACTTTGGTGGATAAACTTAAGGAAGCTCAACTTCAGGACTAAGAATGTGAAAAGGTAAAGAAGAATATCTCTGAAGGAACCGAACTGAGGTTCAAGATAGACAGTGAGGGACTGTTGAGATTTGAGAGCAGATTTTGGGTACCGCCAGTGCCAGAGATTAAGGAAGATATTTTGAGCGAGGCTCATAGCTCACAATATTTGATTCACCCTGGTAGTACCAAGAAGTACCAAGATCTTTGACAACATTTATGGTGGCCGAATTTGAAACGAGATATGGCATAATGTGTTGCAAAGTGTCTGACATGTCAGAAACTGAAAGCAGAACATCAGAGGCCGAGTGGTTTTCTACAACCCTTAGAGATCCTAGAATGGAAATGGGAACATATTACAATGTATTTCGTGGTTGGCCTTCCGACAACTTAGAAAGGCTACGATACAGTATGGGTTATCGTTGACCGATTGACGAAATCCGTACACTTTCTTTCTATCAGAATCAGATTCTGTTAGTTCCCAATAGGCACACAATAGATCTAGAAGGGGGGGGGGGGTTGAATAGATCCTTTGCATTTTTAAACTCTTTTCATTTCTATTTTGTATTGCTAAGAAGTTAGCATATGACAAACATAAGAATCATTTCAAGCACAGCGAAATAAGTTAAATCTCCCCTTCATTGATATATTGATAAACATTGATACATTGTTCTAGGAGTTAGTTTAGTTGTAAGTAGTTAATACATACATAGCAGTTATAGCAGTTAAGTACATAATGTAATGATAGAAAGTAAATGACAGAATATAAAAGACATAGAGGGTTTTAAGTGGTTCAGAGACACAAGCTCCTAATCCACTCTTCTACACTCTCGCAGGAAATCCACTAAGGAAATGGGCAGCACCCTGAATCACTAAGATTCCTTTAAGGCCCGCAGCCCTAGAACTTCAGTTCACCAAAAACACTTTAAGTCCTCTGACTTGGAACTCCTTTAGTTCATTAAGAAGTCTTCAAGGCCAGCAGCCCTGGAACTTTTGTTCACTTAGAACTCTTCAAGCCCTCCGGCTTGGAACTCATTTAGTCCGTCTGGACAAGGACCCCTCAAGCCCTGGTTAATTGTTGTTGTAGTTGTTGTTGTTGTTTGTGCTTTGCTGCTAAGATGTCTTGAAGCTTAATCATCTTTGTACTTAGCAGCTAGGCTTGGTCCTCAGCATTATGCTTTGAGTTTGGACATCTTCTCTGGTGCAGCTGATCTTTATTTTGTTCAGCTCATCTTCACTGGATATTAGCTGTGCACCATCACCACATAGGACTGCTAAGGCTTTTCATTGTGGGTCACCTTCTTCTGGTCCTTAGCAGCCCTTGAACCTTTCTTGAATGATATGCAGACATGGTTCTACATCTTTTTTGGTTCAGCTTCTGGTTCTTCATGGTGATCCGTAGAGTGGCTCTTTTGATCTTCTTTATGCTCAGCCACTTTCCTGAATGCTATCTTCTTAACCTTCTCGGCTCTCAGCTTGGCTGCCATCTTTAGTGGCATTCTCATCCTTGTTGAGTGAAGCTTTAGTCTGTTCAAGTCCTTCTTTAAGTCTGCTTCTCTTCCACCTTTCTAGTTTCACTTTTACTGAAACTTGTTATGTTTAGCTCAGGTGGAACTCGTAGAGTCAACAGTATAGCATTCCAACAACTCAACGAATCTACAACTCTACAACAACTCTTATCTTTGAAGCTCTGTCCATTAAATACCCTTCCACTATCTTCCCGTTGGAAAGTAGCCGTTGGAAGCTATTTGAATTGCTTCGCAGATCTCGAGTTATTAGGTGCAGACTGCTGACGTGACGTGATAGCTCCTTTTTGACTTTACTGACACAGTAGTCTGCTTTCTCACCTACCGCCTCAAAGATGTCACTGTTTCGTGTCAGGCTTGGTAGTTATTTTTATTACTCCTTTCTGATTCTTTGATTCAAATCCTTAGGAGTTGTCCTTCTGCATCGATGCTCTCAATCAGCAACGTTCAGATGTCAGTCTTCATATTGATTCATTGCTAGTGCTTCAATACTCAGATGCCCGAACTCCATGATTCTGATGCAGATGTTCTTGGACCCTTATCGTAGTGTGTCTTGTTGAATGTTGCTTTGACTGGTTGAGACAACACTAAGATTCTGAAGAGTGTTCTCGGATCTTTAATGTAGAACACCTCTTCCTTTAATTGTGTAGTGCTACAACACTTTTGCTTGCCTCGACTAATCTCAGGAACTGATATCTTGACTTGTCATTCTGGCCTCTTCTGAATATCAAGACACTTTAGATTTGTGGCATACCCAGCTCTCTTTCTCCTGGTGATCTCCCGTTCACCTATCTTTAATGGTCTGACCGATGCTTAATCACTTTTATTTTGTTCTTCATAAGCTGGCCAGTATTTCTGTATAAATTGTATCAGTTCCTTCTTCATTCGGCAACCACTACGATCTTGAGTGATTCTCAAGATCGTTGTTTTCTGTTCTCTTTACAGCATCTGCACTTACTAACTTTCTCTAGTCAGCTACTATGTCTGAAGTCTTCTTCTGATTTGCTTGTGGAAGACTTCATCTCGAATGGCTTCACAACTTCAATTTGCATGTTGATTGAGTTGATGCTTGTATCTTCTGTTAGCTTGCATGGCATTCGTTAAGTGCTCTCTGGTTCCCTTGGAATGTATCTTTGTAGCTCAGACCAGAGGCTCCATGCTTTGGATATTCTGGGAGTGCCCATCTGTTGAGAATTATGTTGACACTACGATTCTTCCCTTAGCGTTGTGAGCAACCTTTTTGGAAGCCTTAGTTTTGCAGACTACGATTTAGCTTTGTTGCTGCAGACACTACGATTTCGAGATTAGATCTTGACAGACTACGATTTCTACCTTTATACTTACTGTGCTCGTCTGATCTGGCTCGACTACGATTTCTGCTTCTGATTAGATCCGTAGACTCCACTGCTTCAAGTGTAATCTACGATTCTTGACTTAGCCCTGGCAGACATTCAGTCGGCTTATAGATAGGCTGTCTTTACGACTCTGAATATGACCTTCTCAGCAGACTATGGTTCTAAGAAAGTTCTTCCCGACACACTACAATCCTTTCTCGTTTCTCCTGGCAGACTATGAACTCCGAGATCTACTATCCTTGCAGACTATGATTCTGCTTTAATAGTTCTTGAGTCTTACTTGTCTCTCTTGGCAGACTACGATGCTGGTGCGGTGCTCGACGATCAGACAAGCCTATCTATTACATTGTATAAGATCAACCGAACAAGCTTGATCTTTCTATATTTATAGTCCTTGTACATCATTTCTTTTTAAGGACTTTACAAAGCTTTTTTGCTTATGTAGGATCAACCTAACATATTTGATCAATTCATTCTAAGTCCTTGTACATATATTCCTATTATTTATCAAAGGACTTTACAGCTTTTGTCAATGCAAGCATACTTGCATATTCATTCATTTATATCATAATCAAATCATATCA
This sequence comes from Panax stipuleanatus, assembly GCA_020205555.1. NCBI lineage: Eukaryota > Viridiplantae > Streptophyta > Magnoliopsida > Apiales > Araliaceae > Panax > Panax stipuleanatus. The sequence goes on from CM035116.1 coordinate 4,827,239, forward strand.
AATAGGAATACCATTCTTATGAATATTCCTAAGAATCTCCCCCTATTTGATTATGACAAAAACAATTAGTGCACATGTATGAGATGAATGAATCTTATATACAGTGAGCAGCTGTATTTCTAAAGCAGATAATCATGAATGCCATTGATGAATATTATGGACTTTACATAAATTATGACACTCTACATCCTGGATCTAGAACATACCTAACTAGATAGAGATGTACCTTTTATGCTCCATGTATGTCTCCAGAATGTCTGTTGATCAGCTTCTGCTGCTGCTCATATTTCTTTTCTTCTTTTTCTTCTTTCCTCTTCTCCCCCTCAGATGCATGCTCCACCATGCTCAGGCTTTGGTTCATTTTCATGCACTCCTTTCTTTGGCTCCCCCTCAGACTCTGTGTTCATGGGGTCATCATCCTTTGGCTCCCCCTTAGATAATGACTCTACTTCTGCTGCTGCTTTCTTCTTCTTCCCTTTCTTAGCCTTCTTTGCTCCTCTACTTCTCTTCTTCTCAGACTTCAGTCTGCTAGTTGAGTGCCTCTTCTTTTTCTCCTCTCTTTGATGTCTCTTTTGATGTCTCTTTTTCTCCCCCTTTTTTCATTAATCACTTGAGACAGCTGCTCCATGTTTGACATAAGCTGCTCCATCAGGTGAGATGAGTTGTCAACCTCAATTTTGAGTTCTTGTTGACTTAGCTCAAGTTGGAGGGAGAGAGATTATTTCAGATTATCAATCTTGTCAGAGAGAGATAGGATTTGGTCTTTATTAGCCTTTTGAACTCGTAGAGCTTTTTCCTTCTGCTCAGTCATAGCTTTCTGAAGTATTTGATCCCTTAGTTGAACTTGAGGGATATGTCTGAGAGTCTGGCTTGAAGTCTTTTTGACAACTCATTGTCTTTTCCTGTTGACAGGTCTTTTACTTCTTCATCCATAAGAGAGATTTCCTCAAACAGTTCTTCTGAGGACTTTTGAAGCTCTTACTCTTGAGAAGGTCTGTCACCATGTTGTTTATCCTCTTTCTGAGCAGCTGGTTGATCAGCCTCTTACTGAGTATCATGGTGAACTTTATGATTTTTACTTTTGGATAGACTCTCAAAGGTGGTGAGAATCTGGTAGATCGTTGAGTTCCATGTTGATTGGGCAGAGTACAACTTCTCATATTCATCTTGATCATCTTCAAGGATAGAGTGAGATAACTCTATGATTGGGGACTTGGGAAGTATCCTTCTTTCATCTAAATATGCTCTACAATCGTAGGGGATGTAATGATTTTCAGCATATCGATAGACCTTGAAGTAAGATTGGTCTTTGATCAGCAGAGTTGCAAACTCCTTCACCCTTGGAAAGTTTTGTGCCACCAGTTCTAGGATGGGAAGATGAGAGAAGCACCATGAGAGATAGCTGTTTTCTCCAGTGAGGGATGCCTTTGCCCATGGCATGTGAGGATGAAACCATCTTATAGCATGATCCTTGATTTTAGTATCATAAATCAATGTTGAAGAGTCTAGCTTTATAGTTTCACGATGGTTGACTAGATGTGCTGCAGTCATTTGCACCATATGCAGCCTTCTATTTCCATGATTATTCCATTTCTCTGAAAGTGCATCTAGTGGTTCTTCATCAATTTCTACCACTATTTTCCTCTTACGTTGAACAGGACAAGGGATGTGTAAATCTTCTGGCACGTCATCCTCAGAACTGGAGTTTTCTTTACTTTCTTCATGATCTGAGCTAGAGTCAGACTGGTGTAGACTTCCTTCAACTGACTCATCAGTTTGTTCAATCATTTGATCATCACCTTTTTTATCATCAGTAGAGCTTGCCTTTTCAGACTCATTATCCTCTTCTAGCTCTGCAGTCTTCAGCCTTTTGCTGATTCTTTGCAGACATCTTCATTCTTCTTCTCTTAGCACCTTCTTCCTTTGATACAGCCTCATTATCACTGAGTTCGATGATTGTTGTAGAATATTCTCCTTTCTTCTCTGAAAGAGCTTGAGCACGCAATCTGTTGCTCTTTCTTCTTTTAGGGTATCTAACTATAAGAGATTTAGACCTTTCATCATCTTCAGTCTTTGAAGTCTCTTAATCATCAGACAAACTTCCTTGAGGATTAGAAGTAGGAGTGACAGATGCTTCTTCTTTAGACCTTTCGTCTTTTGACCCATCAGATGAACTCCTTGGTACTTCAGCACTAGGAGATCTAACTACTTCTGGATTAGATTCTCTCTTGTCAGCAGAATGGCTACTCTGAGAGTTATCCATAGGACTTACAACTTCTTCTTCATTATCAGACTTGCTCCTTGAAGATTCATCCTTGAAGCTCTCAGTTCCCATCTCATCTTCTGACTCTACGTTTTCTTCTTCAGTAGATATACTTCTTTGGGAAACTGACTTTTGCTTCTGCACCACTTTAGCTTTGTTCTTCAAAGGCTTTACAGACTTGGGCTCTGGGATAACTAAGTCTTCAGAGTGTGCCAGCTCTTCTTCTTTCATGGCACTAGCTTTTCTTTTCTTTGAAGCACTCTTGCTGCTGCTGCCATGTGTTAGCCGTTTGTTCTCCATTAGGTTCTTCTTCCAGTTTGCAAACAGTTGTGTGGTCATCACTTTATGGCTATTAAGGGCTTCACCTTCATCATCCTTAATTTTATTCTTCAGCCTCTTCTTCAGAATGATACTTAATAATCTTCCATGGAAAACCTTAGTGAGTGGTTTCCCTATTAACCTCTTCTTCTCTTCTTTCTCCAGCCACTTGGACATTTGGTCAATCAGAATAACCCCAAAGTTGATACGCTTCTTCAGAACAATTGCAGACATGATCTTCAGCTGTTGATCACTCACAATGTTATGTGCAGTGTCTTTACATAGTATGCATTTGCCTACAATCTTTGCGAGAAACTCAAATTCTTCAAGAAACTCCTTCTTCTTGATGTCCTTCAGACTAGGGTTCCTTCTGTACCTCATTATCTTCTTGGCTTCTTCAGTATTGACTTCATTAAGACTTTTCAGACCTAGGTCAGGAAAACCTAAGCACTGATTGATGTCAGAAGATTTTAGCTTCAGAATCTGACCTTTTACTTTGGTAGAAAGAATTCCAGAATTTATAGTCATGTTGGAGTAGAACTCTTTAACCAAGTCAGCATAAATTGGAGTATTTGACTCAAGACATTCTGAGAATCCAGCCTTCTTCACAAGTTCCAGAAAATCTCTGAACTTCTTCTCAGATTTCTCGAACGTCTTGGTTCCAAGTTGAATGCCAGCAATTACTCGCCAGTTTGCCATTTGAAGAGCTAGGGTTTTCTAAGCTTATGACTGTATGAGAATCTTTTGAGATGTTAGGGAGAGATTCAAGGTTTAATAACTGTTTGAGAAGATCTTGGCTGTTTGGAAGTATTTAGGTTTTGTCTTGAGAGGATGAGTGTATGGATTTGACAAATTAGCAGCTTTTGATGAACCCGCTAAAATGAAACTGCCAATTATTTGAATTTCCCTCTTGTAACTGTTCCTTCCACGTTTCTTAGTGGGACAGTTGTAAGAAGCTGATAGGTCACAATCTGTAACTCCTCCATCGTGTTAGCTAACCAGATTTGACTTTTCGTCTGTTGACCATTAACTTCTTCAATCCGTGGAGTGACTTGTGACTTAGCTTGGTACTCCACGATTTCCCAGACTGATCTACAACCTTTGCTTCTTCTTCGATGATCGTAGTCTGTGGTCACTCTTCAATAGACAACTTCTCTTTTAGCCTCTGAGGGATTGGAAATTCTCATTTGCAGCTTGTAATCTTCTGATGAGATGCTGCTTGCTTCAGCAAAGATTCTTGTGATGCATTCCACATTAGCATTCCTTTTAAAGTAAGGTAGCTCAGGAAGGGCCAACCTCTTAGCTCAACACTAAGGATCAGGTTTGTCCTTGAGGCGCTTACCAGATGAAAAGACTTATACAAGGTTAGAACTAACATCACATCTGACCTCTCTGCTGGGGAGTTCATTTACCAACTCTGGATATTCATTGGTGTTAGTTTTTGTAAGGGTTATAATCGTGGTGTCCTTTTACTCTTATACTATGATTAGATATTTGATCATAGGCACTCCATGATTTTGAGGTGGGTGGCTGATATGACTATCAGTAGCATGTTTTGGGACATTACTACTGACTATGATGGATACTCATTTGGTTCATAATCAAAGAATTTTGGGACTCTGTAACTGGAATTTTTCTGTTTTGGGTTAGCTCCTGTTTTCTATGATCTTTGGCAGAAGTGGTCTTGATAATCGTGGTATACACCATAATTGACTTATCTTCTGAGATTTTCTCACAACTTCTGGCAAGAATTCCACTTCTTCATTTTGCTCCCTTAGCTACACCATCTCTATATCTTCATATGTCAGCTTAAACTCCTTGATAAACTTCGTGGTCCTCTTCTTTAATTTGGACACAGCTTTTGTACGTTCTTCAGATTCAGCCCTGATAATTGTTCAGGCTGAGAGGTTGTAGCAGCTTCCCCATCTGCAGTTATAATTTTTCTGGACTCTACGATTGGTGACACCTCTTCAATCGTAGTGAGTGAGAACTTCTTAGTTTTGTGACTGCTTTTCTTCTTCTTCTGAAATTCACTGCTTCTTCAGCTTCTCACTTGATCTTTCTGAGTTAATCAAGTGACTATCTTTTCTGCTTGGAAGATCTGAAGAATTTGCATCATTAATCATCTTAGACACCTTTAATGTTGCTGCTCTTAGCAGATCACTGCTCCCCCATAGATGATGTTATCTTCTAGAAAAAGCATGAATTCTTCTTCTTAATATTCATAAGAAGGCAGTCTTGCATATCTCCTTTTGACTAGAATCATCTCTATCATAAAAGCTTCCTTGGATCATGGAGAGAGATATCTTCAGGACTGATCACTCCACGATTGTTGACAGAACTACGAACGTAGTTTTCTTTATCTGATATCTGAACAGGAATTTTCAGTAGGCTTGTAGTCCTTCCTTAGTTTCATCAATATATTCTAAGGATGAATGAAGACTCATTTGGGACTATTAACTTGTCAACATTTGACAGCCTTCCTTTAGTTAGTTTCCCTTCCTCCTTAATCAGAACTACGAACTTTGATGCTGACTGGAGAAACACTACGATTATGATCATTGTACCATAATCGTTGTGTGTTGGCTTGCACAGGTTTGACACTCTTGATCGTAGAGAACACTACGATTTCCTTAAACTATTTTGACAGATTGCACTCGTGGAGTTCTGCTTTTGTGAAGAGTTGTTCATAATCAAAGCTTGATGATCCTTTGATGTGAACTTCTTCGTGTTTTATTCTTTAAAGATATTCCTTGCATGGATAGGTCATGGAAGATCCTTTATTTTTTTTCATCTAGGTATGAATGATCAGCTTCCATGTGGAGATCAGCAATCTTGTAAGCTTCATTCACGTGGGCTCAACAGATCTTTAGAAACCGGCTTTGGCATAGGATGAATTTTGTCAAGAACATTGCTGAAATGTCTTGAGTCTCCAGCTGGGTGAATCTTCATGACTGAAGCTGTGACGCCCCCAGAATAGGTCCAGTCAACCCAACCCATTCTGAGTCACCAAATACATGGTACAGAATTCAAATACAAACTTTATATCATACGGTCGTGCAAAATACGACCACACAACTGTGAGTGTCAATACAAATATGTAGAAAATATTAATATTCAAACTATGTCCTCATTACAATTATTATCACACTATTTATCAGAAATAGTGAGGACTACTACTGCTCTAACTCGGACCATCACTCTGTCCCCCGACTAGTTCCCGCAACATTCTCATTTCCTGAAGAGGACAACAGATGAAAAGGGTGAGCTCAACTAGCTCAGTAAAGAATATTATGACTAAGATAATGGAAAATAAATTATCGTTAGTCTTCAACAAATCAGATAAAATATAATGGCCAACCAACTTTAGATCAATATTCGCAGCGGAAATAACAATTCATTAGAAGAGTTAAGCAGAGAATGAAGTCTACTATCTTCTATGATTTAAAAGTCCATCATCAATATTTTATCCCTGTAACATCAATCAATATACATCTCGAATCAAATATTCATCTTTGCACTACAGGCCAAAGATATTCATTTGTATCATCAGTGGTCATGTTCATCTCAACACCTGTTATCTTTGCACTACAGGCCAAAGATATTCATTTGCATCATCAGTGGTCATGTTCATCTCAACACTTGTCATCTTTGCACTACGGCCAAAGATATTCATCAGGTAATCATTCATCTTTGCTCTATAGGCTAAAGATATTCAGTTATATACCACTTATGATTGAGAATGATGAAAAATCATATAAATAACGAATCCAGTGAAATAAAGGATAAGATTAAGGATTCGTATTTTAGTTTATTCAAGTTCAATAATATTCCATAATAATACTTTGTGGAGCAAAATTCAAGAATAAAGCTCAAAACTTAGATCCAATCAAAGATAAGAACTTTAACAAGCAATTTGGACAAACAGAAGAAAATTTAATTTTTTCGTGAATAGTGCCGTATACGTGAATAGTAACCCCGACGAAAAAAGTAAGAATTTTATAATAAAATCCATGACAATATTTTGGTATAATGATATTGAAAATAATAACATCATTTACGAAAGAAATAACATCCCTTACCTCAAAAGAATAGTACCTCTGACTGGAATATCGGATATAATACTGAAGAAAACTTGGACTGAATAGCAACACTCAAAGTATTGAAATACTCACAAAAATACGCTCGATATTATAGAGAGAGAAAACTTCTGATTCTGGTGTGATTTTCAATTCTAACATAAGCACCCTATATATAGAAAAAGCTTAGAATGCCAAAGGAGACTAAATTAATAAAATAATATTATTTTTAAATAAAATCTCCAGCCGCCGGCTGCTCCCAAAAATTAGATTTTCAACAAAATTGGGGCCCACCCATTAAAAAAAATATTTATTTTCCGAAACTTCAATAATTCATAATAAATAGCCCTTTTGTCAGAAAAATACAAATTCTATGTCTTTCCATAGAAAATTTAATTCTCTACAACTTTGTAGAAGGGAGTTTTTCCAAATTCCAAACATAAATTATCCGAAATCCATAAACAGATGATTTTCCACACCAAAATACTGATAAAAACTCATCAGCGCTAATTCCTTCTTTTATATCCACAAAATAAATATTTCCTTATCATATAAATCAATAATTAATTATTCACAAATAATATTACAGAACTACAATATTGACAACCAGGTCGTTCCCAGGAAAGAGGGGGCCTTCCGATAAGGACTTCTCCTTACTGGCACGCAATTAAATAACCCCTCCTAGACAGAACTTCCTTAGACATTGTCAATAATGCTATCTAATAATATTATTCAAATAATATGAATTATTGAGTTGTTAATGTGAAATACTGTGTAGTGACAATTATTGAATCAATAATACCAAAATATCAACTGCAGCCATTATTGAATCAATCATATAAAATGGCAACGTAGCAATTATTGAGTCAATAAAATATCAATGTAACAATTATTCAGTCAATAATATAAAATATCAACGTAGCAATTATTGAGTCAATAATATAAAATATTGAACAGTAATTACTGTAACAATAATTGAGTAAGTGCCTTCTCACGTAAGACTCAATAATTCGAAATACTGTGCAATACCGTGTGCTACTGTGCAACACCGCGTATCACTGTATTTTAACCACCGGGTATTTCAACAGTACTAACGGTAACAACTACGCCGTTATTTTATAAAAAGGTTATTTCTATCGCTTTCTATATCCGACAGTTACTCCGTTGTGGGGCCCACAAATAGCTGCGCCGTCGTACGAATATTCCCCGACAACAAGAATATTCCACGACCAAGCGAATATTCCCCGACAACCAGAATATTTTATAACCACTTGCTCATTTTAAAATATTTGCACATTTCACCCATAACTTTCATATTTATCAAAACAACACCTTACTATTTCGAAATAATATATAAAGAAAATTAAATCTTTATTCATAAAAGTTGGGGTCTTATAACCTCCCCTCCTTATGAAATTTCTTCCTCGAAATTGACCTACGTACCTGGTATGTCGAAAAGGTGAGGATACCTCGCTTTCATTTCCGATTCCAACTCCCAGGTCATTTCCTCAATAGCATGGTTTCTCCACAAAACTTTAACTTGAGGTATAATTTTCGAGCGTAGGACATGCTCCTTCCTATCCAAGATCTTGACAGGTACCTCCTCGTACGTTAAATCTTCAGCTATCTCGTCTGGTTCTAACTCAATAATGCGGTTTGGATCCTTCACATATTTACGTAACACGGATATGTGAAACACGTTATGAACACGAGACATGCTTGGAGGTAAAGCGAGTCTATAGGCCACATTTCCTATTCGGTCAAGAATCTCAAATGGACCAATAAATCGTGGGTTGAGCTTTCCTGTCTTCCCAAACCTCGTAACTCCTTTCCACGGAGCAACACGTAATAACACATGGTCCCCAACATTAAATTCCACGTCCTTTCGATGAAGATCCGCATAACTCTTTTGTCGATCTTGTGCGGTTTGTATACGTTGTCGGATCATTTGGATCTTTTTCGTAGTCATACGTACTAACTCCGGTCCCAACAATGTTGTTTCACCCACCTCGTTCCAACATACTGGAGAGCGACACTTTCTCCCATACAATGCCTCGAATGGAGCCACGCCTATACTTGCCTGATAACTGTTGTTGTAGGAGAATTCCACCAATGGTAAGTACTTATCCCAACTCCCTTTGAAGTCTAGAACACAGAGTCTCAATAGATCTTCAAGAGTTTGGATAGTCCTTTCCGATTGTCCGTCCGTTTGAGGATGATAAGCCGAACTGAATCGTAAATCCGTGCCCATAGCTTTCTGCAAACTGATCCAAAATCGTAAAGTAAATCTGGGGTCACGATCAGAAACTATGGATACTGGCATGCCATGCAATCTCACAATCTCATTCACGTACATATGAGCAAGACGTTCAAGGGAATAAGTCTCTCGTATCGGCAAGAAATGAGCAGACTTAGTTAATCTATCAACAATAATCCAAATCGCATCTATGCCTTGAGAAACCTTAGGAAGACCCGTAACGAAATCCATCGTAATGTGTTCCCACTTCAATTTTAGAATCTCCAGTGGTTGCAATGGACCCTTCGGTACTTGATGCTCTGCCTTTACACGTTGATAAGTCAAACATTTCAAAATAAACTCCGCGATCTCTCTCTTCATATTGCTCCACCAAAATGTATGTCGAAGATCAAGATACATTTTGGTACTTCCAGGATGGATCGCAAACGGTGTGTTGTGTGCCTCCATCATGATTCTATACTTCAAGTCAGAATCGTTAGGAACACAAAGTCTGGAGTTGACTCGAAGTATTCCCTCTTCATCGATTCTCGCTTCTGGAATAGCACCTTCTTCTTCATCTTCATCAGCTCCGGATCCGTAACTTGAGCAGCTTTAACTTTATCAATCAAAGCTGGTTCTACGCGTATACTTGACATCATTGCACTCGTTCCCACATATGATCTTCTACTCAACACGTCAGCTACCACGTTCACTTTTCCAGGATGGTATTGGATGGTATGATCGTAATCTTTCAACAGCTCAAGCCAACGTCGTTGCCTCATGTTGAGTTCCTTCTGAGTGAAGAAATATTTAAGGCTCTTATGATCCGTATAAATCTCCACTTTCTCCCCGTACAGGTAATGTCTCCAGATCTTCAACGCGAATACGACAGCTGCCAACTCTAGATCATGAGTAGGATAATTCCTCTCATATTCTTTGAGTTGTCGCGAGGCATAGGCTATGAATTTCTCATGTTGCATGAGAACACATCCTAACCCTTTGCCTGAAGCATCGCTGTAAATAACAAATCCATCCGAACCAGATGGTATTGTCAGAACAGGTGCCGAGATAAGTCTTCTCTTGTGCTCTTGGAAGCTCTTCTTGCATTACTCGCTCCAAACGAATTTTGTATCTTTCCGAGTCAACTGAGTTAATGGAGTAGCGATTCGAGAAAATCCCTCTACGAATCTCCGATAATAACCAGCTAAGTCCAGAAAGCTTCGTACTTCGGTCACCGACTTAGGTTGCTCCCAGCTTTGTATTGCTTCAATCTTTGTCGGGTCAACAGATACTCCACGTTTCGATACCACGTGCCCAAGGAATGCTACTTCCTCAAGCCAGAACTCGCATTTCTTCAGCTTGGCATATAGCTTATTCTCACGAAGCTTTTGAAGTACCAGCTTCAAATGGTGCTCATGATCTTCACGGCTTTTAGAATAGATGAGGATGTCATCAATAAAGACAATAACGAATTGATCCAAATATTCCTTAAATACACGGTTCATCATATCCATGAAAGCAGCAGGAGCATTAGTCAATCCAAAAGACATGACTAAGAACTCATAATGCCCGTACCGTGTTCTGAAAGCAGTCTTTAGAATATCCTCAGTTTTACTCTTCAACTGATGATATCCAGAACGAAGATCGATCTTTGAAAAGAATTGCGCTCCTTGCAACTGGTCGAACAGGTCATCAATACGAGGTAGCGGATACCTATTCTTAATGGTGACATGGTTCAACTCCCGATAGTCAATGCAAAGTCGCATACTCCCGTCTTTCCCGCATTTATAGCATACGACCGGTGGTCGTTCTCCTCCCCTAGAAATAGTTGATGCTGGTGCTGATGTCGACGTCTTCACGTTCTCATTATTGTACATTCTCTTCTTGAAATCTCCCCCCGATTCGTTTCTTATACTATCATGGCCACGATTACCACCGGAGTGGTTACGGCTTCTGTCATACTTTCCTCCTCGCTGGTTGTCATTGCTCCGATGACTGCTGCCACCGGTACGACCTTGGTTGTGGTCCCTCGGTTGAACATAATCATTATCTCATTCTAACAACTGGCCATGTTCACTACATCCGAATATAGAGAAAATTTATGAGAAATGAGGTATTGGCGTATTTCGGGTTTCAAACCTCTTAGAAACATCCGCGTCATACGTTTCTCATTCTCCACTAAATGAGGTGCAAACCTGGACAGCTCCGCGAACTTAGCCTCATACTGGGATACCGTCATGTTGTTTTGCTCGAGTCTGATAAATTCTACTTCCTTCATATGACGAATACTTTCAGGAAAGTACTTGTCATTAAACAGTTTCTGGAACGTTTCCCAAGACATCTTGAGTGCGGCAGGCTGGGTACGCTTCACGGATTCCCACCAGTAATCTGCCTCTCCACGGAACATAAATGTGGCGAATGGAACCTTTTGTTCCTCCGTGCATCCCAAGACATCAAATATCTTGGTAATTTTCTTAATCCACGTCTCTGCCTTGATTGGGTCCGGCTTTCCCAGAAACTCTGGTGGTCCCAATTCTTTGAACTGCTTGGCAGTGACAACTCGTGTGTTGTTATTATCTCCACCTGTATGTTGCACACGAGTCTCCCTCGTCTGGTTTTGTATGAACTGCAAAAAACTTCTAAACATCTCATCGTTTATCGTTTGACCAGCGTTTTTTTCAGGATGAACATTGCCTTCTTGTTGCACGTTCTCCTGGTTAGTGATTAAAGGAGTCTCCACGGTCTCATTCACTTCGTTGTTAACATTCTCAGCTGCCATTCTCAAATACTGCCATAAAACAAGGGTTAATTAAACTAATCAACATACCACATATTAACCCTATGCTCTTACTGACCAATTAAATACCACCGAAGCTTAGGTAGGACATACTAGTGAAGGATTTACTCGTCTCTCCCCTCCTAGTTCTATTCCCCGATCTCCGCCAAAGATCATATCCCTAAGCTTTGATACCAACTGTGACGCCCCCAAAATAGGTCCAGTCAACCCAACCCATTCTGAGTCGCCAAATACATGGTACAGAATTCAAATACAAACTTTATATCATACGGTCGTGCAAAATACGACCACACAACTGTGAGTGTCAATACAAATATGTAGAAAATATTAATATTCAAACTATGTCCTCATTACAATTATTATCACACTATTTATCAGAAATAGTGAGAACTACTACTGCTCTAACTCGGACCATCACTCTGTCCCCCGACTAGTTCCCGCAACATTCACATTTCCTGAAGAGGACAACAGATGAAAAGGGTGAGCTCAACTAGCTCAGTAAAGAATATTATGACTAAGATAATGGAAAATAAATTATCGTTAGTCTTCAACAAATCAGATAAAATATAATGGACAACCAACTTTAGATCAATATTCACAGCGAAAATAACAATTCATTAGAAGAGTTAAGCAGAGAATGAAGTCTACTATCTTCTATGATTTAAAAGTCCATCATCAATATTTTATCCCTGTAACATCAATCAATATACATCTCGAATCAAATATTCATCTTTGCACTACAGGCCAAAGATATTCATTTGTATCATCAGTGGTCATGTTCATCTCAACACCTGTCATCTTTGCACTACAGGCCAAAGATATTCATTTGTATCATCAGTGGTCATGTTCATCTCAATACCTGTCATCTTTGCACTATGGCCAAAGATATTCATCAGGTAATCATTCATCTTTGCTCTACAGGCCAAAGATATTCAGTTATATCACCACTTAGGACTGAGGATGATGAAAAATCATATAAATAACGAATCCAGTGAAATAAAGGATAAGATTAAGGATTCGTATTTTAGTTTATTCAAGTTCAATAATATTCTATAATAATACTTTGTGGAGCAAAATTCAAGAATAAAGCTCAAAACTTAGATCCAATCAAAGATAAGAACTTTAACAAGCAATTTGGACAAACAGAAGAAAATTTAATTTTTTCGTGAATAGTGTCGTATATGTGAATAGTGCCGTATACGTGAATAGTAATCCCGACGAAAAAAGTAAGAATTTCATAATAAAATCCATGACAATATTTTGGTATAATGATATTGAAAAGAATAACATCATTTACGAAAGAAATAACATCCCTTACCATCCCTTACCTCAAAAGAATAGTACCTCTGACTGGAATATCGGATATAATACCGAAGAAAACTTGCACTGAATAGCAACACTCAAAGTATTGAAATACTCACAAAAATATGCTCGATATTATAGAGAGAGAAAACTTCTGATTCTGGTGTGATTTTCAATTCTAACCTAAGCACCCTATTTATAGAAAAAGCTTAGGATGCCAAAGGAGACTAAATTAATAAAATAATATTATTTTTAAATAAAATCTCTAGCCGCCGGCTGCTCCCAAAAATCAGATTTTCAACAAAAGTGGGGCCCACCCATTAAAAAAAATATTTATTTTCCGAAACTTCAATAATTCATAATAAATAGCCATTTGTCAGAAAAATACAAATTCTATGTCTTTCCATAGAAAATTTAATTCTCTACAACTTTGTAGAAGGAAGTTTTTCCAAATTCCAAACATAAATTATCCGAAATCCATAAACAGATGATTTTCCACACCAAAATACTAATAAAAACTCATCAGCGCTAATTCCTTCTTTTATATCCACAAAATAAATATTTCCTTATCATATAAATCAATAATTAATTATTCACAAATAATATTACAGAACTACAATATTGACAACCAGGTCGTTCCCAGGAAAGAGGGGGCCTTCCGATAAGGACTTCTCCTTACTGGCGCGCAATTAAATAACCCCTCCTAGACAGAACTTCATTAGACATTGTCAATAATGCTATCTAATAATATTATTCAAATAATATGAATTATTGAGTTGATAATATGAAATACTGTGTAGTGACAATTATTGAATCAATAATACCAAAATATCAACTGCAGCCATTATTGAATCAATCATATAAAATGGCAACGTAGCAATTATTGAGTCAATAAAATATCAATGTAACAGTTATTCAGTCAATAATATAAAATATCAACGTAGCAATTATTGAGTCAATAATATAAAATATTGAACAGTAATTACTATAACAATAATTGAGTAAGTGCCTTCTCACGTAAAACTCAATAATTCGAAATACTGTGCAATACCGTGTGCTACTGTGCAACACCGCGTATCACTGTATTTTAACCACCGGGTATTTCAACAGTACTAACGGTAACAACTACGCCGTTATTTTATAAAAAGGTTATTTCTATCGCTTTCTATATCCGACAGTTACTCCGTTGTGGGGCCCACAAATAGCTGCGCCGTCGTACGAATATTCCCCGACAACAAGAATATTCCACGACCAAACGAATATTCCCCGACAACCAGAATATTTTATAACCACTTGCTCATTTTAAAATATTTGCACATTTCACCCATAACTTTCATATTTATCAAAACAACACCTTACTATTTCGAAATAATATATAAAGAAAATTAAATCTTTAATCATAAAAGTTGGGGTCTTACAGAAGCCATCTGCTTCAGCATTCCTTAGTGTGGTTAGATAGACCAAGTACCTGCAGGTTTATATAATTTCTATTTTGGTACCCAAGCTTGATTGGGTCCTGCTAGGTTAGTTTCTCAAAACCCCTTATTCCTCATATACTAGAATTTTCGTCAACTTCAGCATCAATAATCATCATATCCATGCATATATTATATTTAGATATGACATTTATCATGCATGATTGTGAGTGTGTGTAAAATTAATCATTTTAATAAGAAACTCTTTTTCTTTGATGGTTTCACTCTTTTCTTGGTTATGTTCACAGTTTTTGAATGTTCGCAGAGTAGGAATCAACTCTATTATTTAGTTGTATCTGATTGATTCATGGAGATGATCAGTTTCTAATAATCTTCAGGGTACTCCTTTAGAACTGATCATACTCTACGTGTTATCAAAAACTTAGAGCATAGGTTTGTACATACATACCAACCCTTAAGTAAGGATTACTCCACTTAAAATTAATTAATTCTTGATATGCCTATGACCTATTTCAGACTTCTTACAAGATGTTATCTTCAACCTAAAACTTGGGTGGAGAGAAAGTTTGTTAGCAATTGAGTTCCCAACCTTAGTGTACTTTCTCTCTTCCCCTTTTTAGGAAGAATATGCCCTCTTGATAGAATACTGTTATAGTACATAAGGTGATGCAAAATGATGTACACGTTTATATTAATGAAGAACCGTACCTTTACACTGTCAGTCTCTTGACAGTCATTTACCTTTCTATAATGAGGTTATGCATTGATGTGCATATATTTATATTTATTTCTTACAGCTTGTGGCTCTAGTTGTCCTTTGATCAATCAGTCATAGCTTTGAAGAGGTAAGCTAAGAACGTCTTGGCATCTTTAGTTCTTTATTCACCTTGAACCTCAGGGTTCACATCCAACTACTGGTTAGCCAAATACATATTTGAGAAATTCTTCTTTCTCCTCTAGATAAACATTTCTTAGCATGCATGGCCTTTCATCTTTTAGAATGAAGGATGCTTGATTCTTTGCTGTTGATGCCACTTGACTTCTCATCTCTGGTCTTCAGACTACAAGATTGACTGTGGACAAGGATTGGTCTTGATGGTATGGCATTTAAGAACCTGGACCAATCTGAGCAGCTTCAGGTGTATATACACATTTACCTGTACACATTATTTCCAACGTGTGAGCTCATTTGCATTTACAAGTGACTTACTACTAAACTAAGTTTAGAACAATGTTTGTGCCTAGGATCAGACTCAAAGCGATTAGCTTTTGAATATAGCATGAGAACCTGCTCTGATACAAATTGTAAGTTCCCAGTAGGCACACAATAGATTTAGAAGGTGGGGGGGGGGGTTGAATAGATCCTTTGCGTTTTCAAACTCTTTTCATTTCTATTTTGTATTGCTAAGAAGTTAGCATATGACAAACATAAGAATCATTTCAAGCATAGCGGAATAAGTTAAATCTTCCCTTCATTAATATATTGATAAACATTGATACATTGTTCTTGGAGTTAGTTTAGTTGTAAGTAATTAATATATACAAAACAGTTATAGCAGTTAAGTACATAATGTAATGACAGAAAGTAAATGACAGAATGTAAAAGACACTGAGGGTTTTAAGTGGTTCAGAGACACAAGCTCCTAATCCACTCTTTCGCACTCTCGCAGGAAATCCACTAAGGAATGGGCAGCACCCTGAATCACTAAGATTCCTTCAAAGCCCGCAGCCCTGGAACTTCAGTTCACTAAGAACTCTTCAAGTCCTCCGACTTGTAACTCCTTTAGTTCACTAAGAACTCTTCAAGGCCAGCAACCCTGGAACTTCAGTTCACTTAGAACTCTTCAAGCCCTCCGGCTTGGAACTCATTTATTCCCTCTGGACAAGGACCCCTCAGGCACTGGCTACTTGTTATTGTAGTTGTAGTTGTTGTTTGTGCTTTACTGCTAAGATGTCTTGAAGATTGATCATCTTTTTACTTAGCAGCTAGGCTTGGTCCTCACCATTCTGCTTTGAGTTTGGACCTTTTATCTGGTGCAGTTAATCTTCATTCTGTTCAGCTTATCTTCACTTGATATCAGCTGTGCACCATCACCACATAGGACTGCTAAGGCTTTTCATTGTGGGTCACCTTCTTCTGGTCCTTAGCAGCCCTTGAATCTTTCTTAAATGATATGCAGACATGGCTCTGCATCTTTTCTGGTTCAGCTTCTGGTTCTTCATGGAGATCCGTAGAGTGGCTCTTTTGATCTTCTTTATGCTCAGCCACTTTCCTGAAGGCTATCTTCTTGGCCTTCTCGGCTCTCAGCTTGGCTACCATTTTTAGTGGTATTCTTATCCTTGTTGAGTGAAGCTTTAGTCTGTTCAAGTCTTCTTCTCTTCCACCTTTGTAGTTTCATTGTCACTGAAACGTGTTCTATTTGGCTCAACAGTATAACATTCCAACAACTCAAAGAATCTATAACTCTTATCCTTGACACTCTTTCCATTAAATACCCTTCCATGATCTTCCCATTGGAAAGTAGCCGTTGGAAGCTATTTGAGTTGCTTCGCAGATCTCGAGTTATTTGGTGCAGACTGCTGATGTGACGTGACAGTTCCTTTTTGACTTTATTGACACAGCAGTCTGCTTTCCCACCTACCCCCTCAGAGATGTCACTATTTCGTGTCAGGCTTGGTAGTCATTTTTATTACTCCTTTCTGATTCTTTGATTCGAATCCTTAGGAGTTGTCCTTCTGCATCGATGCTCTCAATCAGCAACGTTCGGATGTCAGTCTTCTATTGATTCATTGCTAGTGCTTCAATACTCAGATGCCCGAACTCCACTATTCTTATGCAGATGTTCTTGGACCCTTATCGTAGTGTGTCTTGTTAAATGTTGCTTTGACTGGTTGAGACAACACTAAGATTCTGAAGAGTGTTCTCGGATCTTTAATGTAGAACACCTCTTCCTTTAATTGTGTAGTGCTACAACACTTTTGCTTGCCTCGACTAATTTCAGGAACTGATATCTTGACTTGTTGTTCTTGCCTCTTATAAATATCAAGACACTTCAGATTTATGGCATACCCAGCTCTCTTTCTCCTGGTGATCTCCCGTTCACCTATCTTCAATGGTCTGACCCATGCTTAATCACTTTTGTCTTGTTCTTCATAAGCTGGCCGGTATTTATGTATATACTGTATCAGTTCCTTCTTCGTTCGGCAACCACTACAATCTTGAGTGATTCTCAAGATCGTTATCTTCGGTTCTCT
Source organism: Panax stipuleanatus (assembly GCA_020205555.1). Lineage (NCBI taxonomy): Eukaryota > Viridiplantae > Streptophyta > Magnoliopsida > Apiales > Araliaceae > Panax > Panax stipuleanatus. Next base: position 4,844,925 of record CM035116.1, read on the forward strand.
TGACAGCATCTGCACTTACTAACTTTCTCTAGTCAGCTACTATGTCTGAAATCTTCTTCTGATTTGCTTGTGGAAGACTTCATCTTGAATGGCTTCACAACTTCAATCTGCATGTTGATTGAGTTGATGCTTGTATCTTCTGTTAGCTTGCATGCCATTCGTTGAGTGCTCTCTGGTTCCCTTGGAATGTATCTTTGTAGCTCAGACCAGAGGCTCCATACTTTGGATATTCTAGGAGTGCCCATCTGTTGAGAATTATGTTGACACTACGATTCTTCCCTTAGCGTTGTGAGCAACCTTTTTGGAAGCCTTAGTTCTGCAGACTACGATTTAGCTTTGTTGCTGCAGACACTACAATTTCAAGATCAGATCTTAACAGACTACGATTTCTTCCTTTTATGCTTGCTGTGCTCGTCTGATCTGGCTCGACTACGATTTCTTCTTCTAATTAGATCCGTAGACTCCACTGCTTCAAGTGTGATCTACGATTCTTGACTTAGCTCTGGCAGACATTCAGTTGACTTATAGATAGGCTATCTCTATGATTCTGAACATGACTTTCTCAGCAGACTACGGTTCTAACAAAGTTCTTCCCGACACATTACAATCCTTTCTCAGTTTCTCCCGGCAGACTACGAACTCCGAGATCTACTATCCTTGCAGACTACGATTTTACCTTGATAGTTATCGAGTCTTCCTTGTCTCTCAAGGCAGACTACGATGCTGGTGCATTGCTCGACGATTAGACAAGCCTATCTATTACATTGTACAAGATCAACCTAACAAGCTTGATCTTTCTATATTTATAGTCCTTGTACATCATTTCTTTTTAAGGACTTTACAAAGCTGTTTTGCTTATGTAGGATTAACCCAACATATTTGATCAATTCATTCTAAGTTCTTATACATATATTCCTATTATCTATCAAAGGACTTTACAACTTTTGTCAATACAAGCATACTTGCATATTGATTCATTTATATTATAATCAAATCATATAAAATAGGAATACCATTCTTATGAATATTCCTAACAGATTCAACTTAGACCAGTTGGCAAGGTTATATGTGAAAGAGATTGTTTCGAGGCACGGAGTTCCGGTGTCAATTATTTTTGATAGGGATCCGCGCTTTACGTCGAACTTCTGGAAGAGACTACAGGAGTGCATGGGACACAGTTAAGAATGAGTATGGTTTATCACCCTCAGACAGTCGGGCAGATCGAAAGAATGATCCAGACTTTGGAAGATATGTTGAGAGCGTGCATTATGGATTTCAAAGGAAATTGGGATGATCACTTATCGCTCGTGGAATTCGGTTACAACAATAGTTACCACGCTAGTATTGGCATGCCGCCTTACGAAGCGTTGTACGGCAGAAAGTGCAGAACTCCACTTTATTGGGATGAAGTTGGCGAGATGCAATTACTAGGTCCAGAGTCGGTACAACAGACAGCAGAGATAGTCAAAATGATCCAGGTGAGACTGGTAGAGGCTCAGGATAGGCAGAAGAAATACGCCGATCCACACCGTAAGAATGCAGAATTTGAATCGGGTAGCTTTGTTTTCTTGAAAGTCTCTCCCTGAAAGGGAAGATCAGATTCGATAAGAAGAGGAAATTGAGCCCGAGGTTCATTGGACCCTTTGAGGTACCTCGAAGGATTGGAGAAGTTGCGTATGAGGTAGCCTTACCTCCGGCGCTAGAGAATGTCCACAACGTCTTCCATGTGTCAGTGTTAAGACCCTATAAACCCGATTACAAACATGTGATTGAATATGAACCACTACAATTTGAGAAAGACTTATCCTATGAAGAAATTCCTGTCCAGATTGTTGACAGGAAAGGGCAAGTTCTCATAAATAAAGTTATACGTTCTGTTAAGGTAATTTGGAGGAACCACAACACTGAAGAAGCTACGTGGGAACTTGAACAGCATATAATGAAGAATTACCCGCAATTATTAACTTAATTTATGTGTAAGCGATTCTAGGGACAGAATCTTTGTAAGGGGGGAGAATGTAATAGGATAAAAAATTTAATTGAACCGTGATTTTGGTGACAAAATCCTTTTAAGGGGGGAAAAGATGTGACGAACAAGATTTTGTAATATAATTTGAATATTTATTGAAGTAAATAAATATTTTTTGATGATTTAGTTATTGAATTAAATAATTAATTGATGAAATTGTGGTAGATTAATTTAATTATATGTGTTACATTAATTAAATTAATGTTGAGAATTTTATTGTGCAAAGTATGTATTTAATTGAGCTTATTTGATTAAATAAATTATTTAATAAGCATAATGTTATTCTAATTAATTAAATATATAATTAGAGATTTAATGATTTGACATAATTAATAAATGAGAGTTTTATTTATGTGACTATGTGATTTAATGAGAAATTATTCTATTTTATTTAATTGATTTAGACAACATTAATTGAGTAATAAAGGTTTGACATCATTAAACTGTATAACAAGAAGTTAATTAAATTAATGGAAAAGGATTAATATGAGCCTAACCAAACAAGGCCTTATTGGGGGATGGAGGCAGTTAACCCATTATGGAATTAACTGACAACCCATGACTACGACATCAGTTATATAATACGTATATGTTATATGTTATATTCATATATCTATATTAGACTTCCTATATTCTATCTGTGAGAGAAGTTCAGAGAAAAAATTTAGAGAGAAAGGAGAATTGAGAGGAAATTGAGAAGAAGAGTTGTAGATTCTAAATTTCATATCATCATAAAAAAGATTTCAAGGGGTAATCTCTTCAACCCAAACCTTCAATTCACGTTCTTATATTTTTATGAAAAACTGTTCAAGTCGTCTGTGATTGAAGAGATTGTTAATTGATTAGTATATGATGATATATATGTTAGTATATGTTTATAATATGGTTTATATCATGTATTCATGTGCTAGAGTAACCACTTTTATATAAACATGCTATAATCAGAGTTTTCAATTAACGGGTGTTTTGAGTTCTCTGTAAAACAACTATTGTATGATCAATGCATGAATTGATGATTTATGTGTATATAAATGTTAAAATATAATCATAACATATTTTCTACCATCTATGTATGTTTTCAAACCATCAATTTCATGTAATTATGTTTTAATTGAGTTTTTCAAAAGTTATAGAGTATAAAAGTTGTATATATGGCCCTTATGAACAATTGTATGCCATGAATGATTTGTTTAACATAAATTTGACAGTAGATTATGATAATAAATGTTAAAACAAAGAAAACAAACTTTGAACTGACGGATTCAGAGTTATAACGAATCCGTGACGTTAAATTTCGTGTTTTTCTTCAAAACCGTCAAGAACAGTAAAATTTCATGATTTGATTTGAGTAATTGCATGATATAAGATGTCAAAAACATGTTAGTAACATGGTATGATATTTCTATGAAGTTTATACTTCAAAAAAATAACTGTGTTAGTTTGATTTACATTTAATTGGGCTAAAAACTGTCAAAATTGCGAATTGTTGCTGAATCGCAAAGGCATGCCCATCCCAGCCAGCCCCATGCAGATTATACCCGCCCCAGCGGTCCTAACCACCGCCCCAGAGGGGGTAGTGCAGAGAAAAAAATTATGTTTTGACCTCCTGTAGTAAAATAAGCAAAACTTCTTTATACGAACTCCGATTAAGACGATTGAAGATGATTCGAAAAGATATCGAGTAGACCTACAACTTTCGTTCTTGAAGTTTTTCGATTTAAAGTTGTTAACATGGGTCAAAATGCCCATCTCTGTGACTGATGCGTATTCGGAGGCAATCGGAGGGCGTCGGACATGCACGTACGCAAGTGCAGTGCTCTCGACAATAAAAGATGTTGTTCTAAGTTATAAACATGAATATTATATGATTTGAATTTCATGTTAATAAACTAAGTTATTGACATGTATAAGATAATGTGAATATTCAAGTTAACAAACTAAGTGTGAACTTGAATATTGTGATTGTAAAACTTGATTATGATTATTTAAAGGGTTATACATGTGTGATATGCATGTTGTGAGTTTATATTCATGTTATGTGGTTAGTCAACGAGTAATATTATAAACCAAGTTGTAAGTTGAACTTAAGTGAATAGTTCAACAGTTAAACATGGTAGTTATGAAAACTAATTGATGTCATATACATAATGTAATGTGTAGGACATTGAGGAATTGAATTGTAACTATATTTGTAGCTTGCGCACGAGGCAAGTTTCCTTTCCCTAACTCGTTTATGATTATGCAAGTTTCTAAACCCTACTTTTACATTGAGCAAGTATTCTATCCCTAACTCATTATCGTTAAGCAAGTTTTCTTATCTAAACTCTTTAAGTTGAATAAGTGTTCTATTCCTTATTCTTATGTCAAGCAAGTTACTAAACTCAAAGTTTACTTTTATTGAACAAGTTTTCTATTCTTGAAATATTATCATGATATAAGTTCTTATACTTGTTAGTCAAGTTGAGATTTCATATGAGATATTATATTACCATTAAAAGCATGATTCCAATTATACAATACTTATTCAATTGTATACTCTTGAGAAGTTATTATTCAATTGGAATATCGTTTATTGTTTTACCTTCTAAGACTAGCTAACCCTTATTGATTCGACTAGTCTATAGTTGATGAACGTTCTAAATTTTAGAACTATTAGCGAGCTTATCCAAACCAAACTTCCTTTGGTGCGGACTCTGATGTCAAATTAAGATAAACAACCCTATTATAAGGGATTGACAATGCTTTAGCGATAAGATATTGTGCACAGTATGGTACTAATGGCTGATCCCCCTAAGTACGAGAAGTAGAGTCCATAGTCTTATGACTGTTAAAGGTTTAAAGTATAAACACTTTACAACCTAGGACATAGTTCGAGGTCTTATGACCGTCAGATGTTCTTTTGATTCTTGTTATTCATTCTTGACTCAAAAGCCTAGTTTTCCTTATTCAGAAGTCTTTGATTCACTCGTATGTTATTATATTATTGTTATATTGTTATACTTGTAGGAAATCGTTCTCACTCTTGCGTAATAATAATATTGCAATTAAGAACGAAAGGTCCAACGAGCCTTCTTCTAGCAAAGGCAAGGGCATGGTCAAGGTCAACAAGTGATAAAAACTTGTTGTTTATTTGATATTTCATTGTTTAAGACTTATGTTAAAGTTGTGTAAGACTATTTATTTTTTTACGTTTCCGCATTTGAGATTTAAGGTTAGTATGATCTGGGATTGATTATGTATTTATTATTTAGATGTTGTAACCCCATAAGGGGAGATGATGGATTTATTTCTATCTATTGCATAGTTTGCATTTATTATGGGTAGATAGATAGATGATATTTGTACAATGAACACCAATCCCCGTGGAAATTGAAGTACCTGGATTTCGGGGTGTCACATTTCTGAAAAGATATAGCATGCCTCAAACGGACGCTCTGATCAAAAGTTATGGAGTTTTGAACCTGACATCGCATTGCTCAGCGTACACACACTTCGAGACAACAGGACCTGCCACGTCCTACCACGTGGAGCCGCTGGTAGACCCGCTGCTACAGCGGGTAGAGCCACTTCCACCTGGTCTATATATAGAAGTGCACCCCCAGCTCATTTTCAAGTTAGAAATCGTTCTGGCCCTGTCCGTTTCCTTTCTCGACCAAACCTTTATCTTCCAAACCCAAATTGTTTTACTCTAACAAGTAGATATACCCACATACTGCCACATATCAAAAAATAATCAGTAGATTTGGACGTTTAAAGCTTACGATTTGGTAAAAAGCCCGTGTAGCAGTCCATTTTACAAAAGCAAACTAGCATCCCTTAGATCGCTATCTAGTGGGAACGAGACGCTTCGGCCAGGTGCGAACTAGGATTTACTGATGAATCCTTGGTTTTGGAGACATTTAGTTATATTTTTGTACAAATTAGAGCTGTGCATGTTTATTGGCTACTCATATGTGAGCCTAGGAATCGTGGGATTCATGATCAAACTGATCAAAATCTGATTCCCATGATGGACAAACTCCAGTTTACGAATGTACCCTGCCAGTTTTTCTGTAAAATGTATATACAAAAGACCTTAAAACGGTTATCCGGAGTTAAGGTCTCAACATAGTGAAAATATGGTTTGTCGTGTCAGAGTCCCTCCGATGGCTATCATGCCCATGAGGAGACCGACACTTATATATATATATATATATGTTATGGTCGAGGACGCTTCGCAGCCCTACAAATCACCATTCAAATTCAAACATTAATGCTATAAAGATAAAAAATGGAAGTATCAACAAGCTTCAATTCTTATGTTAGCGCAAGGGTTTGATAACCAGCTTTCAAAACATCATTTTAAATTCAATCAAAAGAAAAGCTTTTGCAAATAAAATTAAACACTTTTGCAAATTAAATTAAAGACTTTTTGCAAATCAAATCAAACCCTTCGTATATAGGTTCAACGAAGCAAAACACTACTTTCAAATCAATCAAACATAGGCCCAACTTCAAACAGCATTCACACACGCATTTCAGTTTTAAGGGAAATATTGAAAAGATGTGGTACCGTGTTTACACGGGAGTTGTGGAATGCCTAACACCTTCCCCACACTTAACCAAGCCCCTGAACTTAAAACTTCGGTTTCTGTAATACCCGAGAATTTTTGAATATTATTAAATGAATATATTAATGGAAATGAATATTTATTCGAATATAAATATTTATGTGTTATAAGATGAGTTAATTCAAATGAATTCAAATTGAATTTATAATAATTGAGAAGAATGTGGAGTTTACGATAAGCTCGAATAACGCCTTGTGTGGCGCGATGATGAGAATTATTATTTAAATAATTTAAAGGATGAAGGAATTATTAAGTGAACAATTAATCAATTTTAATTGTTAATTTAATGTTATTAGGAGAAATAGAATATTAATGGGTGATTAATTAATAGTATGTTGACTTGTTATTATTGCGGGTATAGAATAATAATAAGTAAATTGTTTATAAATATAATAAATTTTATATTTATTTAATTAATTGTTGTTATGGGTGATATACTACTATTAAGTAATTAATTGATAATATTTCGATTAATGAGTAAATAATTTTTAAATATAATAAGATTATATTTACTCGATTAATTGTTATGTGCCAAGCATGCGATAATTAAATATGTAATATATAATAGTCACATATATATTATATAAAGTGTAACGTGACTATATTATATATATAAACTATATAGTAAGATTAAATAAATTATATGAGTTACATAATAATGTTATGTGACAATAAGTGGTGTGGGTGAACATTAGTGGGTACCTTATTATTATTATAATGAACCAAATGAATAATTGTCATTCAATAAATATCGTAATATTTGATACAATTGAATAATATAGTTCATGATAATAAGGAAGATAATACCTTATTGAATTAAATTTGGTATGATGAAATGTACATGGATTATATATGGATGTGTATAACCTAACTTGCTATCATGTATAATGTTATCCATGTGCAACCTAAGTATATAATATGTGTATATATAATAGCCTAAGTGTATATGACATGTATGTGTATAAACTAACTATTATATTACATTGCCAATTGCTGAGCTTTTTGCCTTGTCCGATAATAGGAGACTCATTCTATCCTCACGTGTATGGCAAAGGCTAGCCTAAGCCTATTTCCTCCTCAAACTCAGCAAAGATCATAGCAATGATTCAATGGGGAGTGGCCTTCATGATGATTATCACCAACTACTCACCAACTTCTTCTTAACCACTATGTAATTAAACATTCCCGTTGGTTTATTTTAGAGTGCAAAAGCTTTGTCTGTATAATATTTCTTCTATAAATATATTTCCCCTCCTTCACAATCCTTTTGATGAGAATTTCTAGTAAGAAGGAGTAGGGAGTGAGCATATATATATATCAGTAGAGGGAGAACATTGAATTAGCAGCAAGCTTAATTGCAGAGGTATAATTTCCATTCCTTATTCTTCATTTCTTAAACTTCTAATTTCTTAAAATGGAGCATGATTTTGATGATAATGTGATTGGGAAATGTTTGTTAGTTGATATATAGTTGATATGTTAGCTTATAAGTATGTGAGTAAGACAATGCAGTTGCTTTGAATCGAATTCGTGAAGAGATTTTGTATTTGGGTTTGCATTCTGCCGTAGCAGAAGATATACTGGTGCTGACCGAGACCTGGTGCAGTTGCGCTGATATTATACTAGGGCGCAGCGCAACTGCGCTAGGCTCTGAAACTTGTTTTCCTGATTCTGTTGCATACTGTTATGTGTTAACGAATTGATATGACTTATACAAGCATGATAACAAGATTAAAATGTATATATGAGTACATTAACATAATGTGAACATGTTTTGCTATGTTCGCATGCATGATTGATGAAAAGTTATAGTTTTCAAAATGAACTTAGAATTTTCAAAATGAACTTTGATATATGAATACTATATTTATAGCCTGACCTTGAGCATGTTTATATGGCCTAGAAATGCATGAAGAAACTGTTGACTTGCGTATATATGTATTATAATGTAGCATGAACATGTTAGACCTCATTAGTGAACATTACTAATGAAATATGAGCTTTGAACGTGGACTTTGACATGTTATATTGAGATTTAGATTCTGATATTTATAAACATGTTTGATAGTGCTTTTAAACATCACTAATATATCATGCATGTGCAAACATTATGTAAATACCATGAAAGTTAGTTAAGTACAAATGAAACATTAATTTAGTATGTTTTCAAACCAATAACGATACTAGTTATGCATATATGACATAGAAACACGTGAGCATGCTTATCAACAAAATATATGACTACCTTATATGTTTAAATGACAAGCATGATATCTTCTGTGAATTTATGGCGTTGTAAGGCCTTAAGTTATTAAAGGTGTTAACTCACAACTATGTCATGAAAGATTGAACTTAGATGGACTTCACAAGCATGAAAGGACCCTTAACATGTTTATATACTATGTGGTATTGAATGCTTACGTGTTGGTCAGAAACAGTAGGGCAGCAGCCCAACCTTGGTCTGGCCAGGGGACAGCGCAGCTGCGCCGTCCCTACGCTTAACCAGGGCGCAACTGCGCTAGGCTGATTCCAGAGTTTATGCAGTTTGCTTATTCTGGTTTTAGCAGTTAACCTATTATGATGCCTAAGCTGTTAAAACTTGGTCAGATCTATACTAATACATGTTTACAAGTGTAGGTAGTCTAACATAATGATGTTTAACTTATAAAAGGAAATTTAGAGATAGTAGTGGCATAACCAACTTAGTGTTATGAATTATTATAATAACATACGTATATGGCTATATGATTGAGTTAGAACAGTATGTGTATATCTAACGTACATATCAAGCTTGAGTACCGAATGTGCTTAGCTAATGAATATCCTATATATATTATAATAGGATTCAAAAGTGTTGATTAACTTTACGTGGATAAACTACGCATAAGGCAAGTATCTAAACCTTATCTCTTTGGATGCAAGTTCCCTAACTTACACACTTTTATTGTGTAAGTATCTTAAACCCTTGCATTTACTTTATTCAACAGATATTGTAAGCAAGTTCTCGAACCCTACTCCTTATTGAGTATTGCTTAGACTTGTACTATTATTGTTGTACGAGTAAACCATTGAAATGACAATTCATGTCATATAACTCATTGCTTCATAGCTAAGATAAAGTTGATTATATTCTTCGAACTTTAATATCGAGTATTGAACTTATAATTGTTCTTATACACATTGAAAGAGCGTTCTATGCCATTTGATTCGGCTAGACCTATATCGTGATTAGAAAACTATCCAAACAAATTGATTGGTGCGGAATCTTATACTTGATTGAGATGAACAACTCTCATTGAGTGGAAACTATAAACTATCGGAGAACCGACGCGCGCACTTGAGTACAATTAAATGTTATGCATAATGTATAGTACTTTAGGCTGATCACCTGATGTACTTATTTTATTGGGTTATCAGCGTAATACTATTAATTCTAGTAGAAGTTCATAGTCCTTAGTGACTGCTCAGTATTCATTGTTTTGAAATGTTGAATTGATTAAGCGTTGAATCTTATTGATATCTTCCCGTCCTTAGTGACTATTGTTGTAAACTATTGATACTTCTTGTTACCCTTGAACTATCATCTATTATTGTACCCTTGAGAATTGAAAAACTATATTATTCCCTTGTTGCTATATTACTTACTGAGCAAACTTGTTGCTCATTCTTGCTTTTCTTGTTGCTCATTCTTGCTTTTCCCTAAAACATTTCAGTTACGACAGAACATGGTGGACCCTCGGGCACCGACAATGGCAAGGGCAACGCTACGGAGTAGCTTTATATTATGTAGAACTCTTATGATAATGTAACAAGATTTCATTATATATTAGTTATAATTACGTATCCTTAAGCTATGTTTAAGATGTAATCGATGTTAAAGTTGAGAAACCTTAGGAAATGAATGATTATATTAAATAAATGTAATCTATTTATAGTAAGTGTTATTCCGCTATGTGATATAGTATTATTGTATTAGATTGTAGAACGTGACGAACCGAATTTGAGACTCTGTGGCCGTCCTAATTTGGGGGCGTCACAGGTTGGTATCAGAGCTGTAGTTGTAAACCTTAGGAACTAGTGTCCTTAGATTATAACTTAGGAGAACTTAGAAGATAGAAGGAGATAAAACTCATGTAGAGTTTTCCTAGAGAGACTTAGTGTGTTATGAAATATAACTTCATTCTATACAATGAACTTATGTTTTCTTTAACATTCTAATGGAGTTGTTGGTTGTTTGTCTTGTGTTTGTGATTATAGGATAACAGACATGAGAGTACCTAGTAGAGTGGCGGAGGACGAGCCCAGAGATATACATGTAGTATACGAGGAACCTCTAGAGGCTGTGACAGTGCAGGCTGTGGCACCATCCGAGTCTGACGACTAGGATGAGATCGAGGTAGAGTTTGATCCAGAGGAGGAGCCCATGGAGGATGAGCCTATAGAGAGCGAGCCCATGGAAGACTCTTACGAGCCTAGTCTCGAGGAACATATGTTGGGAGAGTACAAGGAGCGTATCCTAGAATTGGACTGCAGAGTCCAAGAGCTAGAGGCTGAGGCTCAGGAGAGAGAGTCCGAGTTCCAGAAGCTGAGGGATGAGGACCATCAGAGGAAGCTCGTGATGCAGGAGTTAGAGGTGGAGATTGCATACCGCAAGGAGGCAGGGATCAGATGGGGACCTTGTTTCACAAGTCGGTGGCTAGGATAGTGGATCTGGAAGGAAAGCTGGAAGTGGTAGAACAGAGGGAATTAAGTGAGAAGACAGAGAAGGAGGCACTCCGTACTCAGCTAGAGTTAGAGGTTATGGATAGGATCCACTTTGAGGAGAAGTGGGAAGCAGCTAACGAGAGAGCTGACGACTTAGAGGATGAAGTCAGATGTAAGAAGAGAAAGATGAACAAGATGGGTTATGTGTTTCGATCATCTTTCGAGAGGGTGATCGATGGTGTATACCATTACCCAGCGGAGCAGGGACAGACCCTACATACTTTGAGCCGAGAGCTGATAGCATACATAGCACAGATCGAGTACAAGAGCGATGTGGAGCGTGGGATGATGGGGTGAGACCTTTAGCTAGACTAGCAGTGGCCTAAGTAGTTTTCTTTTGTGATGTGTGACGAACGAGATTTTTGTAATTTAATTTGAATATTTATTGAATTAAATAAATATTTTTTCGATGATTTAATTATTGAGTTAAATAATTAATTGATGAAATTGTGGTACATTAATTTAAATATATGTGTTACATTAGTTAAATTAATGTGGTGAATTTTTATATTCAAAGTATGAATTTAATTGAGCTTATTTGATTAACATATTAATTAATAAGCTTAATGTTATTCTAATTAATTAGAGATTTAATTATTTGACATAATCAATAAATAAGAATTTTAATTATGTGACTATGTGATTTAATGTGGATTTATGCCATTTTATTTAATTGATTTAAATCACATTATTTGATTAAATTGGGTGTGACATTAAAACTATATTATAAAGCTTTAATTAAATTAATGGGAAAGGAAGATTATAAGGGGCAAGCAAACAAAGCCTTAGTAGGGGTTGGAGCCAGTTAACCCATTATGGGATTAACTGACGACCCATAACTCACGACTTCTAATTACGCGTATAATATATTAACTTACATATACATATCAGTTCATATATTTTGTAAGACACTAAGTTCAGAGAGAAAAGGAGAGAATTGAGAGAGAGTTGAAAAGAATTGAAGAATTATAGTGCATCATCTTCACAGAGTTAGCAAGGGTAACCTCATGATTCAACCTTTATATTTACGTATATATATATTTCTTCCATGAAAAGCCAACTTGAGTTCTCTGTGAATAAAATTGGTGTTAATTACTTGAGTTATGATCATATATACATGTTAACAGATGTTCATAACATACTTTCTATAACTTATGTATGTTTTAAAATAATCAAATTCATGATTACATGCTTTAATCAAAGTTCTGCAAAAATTTCAGAGTTTCATTTACGTACTTTTAAAAATCCTCTGATAAGAGCTTTTTTTGATAATTAACTTAAGATGTGATCGTATATGTGTTAGTATATGTTTATAACATGTTATATATCACGTATACATGATTTTCAGTGGTCATACCATGGAATTTTGTTGATAATTGGGTTTTCAAAAAGTTACAGAGTGTAGAAATTGTACATATGGCCCAAATGACACTTATGTACAAAATCTACACGCCTTATGCGTTTATTTAACTTAAATTGACACGTGATTATGATTGTGTATGTTTAAACGAACAAAATGGAAGTTAAACGAACGGATTCGGTGTTATAACAAATCCATAACGTTGAATTTTTTGTTTTCCTTCAAAACTTTACAAAGTATGAAAAACAGTGAAATTATATGATTGATTCAAATAATTGTATGTTTTAACTCATTAAAATCGTGCTAAAAAGGTTGGGTAATGATTATATGTGTATTATAGTGTCTGGGTATGCTTAAATTCATGTACGAATAAATTAATTGGATGTTTTTGGCCAAGTTCTGTTTTTCTCGCGAACCTCAAAATCTTGAACTGTTGGGTTTGTACGTAACGCAATCATGCAATCAAATCACATAAATAGGGCGGAAGCGTAAAAAACTAGGTTTTCAAAATTTATACAAACCCATTACCATGATCATTCTTGTGCATCAATTATCAGTGAATGAAGAAGGAGAAAAACAGAATTATACCTTTGAAGATACAAGCTTCCTCAGGTACAAGTTCTACTCCTTTGATTCCTTTGATTCCTCTGTAGTGGCTCCTTCCCTTGATCAATGTCAGCCACCCAAATGTTTGGCCTCTAACGGTGATCCACCAAGGAAGATGAAGAACTCAGTAAGATGGGTTATTGGCTTAACACTTATTTCTATCTCTATAGAATATGTGTACTCCCAACTCTTGAAAAATTCACGTACCTTATTTCTGATATAAGACTCTCTTATATAGATATTAGGTTAACCCTCCTAATCCAATTAGAATAGAGTTTTATTTAATTAATTAATTAATTACTTTTAATTAATTTATATCCTAATCTTTATTACGATTGAGAGAGAGTACTGATATTATATTAATTTCTAAACTCCTTTAGAATTAAAATAATAATAATAATAATAATAATAATAATAAGACTCCTCTTATTAATTTATATTTAATATTTCTAAAATATTAAATAATAAACATTAAGCTATTTAATTTATTCTATCATCATAGATTAAATTAATTATACTTAATGCATTATTACTATCATGCCATTTTCTTCTTAAATAATTCTTCTTCCTTTTATGGTGTGACCCTTTAGGTTCTCCATATTAAACCGGTTGTGAATAAATCAATTAGAGCAATTCTAATCTTATTTAAATAAAAAAATTAAACTAATAATCTATTTAAATAAATAACATTTATTCTACAATAGGGATAAGCCTCCCTAGCGATCAACGACTTTCCAGATAATATAGATTTCAACATTAATCATAAAAGAACCTGTGAGTTAATAGTTACCGTACAATTCAATCCTTCCACCATACAATGTCCCAATTAAATATAAGACATGGATTTACTGTCAAGTCTTAATTTATTTAATCATATGTATTTCGATTAGAAAATGCACAACTCCAAATAATGCAAATTAGAAACCTCTTTCTAATTTCATTCTACCTTGGCCAAGGATTCCTGGGTTGTCATTTAACGAATCACATAGGACATATCTCCTCTTTTACTAGAGGTGGTAGATTCTTTATTGATCATTCATTATCTCCATATGTAACTCATTATACCTAAGCATACCCTATATATGCCTTAAAAGGCCTTAAGGAATTAGTCAAAGTATAATTTGTTACATATAAGATACTATGATGATCTCAAGTCCAAGGATCACATGTACTACTATCACATTAGGAATTCCTATTGACAGGCGAGTAAAACTCCATTAGGTATTCCATAGCGAGTCACGTTCAGTGAACTTATTCTCCAATAAGCACCTACATACTTGCTTTAGTGTCTCCACACAAATGACCATGAGATCAGTCCTCCTCATCCAATGAGCAAGCAACATATGTACCAATCTATCCGAATTTACTAATCCCCATTTTAGTAATCCCACAATTGGGAACTATTTTAGTTTTTAAGCTTTCTAAGAATTTAGATCACATTATCATGATCTCATCATGATTCTAAAAGCATTGCTTAAAATTATGGGTTATTTACATATTATAAAAACAGCACCATGTAGATAATTATATGCCTTAAATGAATATTTTATTAATAAATAAATAAGATTGTTTACAAAGTATGTGCTTTATCACCATACATGATTGGCTTGTATGCACACTACTATCATGAACTGGCATGTCGTGCCGCAGCGCCAGCTCCAGACCTTAAGGTCCGCGCCACAGCGTCAGCCGCGCCGTAGTGCCAAGGATAGCTTATATGGTGGCGCCGCAGCGCCACTATGTAGTTTGTCCAGAAATGAGAATTTTAATTGTTTTAGTCCAGGGAGTGTAATAGTAACCTAATTTAATGAACATAAAAATGTGTTAGACATATAATGGAATGTTAAAATAGATTCTTATCATGTCAATGAGGTACTTACATATTTAATTGAATTGTTGAACGCATAGTTAGCTAGTCGTTCGTGAAATCTAATATTTTGTGAAGATAAATGTTGTGATTTGATTAGTATAATCATAATCAGAGTTTAGACAAAAGAGAATGAACTTGTGATGCTAGTTACATTATTGATTAATGTGTATTGTGAATGTATTGGTATGTAGGACTTAATAAAGAATGTGAATTATAAATTGTAGCTTGTGCAAGAAGCAAGTTTCCTATCCTTAAACTTGTTTAATATTTTGCAAGTTTCCTAAACTCAAACTTTACTTTTACATTGAGCAAGTTTCCTATCCTTAAACTTGTTTAATATTTTGCAAGTTTCCTGAACTCAAACTTTACTTTTACATTGAGCAAGTATCCTATCTCTAACTTATTGTTATTAAGCAAGTTCTTAACATTCTAAGTTATTCATTTATCAAGTCTTAGACTTGTGTTCTATTTCGAGCGAGCTCTTGTTTTTAATTGTTCAAGTTCAAAGATTTCATATTTGTTGTTATAACTCTTTTAAGCATGATTCAGCTATACAATACTTATTCGATTGTATACTCTTGAGATTTACCATTCAAGTTGAATATCGATGTTATTGTTGAACTTATAGGACTAGTGAACCCTTATTTATTCGACTAGTCCATAGTTGATGTACGTTCTAAATTCTAGAATACTTATTGAGCTTATCTAAACCAAACTTCCTTTGGTGCGGACTCTGATGTCAAAACTGAGATGAACAACCCTATAAAGGGGATTATTTACGCTTTAGCTTTGAGATATTATGCACAGTATGGTACTAAGGGCTGATCCCCCTAAATACGAGAAGTAAAGTCCATAGTCTTATGATTGTTAAAGGTTTGAAGTTTAACACTTTACAACCTAGGACATAGTTCAAGGTCTTATGACCTCAGACGTTCTTTTGATTCCTGTTATTTATCCTCTAGTCAAAAGTTGATGTTTCTTGATTCAGATGTCTTTGATTTACTCGCATGTTATTATATTGTTGTCATATTATTATACGTGTGGGCAATCGTGCTCACTTTTGCGTAATAATAACATTGCAGTTAAGAACGAAAGGTCCGACGAGCCTTCTACTAGCAAAGGCAAGGGCAAGGTCAACAAGTGATGAAGACTTGTTGTTTATTTTTTTAATGTTTATGTTTCAGACTTATGTTAAAGTTGTGTAAGACTTATTTATTTGTTTATGTTCCGCACAGATGTTTAAGGTTAGTATGACCTGGGATTGATGTATTTATATTCAGATGTTGTAACCCCATAAGGGGAGGATTTATTCATATCTATTGCATGTTTTGCATTTATTATGGGTAGATATATAGATGTTATTTGTACAGTGAACACCAAATCCCGTGGAATTGAAGTACCCGAATTTGGGCGTGTCACATGATGTATATACAGTGTTGAAATCCCAATCTTTTGTGTAAGGTATGGGATATTTATGTAAACCCCGAGTAAGATTTTGGTAGAGGGGTAGTATGTTAGTGTTCCCCGTCTTTTGTGATATTAGGGGATTTGTGACAGCATTTATAGAAATATTGGGATAATTATATAATGAAATGAATTGGCATATAAATATAAATGAAGCTTATTTTAGAAACGTGTTATAAAATTTTATGCCTTTAGTATTAAAGAAATACTTAAGTAATATAATTGAGTATTAATAAAATGAAAAATTTGTGATGCAAAAAATGCCGCCCAGACGTAGATTAACTGCACCTGAGGAATCAGTGAACAATGAGAGGGAACAAGTAGACCCGATCCAGAAGCTAGTAGATCTGTTAGGAGAAGCTCTTAGGGGAAGGAACAACGAACCGTTCGCCCCAATACCCAAGCAGTTCCAATTACAAACTTTAAGGACTTTAGGAGTGTAGGACCCCCAGAGTTCTAGGGAACTACCGATCTGATCATAGTTCAGATATGGGTTAAGGATATAGAGAAGGCTTTCACCATCGCTCGAGTGAGTGATGACCAGAAGATGGTATTTGCTACATATATGATGAGAGGCGAAGCGAAATATTGGTGGGAGGCTAATCAGCAAAGAGCTGGAGAGGGGATAATAGCATGGGAAAGATTCAAGACTATGTTCTTTGAGAACTATTTCCCAAAAAGCATGAAGAATAGAGTGGAGGTGAAGTTCTTAGAACTGAAGCAAGGTGATATGACGGTGGCGCAGTACGCGGCTAAGTTCAACGAACTAGAGTGATTTGCAGAACACCAAGTAGGAAATGAAGAGAGAAAGGCGAGACATTTTGAACAACGACTGAAGCCTTGGCTGTTTAACAAGGTATCAGTTCTTCAAATTAATTCCTTTGTAACATTGCTGAAGAAGGCGATCATTGCGGAAGGTGGCAGTGAAGCCTTAAGTCTTTATAACAAGGAGAAGAAAGGAAAGAATACCGGAGGAAAAAACCGTGCTGGAGGTAGCAGCAGTGGAGGAAGTAATTTGGGAAAGAGAAAGTGGGAGAACAATAACAACAACAACAATCAGTCGTAGAATTTTTGTGGAGGTTTTAAGAAGAGGGCAGAGGGATGCCCAAAATGTGGAAAGAATCATCAGGGTGAGTGCTTGAAGGGACACGACACTTGCTACAACTGCGGCTAGGAGGGACACCTTTCACCCAACTGCCCGAAACTGAAGAAGATACAAGGATGTTTTGCTTGTGGCTCGACAGAGCACTGAATCAAGGATTGCCCGAAGAAGGGAAGTGGTGGAGGTAGCAGCTAACAAAGGGGAAACAAACTGATGATCGGCGAACCATCACAATCCAACCGCCCAACCGCTAGGACCTTTAACATGACTGTCCAGAACGCAGTAGCTACGAAGGACGTGGTGTCAGGTATAATCCTAATCAATGATATAAATGCATATGTATTGTTTAATTCGGGAGCCACCTGTTCTTTTGTCTCTGAAGAATTTGCTAGTAGACTTAATACAACCCGAGAACGATTAGAAGATCCCTTGAACATAGAAGTTGCAAATAAGGAAGTAATCCTTGTAGAATTCGTTTACCGAAATTGTCGTGCAAACATTAGAGATCATGAACTAAGCGTAGACTTGATTCCAATTAGATTGGGAGAATTTGACATAATACTGGGAATGGATTGGTTGTATAACCATGCAGCGATAATTGACTATCAGAGCAAAAGTGTTAACCTTCAGACTCCGAGTAAGTCTAAGGTAGTTTTTTATGGTAGCTCATCGCTTAAGCAATCGTGTTGCCTTACGATGATGCAGGCCAAGAAATTGTTAAGGAAAGGATGTGTAGGTTATTTACCTTACATTGTAGATACTCAGAAAAAGAGAGTAGAAATTAAGGATATATCTATAGTGAATGAATTCCAAGATGTATTTCTGGGCGATCTGCCTGGTCTTCTGCCAGACAGAGAAATCGAATTCGTAATAGACTTAGCACCGGGAACTGCACCGATTTTGAAAGCTCCATACCGTATGGCGCCAGTAGAAATGAAAGAATTGATGATACAACTATAAGATTTATTAGATAAGGGTTACGTACGACCAAGTGTGTCTCCTTGGGGAGCACCAATGTTGTTTGTTAAAAGAAGGACGGATTGATGAGGCTCTGTAACGATTATCGATAATTGAATAGAGTAACAATCAAGAACAGATATCTGTTACCGAGGATAGATAACCTATTTGATCAACTGAAGGGAGCGAAGTGTTTCTCGAAGATCGACCTGCGGATAGGTTAACACCAACTGAAGGTACGGGAGGAAGACATACCAAAGACTGCGTTTCGTACCTGTTATGGACATTAAGAGTTTTTGGTAATGTCATTCGGATTGACTACTACTTCGGCAACATTCATGGACTTGATGAACAGAGTTTTCAAGCCACACTTGGATAAGTTCATGGTAGTTTTCATCGACGACATCTTGATCTACTCGAAGACAAAGGAAGAGAACGCCGAACATCTGAAGATTGTTTTGGAGGCGCTAAGGAAGGAGAAGATGTATGCGAAGTTTTCTAAGTGTTAATTTTGGATGGAGAAGGTTCAATTCTTAGGACACGTGGTGGATAAGAATGGATTCTCAGTAGACCCTGCAAAGGTCAAAGCAGTAAGTAATTGGGAGCAGCCGAGAACACCAACGGAGGTAAGAAGTTTCTTAGGGTTAGCTGGGTACTATTGAAGATTCATCCAAGATTTTTCTAAGATAGCAACCCCGTTGACCAATCTGACGAGGAAGACGGTGAAGTTCGTGTGGACGGACAAATGCGAAGAGAGTTTTCAGAAGTTGAAGAAGAGATTAAGCGAAGCGCCTGTGATGTCACTACCAGACGAGACGGGAGGTTTTGTGGTGTATAGTGACGTATCGCACAAGGGACTTGGTTGTGTGCTAATGTAGTACGACAAAGTCATTGCGTATGCATCACGACAATTAAAGTACTACGAAAAATGATACCCTACTCCTGACTTAGAGTTAGCGGCAGTAGTTTTTGCGTTAAAAATATGGAGGCATTATTTGTACGGAGAGAAATGTGAGATATATACAGACCACAAAAGTCTGAAATATATCTTCACACAGAAGGAGTTGAATATGCATCAGAGAAGGTGGTTAGAATTAATCAAGGATTATGATTGCGATATTCTTTATCACCAGGAAAAGGAAAACGTGGTTGCCGATGCTTTGAGCAGAAAAGGAAGGGAGAAATTGTTTCACTTGACGACTCAAAAGGAGTTAATTAGAGCAATGGAGAAATTGAAAATAGAGGTAAAGGGACCGGAGAGGTCTGAAGAAAAGTTGTTCGTAATGGAAACTTGTCCAACCTTGTTGGATAGAGTAAAGGAATCGCAAGGGAAAGATGACGAGTGCGAGAAAATTTGAAAGAGGATCACAGAGAATGAAGAAGAAAGATTTCAAATGGATAAAGACGGTATTTTAAGATTCGAAGGAAGAGTGTGGGTACCAGCGGTAATCGAGTTGAGGGAAGAGATTTTGCACGAGGCACATAATACGACGTATTTCGTTCATTCGGGAGGCACGAAGATGTACCAATATTTGAGGCAACATTTTTGGTGGCCCAATCTAAAACGGGAAGTCGCAGAGTGCGTTAGTAGATGTCTGACTTGCCAATGCGTTAAAGTAGAGCATCAGCGGCCAAGTGGTTTATTACAACCGTTGGAATACCAGTGTGGAATGGGAGCACATTACGATGGACTTCGTGGTGGGACTTCCAGTCACACAGAAAGGTTATAATGTCATTTGGGTTATTGTGGATCGACTAATGAAGACCGTACATTTCCTACAGATCAAAATCTTCTATACTTTGAATCAGTTAGCGAGTCTGTACGTAAAGGAGATTGTTTCACGACATGGAGTGCCGGTGTTAATTGTATCTAATCGAGATCCGCGCTTCACGTCAAACTTTTGGAAAAGCTTGCAAGAGGGAATGGGAACACAGTTGAGGTTGAGTACCGCTTCACGTCAAAGTGAGCGAACTATACAAACGTTGGAGGACATGCTTAGGACTTATGTGATGGATTTCAAGGGAAATTGGGATGACCACCTACCCTTAGTTGAATTTGCATATAACAATAGTTACCATGCGAGTATCAGCATGCCACCATACGAAGCCCTTTACGGAAGAAAGTGCAAAACGCCATTATATTGGGACGAAGTCAGAGACCGACGAATGATGGGACCCGAGTTAGTACAACAAACCACAAACGTGGTGATAGTAATAAGAGCCAGACTGGTAGCAGCTCAAGATCGCTAGAAAAAGTACGCAGACTTGCATCAACAAGACCGGGATTTTAAAGTCGGCAGTTTCATATTCTTGAAGGTATCTCCTTGGAAGGGAAAAATACAATTCGGTAAGAAAGGAAAGTTGAGTCCAAGATTCATAGGACCGTTCGAGGTATTGAAGCAGTGGGCGAAGTGGCATACAAAGTTGCATTACCACCTGAGTTGGAGCACATCCACAACGTGTTTTACATCTCCGTGTTATGTCCGTACAAGGCCGACTACAAGCACGTGATTTTTTATGAGCCCATTGAAGTAGAGAAAAACTTAGTGTATGAAGAAATTCCTGTCTGAATATTAGATAGGAAAGAACAAATATTACGAAATAAAGTTATATCTTTTGTAAAAGTACTTTGGCGTAACCACGATGTCGAGGAGGCTACGTGGGAATTAGAAGATAGGATCATGAGGGACTATCCCCATCTATTTGTTTAACCTTGTAGCAATTCTGAGGACGACATTTTTATAAGGGGGGAGGATGTAATACCCGAGAATTTTTGAATATTATTAAATGAATATATTAATGAAAATGAATATTTATTCGAATATAAATATTTATCTGTTTTGAGATGAGTTAATTCAAATGAATTCAAATTGAATTTATAAAATTGAGAAGAATGTGGAGTTTACGATAAGCTCGAAAGAACGCCTTGTGTGGCGCGATAATGAAAATTATCATTTAAATAATTTAAAGGATGAAGGAATTATTAAGTAAACAATTAATCAATATTAATTGTTAATTTATTGTTATTAGGAGAAATAGAATACTAATGGGTGATTAATTAATAGTATGTTGACTTATTATTATTGCGGGTATAGAATAATAATAAGTAAATTATTTATAAATATAATAAGTTTTATATTTATTTAATTAATTGTTGTTATGGGTGATATACTACTATTAAGTAATTAATTGATAATATGTCGATTAATGAGTAAATAATTTATAAATATAATAAGATTATATTTACTCGATTAATTGTTATGTGCCAAGCATGCGATAATTAAATATGTAATATATAGTAGTCACATATATATTATATAAAGTGTAACGTGACTATATTATATATAAACTATATAGTAAGATTAAATAAATTATATGAGTTACATAATAAGGTTATGTGACAATAAGTGGTGTGGGTGAACATTAGTCGGTACCTTATTATTATTATAATGAACCAAATGAATAATTGTCATTCAATAAATATCGCAATATTTGATATAATTGAATAATATAATTCATGATAATAAGGAAGATAATACCCAATTGAATTAAATTTGGTATGATGAAATGTACATGGATTATATATAGATGTGTATAACCCAACTTGCTATCATGTATAATGTAATCCATGTGCAACCTAAGTATATAATATGTGTATATATAATAGCCTAAGTGTATATGACATGTATGTGTATAAACTAACTGTTATATTACATTACCAATTGCTGAGCTTTTTGCCTTTTCCGATAATAGGAGACTCATTCTATCCTCACGTGTATGGCAAAGGCTAGCCTAAGCCTATTTCCTCCTCAAACTCAGCAAAGATCATAGCAATGATTCAATGGGGAGTGGCCTTCATGATGATTATCACCAACTACTCACCAACTTCTTCTTAACCACTATGTAATTAAACATTCCCGTTGGTTTATTTTAGAGCGCAAAAGCTTTGTCTGTATAATATTTCTTCTATAAATATATTTCCCCTCCTTCACAATCCTTTTGATGAGAATTTCTAGTAAGAAGGAGTAGGGAGTGAGCATATATATATATATCAGTAGAGGGAGAACTTTGAATTAGCAGCAAGCTTAATTGCAGAGGTATAATTTCCATTCCTTATTCTTCATTTCTTAAACTTCTAATTTCTTGAAATGGAGCATGATTTTGATGATAATGTGATTAGGAAATGTTTGTTAGTTGATATATAGTTGATATGTTAGCTTATAAGTATGTGAGTAAGACAATGCAGTTGCTTTGAATCGAATTCGTGAAGAGATTTTGTATTTGGGTTTTCATTCTGCTGTAGCAGAAGATATACTGGTGCTGGCCGAGACCCGGCGCAGCTGCGCCGGTATTATACTAGGGCGCAACGCAGCTGCGCCAGGCTCTGAAACTTGTTTTCCTGATTCTACTGCATATTATTTTGTGTTAACGAATTGATATGACTTATACAAGCATGAGAACATGATTAACATGTATATATGAGTACATTAACATAACATGAACATGCTTTACTATGTTCGCATGCATGATTGATGAAAAGTTATAGTTTTCAAAATGAACTTATAATTTTCAAAATGAACTTTGATATATGAATACCATGATTATATCCTGACCTTGAGCATGTTTATATGGCCTAGAAATGCATGAAAAAAATGTTGACTTGCGTATATATGTATCATAATGTAGCATGAGCATGTTAAACCTCATTAGTGAACATTACTAACGAAATATGGGCTTTGAACGTGGACTTTGACATGTTATATTGAGATTTAGATTTTGATATTTATAAACATGTTTGATAGTGCTTTTAAACATCACTAATATATCATGCATGTGCACACATTATATAGATACCATGCAAGTCAGTTAAGTACGAATGAAATATGAATTAAGCATGTTTTTAAACCAATAACGATACTAGTTATGTATATATGATATAGAAATATGTGAGCATGCTTATTAAAAAAATATATGACTACCTTATATGTTTAAATGACAAGCATGATAGCTTATGTGAATTCATGGCGTTATAAGACCATAAGTTATTAAAGGTGTTAACTCAGAACCATGTCATGAAAGATTAAACTTAGATGGACTTGACAAGCATGAAAGGACCCTTAACATGTTTATATACTATGTGGCGTTGAATGCTTACGTGTTGATCAGAAACAGTAAGGCAGCAGCCCAAACCTTGTCTGGCCAAGGAACAGCACAGCTGCGCAGTCCCTAGGCTTAACCAGGGCGCAGCTGTGCCAGGTTGATTTCAGAGTTTATGCAGTTTGCTTATTCTGATTTTAGCAGTTACCCTATTATGATGCCTAAGCTGTTAAAACTTGGTCAGATCCCTACTAATACATGTGTACAAGTGTAGGTAGTATAACATAATAATGTTTAACTTATAAAAGGAACTTTAGAGATAGTAGTGGCATAACCACCTTAGTGTTATGAATTGTTATAATAACATACGTATATGGCTGTATGATTGAGTTAGAACAGTATGTGTATATCTAACTTACATATTTAGCTTGAGTACTGAATGTGCTTAGCTAATGAATATCCTAAATATATTATAATAGGATTCGAAAGTGTTGATTAACTTTACGTGGATAAACTACGCATAAAACAAGTATCTAAACCTTATCTCTTTGGATGCAAGTTCCCTGACTTACACTCTTTTATTGTGCAAGTATCTTAAACCCTTGCATTTACTTTATTCAACGGATATTGTAAGCAAGTTCTCGAACCCTACTCCTTATTGAGTATTGCTTAGACTTGTACTATTATTGTCGTACGAGTAAACCATTTTAATGACAATTCATGTCTTATGACTCATTGCTTCATAGCTAAGATAAAGTTGATTATATTCTTCGAACTTTAATATCGAGTATTGAACTTATAATTGTTCTTATACACATTGAAAGAGCGGTCTATGCCAATTGATTCGGCTAGACCTATATCGTGATTAGAAAACTATCCAAATAAATTGATTGGTGCGGAATCTTATACTTGATTGAGATGAACAACCTTCATTGAGTGGAAACTATAAACTATCGGAGAACCGACGTGCGCACTTAAGTACAATTAAATTGTATGCATAATGTATAGTACTTTAGGCTGATCACCTGATGTACTTATTTTATTGGGTTATCAGCGTAATACTATTAATTCTAGTAGAAGTTCATAGTCCTTAGTGACTGCTCAGTATTCATTGTTTTGAAATGTTGAATTGATTAAGCGTTGAATCTTATTGATATCTTCCTGTCCTTAGTGACTATTGTTGTAAACTATTGATACTTCTTGTTACCCTTGAACTATCATCTATTATTGTACCCTTGAGAATTGAAAAACTATATTATTCCCTTGTTGCTATATTACTTATTGAGCAAACTTGTTGCTCATTCTTGCTTTTCCCTAAAACATTTCAGTTACGGCAGAATATGGTGGACCCTCGGGTACCGACAAGGGCAAGGACAACGCTACGGAGTAGCTTTATATTATGTAGAACTCTTATGATAATGTAACAAGATTTCATTATATATTAGTTATAATTACGTATCCTTAAGCTATGTTTAAGATGTAATCGATGTTTTTGTTGAGAAACCTTGGGAAATGAATGATTATATTAAATAAATGTAATCTATTTATAGTAAGTGTTATTCCGCTGTGTGATATAGTATTATTATATTAGATTGTAGAACGTGACGAACCGAATTTGAGACTCTGTGGCGGTCCTAATTTGGGGGCGTCATAGTTTCAAAGATCAAGTTTTGACAGTGTCTAGCAATTGGGCCTCTTTTAAAAAAAACTCGGTTGAGTTGGTACAACCATTTCAAATCTACCAACTGGCGACTCTGTAAAACGTTCAAATCGTCGACATGATATATGTTGGCCTTTTCCTAAAAAACCCTTCAAAACCATTTTTGCAATAAAAGAGTAAGGTAGAGATAACTTAGGAAGAGAGAAAGATCCGGGTTGTGACCCGACCCGCTGATTTTTTTTCGACGTCGACAGGTGGCGATTCCGCTCAGGACAGTAGAGGGCTTAGGCTGCTTTCAAATCTTTTCAAACATTTCGTTTCAAAACTATGAATGCGTGAATTATGCGTCTCTACATTAAATGAATGCATGAATGCTACGTCTTTACATTGCATGAATGCATGAATGCTGCGTCTTTACATTGAATGAATGTGAATGAATGTTTTCCTGCTTTTTAGTGCTTCGCAACCATACTAGTGCTTCGCACCAACTGTCATCATATGGATACGGTGAGGGCGATGTATGTGAATGCATGTTGTATTCCTTTCACAAGGAGGCAAAACCTGTAACGATTGAGATTTTATAATTAATTTTAATATTTATTGAGATAAATAAATATTTTATGTGATTTATTTATTGAGTTAAATAAATAAATTATGTGATTTATGGAGTGATTTAATTAAGTGTTATATACTAATTAAATGAATGTGTAATATTTATTTAATTAATATTAATGTTATATTATAGTTCTAATTTAATTGAGATAATTGAATTAGATGAATTATATGATGAAGTGTTACATGGATTATAATTAGTGAGTAATTATAATTATGTGATAATTTTATGTGATTAATTGATGTTAGATTTTAATTGATTAAATTAGATGATTGATATTTAATTAATTAAAATGTGACATTAAAGTATGTATTAAATAATTTGTTAAAATAAAAGAAAAAGGATTTTAAATGAGTTTAAATAAATAAGGCTTTGCATTTGTTTTAAATCTATTCTACCAAACATGGCCTTAGTAATAATAACCTATTTTTTTAAAATAATGTTGTTTTGGCCAAACAAAGCCTTAAGGCTTTTTGAATTTTGAAACTTATGTAACTGCTAAATTAATTAGGCTAATTAGTATTAGTTAGTACGCGTATTATATTATATTACGTTAGTTCTATACTACGTTAGATTAATCCTAAGTCTAAACTAAGAGCAAAGAAGAAAGAAAAGAGCAGAGGAAAAAGAGAAAGCAGAGAAGAGTTGGAGAAGAAGAGAAGGAAGAAGAAGCTTGTGAAGGCTAGAGTGAATCTTTGTTTTCTTCTCCTATCACCGAAAGGTAATCCATAATCTCTACTTTCATATTTTCAAAACTCGATTTAAGTTTCATGTTTTATTCTATATGAAAACTGAGTTTTCATGTAATAGCATAAACATGGATGATATATATATATATATATATATATATATATATAGGTGGTGTTGTTCATGGTGAATTATATGGTTATCAATGATTTTCAAAAATCAAATTACTGTAGAAATATATTTTAACAGAAAATTCATGTTTATATGAGTTTATATGGAATTTCATGAGTTTATATATTATGGGTGATTTTACATTGAGAAATTGGTATATGTTAGTATGTTGTTTAAAATTTTCTATGATACTACCCTGAATCATGAGAATAAAGCATGTGTTATAAGTTGAATTGCTTAAGAATTTGATTACAGTGACTTATTTTGGAAAATATATGAGTTTTCATGAAAATGGCCAAATTAGATTTTTAAAACATGTGATTATCATTGTTTAAATGGTTTTGTGTTGTGGAAGCATGTTATATATATATGTATAATTGCATAGGTATGATTTACAATGTTTAAGTTACTGTAAATATCTATTTATTGGCTTGTATGGGTTAATCGGTGAAGCAGAGTAACGTGGCTGTCTGCGTCTGGCCGAGTTGCTGCGCAGCTGCGCCGGCAGCAAGGCCAGGAGCAGCGCAGCTGCGCCGCTTGTCCTTCCCAGATCCTTACCCTGCGCAGCTACGCCGGTGCCAAGGCATGTGACTGCGCAGCTGCGCCGTGCACAGTGCAGTGGCAGTGAGTTTTAGTCAAGTGTGCAGTGTGTTGTTATGTTTACATTACATTATTGCTAAGATAATGAGCATGTATCTAGCTGCTATAACATGTGTTAACATGAAGTTGATAATTCCATAATTCGAGAAAAAGAAAGTTTTGAAAAAACTAATATGGTATTTAAATTATAAACTATAATTGTTTAATTGTACAATAAGTTACTTAATTATAATTAAGAGTAAATGTTTAATTTAAATTTTAAATTTTATGAAATTATGATGTATGGAAGTTGGTTTATTTTAATCAATTAGATGTTAATTTAAATTATAATTTATGTAATTATAATTTAATAAATGCATGTTTAATTATGGATTATAAATTGATAATTTCATGATTAATTATAATTTGTGTAATTAAATGCATGATGTGGTTTAATTGATTATATTTTGTTTATAATTATAATTTGATTAAGTGTTTGAATTATAATTGTTTAATTATAACTTAGTTAAATACATAATTGATTTAATTAACTATGTAATAGTTGATTATTATTATTAGAGTGAGTTAACCATGAGGGTTAACCACTTATGTGAATTAGTTACGTGTTAACTAATTTAGGTTATTGTGATTGAATATATATGTGTAGGAAGTATTAAAGTACGTGAATTGCGTTAAGTAGCTTGCACTTGAGGCAAGTCTTCTAAATCTTAAACTCGTTAATTTTATGCAAGTTTTATAAACCCTAATCTTGTATAATTTCTTGAGTTCATATATTCTTGTTAATAATGTCCTTTTCTATTTTTGTATTAGACAATTGTTTATTTAATTGAAATGATCTTAACTTATTGTTCAAGTAAGATCCAGTTATTATTTTAAATGCTTTAAGTTGATTCTAAAGCATATGTTAATTCATAATTCTTTTATTTATGAATTATTGGAAGTCGATTCAACTAATCCTTAGTTGATGAACGTGAATTCTAAATTACCCTTGTAAGCTTATCCAAACCAAACTTTCTTTGGTGCGGAATTGAATTCAAATTACTGAGTTGAACAACCCTATTTACTAGGGGAGGTTACTACGTATAGCGTTAAGATGTTTGTGCACAATACATGGTACGAAGGGCTGATTCCCCTAAGTACGAGTTAAGGTCCATAGTCTTATTGACTGTTAAAGGTTTAAATAGAAATATTTATAACCTAGGACAAGAGTTCAAAGGACTTATGACACTCAGATAAATTCTATATTCGAATTTTAATGTTGATAGAGAATTATTATTCAATTCTTTATTGTTGAAGTAAGCTAAGTTATTCAGATTCTTTTTAAAGAATTCCTTTCATGTATATATTATTGTTAAACTCTAGTGAGCTGTGGTTCGCTCACTCTTGCATTAAATAACAATTTCAGTTAAGGTTGATAACGCTGATGCTCCGTCTACGAGTAAGGGCAAGGGAAAGCAAAGCAAGTGAAGACATATTTTTATTTAATTGAGAATGATTGTAATAATTGAATGTTATGTTTTATTTCCGCACTTTATTATATTCATTTCAAGGTTAGAGTAACCCTGGGAATGATATGGAGAAGGTTGTAACCCTTGTTTTAAGGGAGATTTTATTAATAGTTGAATAAAGGTTGTAATTTATTTTAAGATATATTGGGTAGATGTTTGTTATAGTTAGAAAGTGAACACCAAATCATGTGGAAACGAAGTACCCGGATTTGGGGGTGTCACAGGTTGGTATCAAAGCTATAGGTTATGAAACCTTAGGTGGGGAAAAACCTTAGGTTAGTAGCCTTATAGGTAAGATCGAAAAGATAGGGGTGATAGGTAAAGATAATAAACTACCTTATGTGCTACATGTTTACATTATAGTATTCGAAGAGTGACGATTCGTTATCACGTAATAATGAACTTTAAAATTCTTTTGTCAGGATGTTGAACGTGGGAGAACCTAGTCAGGATAGAGAGGATGTACCTCAGGTGCCTAGAGAGGAAGAGCCCCGTGACATACATATTATCTGGGAGTAGCTGGTTAGGAGAGAGCCATCTCCAGTGATCACCGTAGCTAGTCGGGAGCGTGAGCTGACACCTATTCCAGAGGATGAGGACGAGGACGAGTCTGAAGAGGAGGAAGAGGATCCCGAAGAGGAATTCCCGCCTCACTCTACTACTGCTGAGATGTACGAGGCAGTCTACGATAGCAACGTGGAGCTTCATGGACGAGTAGGAGATCTCGAGGAGACTATCCAGCAACGAGATGAGACGATCGAGGAAATGGCAAGTGACCTGGGAGATGCACAGTGGAACCTGATACATATGGAGGTTGAAAGAGATGCTGCTCGTTTTGAATTGGCAAAGCTGAAGCAAGACATCCAGGAGGAGTCGAGGAAGCGTGCCAGAGCTGAGGAGTCGAGCTTGAGGGCTAATCAACGAGCTGATCGAGTTGAAGATGAAGCTGAAGCCAAGAGGGCCAAGCTGAGGGAAACAGAATATGCATTCCATACAGCGATAGAGAGAGCTCAGGACCGTATTTTCTACTACCCAGCTGAGTTCCAAGGTTTACCGTGGTATGTGGTGGACCGAAGAACGGCATTTTGGGTAATGGAAGAGGAATGTAGAGAGGCTGTGCGACGTATTAATATGCCTAGGCAGTAGCAGCAGTAGCAGTAATAGTAGTAGTAGCAGTAGCAGTAGTAGTAGAGCTTTTATTTATGTATTGCTTTTTGTATTAATAAAGTAAATTCCATAATTTGATATAAGAATGGGATGAGTTAATAATATAATCCTGCAACTTTTCCAGTTCAGGAAGGGTGATGTAAATGGCAGAAATGCTATCTGGTTCATGTTTTTAAACTACAACTAATGAATAAAAAAAAAGTTTATTGACGTGCTATGTATTCTATGTGCACTAAATTGTTTAAACGTTTAAGTATGAACTGGAGTACTTAATAATTGAATAAAGGGTCTAATAATAATATTTTCTTAACAGAAAATGCCTCCTAGAAGAAGAGTAACACGTCAAAATCCTGAGGGTTCGACGAACAACAACAATAACGAGGGAACGAATCCCAATTCGGTTCAGCAGTTGGTGAACCTGTTGACAGGAGCTCTTGCGAATCAGCCGCAGGTGCAGGATACTACTTTCAAGGAATTCAAGGCAGTAGGACCGCCTGAGTTCAAAGGATCGACTAACCCTATCGAAGCTCAGACATGGGTTATGGAAATGGAGAAGGTATTTGACGTGGCTAGGGTAGGAGAAGACCAAAAGACAATGTTCGCGGCTTTCTTGTTGAAGTCGGATGCTAGCTTTTGGTGGCAGGCTAACAAGACTCGAGAGGGAGAGAGAGTCATCACATGGGAACGTTTCAAGGAAATGTTGTACGAGATGTATTTTCCAGTGAGTTCGCAGGACCAGATGGAGGTCCAGTTCCTAGAACTTAAGCAAGGAGGGATGAAGGTGTCTGAGTATGCCGCTAAGTTTAACGAGTTGGCCAGGTTCGCTACATACCAGGTCAGCACTGACGCTAGGAAGGCGAGAAGGTTTGAGCGGGGACTAAAGCCCTGGCTCTGCAGCAAGGTTTCCATATTCCAGCTGAATACCTTTGCAGCGGTGCTGGAGAAGGCCATACTTGCTGAGGGAGGAAGCGAAGCGGTGACGAAGTTCAACCAAGATAAGAAGAAGAAGAATGAGGTAGAAACCAAGTCTGGGGGTAGCAGCACTGTGAACCAGAAGAGGAAGTGGTTTGATAATACCTCTGCTGGGAGTCAGCAAGGAAGCCAGCAGAAGAGGAAGTTCGAAGCATGTGCTATATGCGGTAAGAATCACACTGGCGTGTGCATGAAGGGGAAGCGGGTGTGCTTCAACTGTGGTCAGGAAGGCCACATCGCGCCTAATTGCCCAAAACCGAAGAAAGGAGCTTGCTTTACATGTGGATCCAAAGATCATATGGCTCGCAACTGCCCGAAGAAGATGACGGCAGGGTCAACAGGGAGCGGAGGGAATGGAAGCGGCAGTACCGTTACTATCGCTGCACCATTACAAGCTGTTCGACCCACTGCACGGGCATTCAATATGACGGTGCAGGATGCTGTGCAATCAAAAGATGTGGTGTCAGGTATTATTCCGGTCAATAGTATAAATGCATATGTATTATTTGATTCGGGTGCTACTTGCTCATTCATATCTGATGATTTTGCTAGAACCCTAGACTTACCTGTAAAGGAGTTAATTTACCCTTTGAACATAGAGATTGCGAATAGGGAGGTTATTCCTGTTAGGAGCGTTTATAAGAACTGTAGATTGGACATTAAGGGTTAGGAGTTTAGAGTAGATTTGATTCCGATAAAACTTGGGGAATTCGACGTCATACTAGGTATGGATTGGTTGTTCAACCATGGGGCGGTAATCGACTGTCAGAAGAAGTCGGTAAACCTTACGACTCCGTCGAAGTTGGTGTTCTATGGTAGCAAATCGCCTAGGCAAGCGAGTTGTCTGACGGTTATGCAAGCCAAGAAACTTCTAACGCAAGGCTGTGTAGGATATCTAGCCTACATAGTAGATTCGCGTAAGGAAAGCCCGAAGGTGGAGGAGATATCGATAGTTAAGGAGTTTGTGGACGTTTTTCCAAGCGATTTTCCAGGACTTCCGCCAGATAGCGAGACAGAGTTCGTGATCGATCTAGCGCCGGGAACTGCTCTGATTTTGAAGGCTCTGTACCGAATGGATCCAGTCGAGATGAAGGAACTGATGGTTCAACTGTAAGAACTGCTAGACAAGAAGTATATTCAACCGAGAGTTTCGCCGTGGGGAGCACCTGTCTTATTCGTGAAGAAAAAGGATGGGTCGATGCGTCTTTGCATTGATTATAGAGAGTTGAATAAAGTTACGATCAAGAATAGGTATCCTTTACCTAGGATTGATGACTTGTTTGATCAACTGAAGGGTGCGAAATACTTCTCGAAAATCGATTTGAGAAGCGGGTATCATCAATTGAAGGTGAGGAAGGAAGATATACCGAAAACGGCTTTTAGAACTCGGTATGGTCATTACGAGTTCTTGGTGATGTCGTTTGGTCTCACGAATGCCCCAGCTGCATTTATGGACTTAATGAACAGGGTGTTCAAGCCATTTCTGGACAAGTTCGTGGTAGTGTTCATAGATGACATCCTGGTTTATTCCAAGACCGAGGAAGAGCATGCTGAACACTTACGACTAACCTTAGAAGCCCTGAGACGAGAAAAGCTTTACGCTAAATTCTCAAAATGCGAATTTTGGTTAGACAGTGTGCAATTTCTTGGCCACGTGATCGACAAGGACGGTATTTCGGTAGATCCGTCTAAAGTTGAGGCCGTAATTAGTTGGGAACAGCCGAAGACGCCGTCTGAAGTGAGAAGTTTCTTAGGATTGGCTGGTTATTACCGAAGATTTATTCAAGACTTTTCTAGAATCGCAACTCCGTTAACGAATTTGACTCGTAAAATAGTTAAGTTTGTTTGGACGGAGAAGTGTGAGGAGAGTTTTCAAGAGCTGAAGAAGAGGTTGAGTACTGCGCCTGTATTGTCTTTACCAGATAGTTTGGGAAATTTTGTAGTAAATAGCGATGCCTCACATAAAGGATTAGGTTGTGTGTTGATGCAGAGCGGCAAAGTCATTGCATATGTGTCACGTCAGCTGAAGGATTACGAGAAGGGGTATCCGACCCATGATCTAGAATTGGCGGCAGTAGTGTTTGCCCTAAAGATTTGGAGGCACTACTTATATGGAGAGAAGTGTGAAATATACACATATCACAAGAGTCTGAAGTATATATTTACCCAGAAGGATTTGAACATGCGCCAAAGAAGATGGTTGGAACTGATTAAATACTATGATTGCGAGATACTTTACCATCCGGGTAAAGCTAACGTTGTTGTCAACGCTTTGAGCAGAAAAGGTCGGGAGAAGCTGAACGTGTTAACTGATCAGGATCGGTTAATAGAACAAATGGCTAGATTGGAGTTGGAAGTGAAGTTTCCGAAAGAATCGGATGAGATGTTGTTTCAAGTAACCACTGGTTCTACTTTAATAGACAAAGTGAAAGAAGCACAACTTCAGGATGAAGAATGTGAAAAGATTCGGACGAGGTTAACTGATGGCGAAGAGTTCAAGTTCAAGGTCGATAATGAAGGACTGTTACAATTTGAAGGTAAAATCTGGGTACCGCCAGTTCCAGAGGTCAAAGAGGAGATTTTGAGCGAAGCTCGTAGTTCTAGATATTCTATTCACCCTGGGAATACGAAGATGTACCAGGATCTCAGGCATCATTTCTGGTGGCCGAATATGAAGAGGGACGTGGCTGAATGCATTGCGAAATGCATAACGTGTCAGAAAGTCAAAGTAGAACACCAGAGACCAAGTGGTTTGCTTCAACCGTTAGAAATTCCAAAGTGGAAGTGGGAGCACATCACGATGGATTTTGTGGTAGGACTTCCAATGACTCAGAAGGGATATGATGCAATATGGGTTATAGTGGATCGACTGACAAATTCAGCCCACTTTCTGCCGATCAGGGTCAAGTACAACCTGGATAAACTAGCGAAGCTCTACGTGAAGGAAATTATTTCTCGACATGGTGTTCCGGTGTCGATTGTGTCCGACAGAGATCCACGTTTCACGTCTAATTTTTGGAAGCGATTGCAAGAATGTATGGGAACGCAATTGCGAATAAGTACATCGTATCATCCTCAGACCGATGGCCAAAGCGAAAGAACGATTCAAACGCTTGAGGATATGCTGAGAGCTTGTGTGATGGACTTCAAAGGAAGCTGGGAGGATCATCTACCATTGGTAGAGTTCGCCTACAACAATAGTCATCATGCGAGTATTGGCATGCCGCCTTACGAAGCGTTATACGGTAGAAAATGCAGAACTCCTTTGTGCTGGGATGAAGTCGGTGAACGTCAATTGTTGGGACCAGAATTGGTACAACAAACCGCCGAAATTGTAAAGCTGATCAGAACGAGATTAGTTGCTGCTCAAGACAAACAGAAGAAGTATGTCGATTTACATCGACAGAACCGAGAATTCTTACCAGGAAGTTTCGTGTTCCTGAAAGTATCTCCCTGGAAAGGGAAAATTCGATTCGGTAAGAAGGGGAAGCTGAGTCCCCGATTCATTGGACCTTTTGAGGTACTACGAAAGGTGGGCGAGGTTGCTTACCAGATTGCATTACCTCTGGAGCTCGAGAATATACATAATGTCTTCCATATTTCTGTGTTAAGACCTTACAAGCATAATGATAAACATATAATAGAATATGAACCTTTACAGTTTGATAAAGACTTAACATATGAAGAAGTGCCTGTTCAAATAGTTGATAGAAAGGAACAAGTACTTAGGAATAAAGTGATACCTTCTGTTAAGGTAATCTGGAGGAACCACAGTGCTGAAGAAGCTACGTGGGAACTCGAAGATGTTATGATGAAGTCTTATCCGCATTTATTTGCTTAGTTATGTGTAACCCCTTATATACTGATTCTGGGGACAGAATCCTTTTAAGGAGGGAAGAATGTAATAGACGAGATTTTTTTTTTTTGTGATTTTGGGGACAGAATCCTTTTAAGAAGGGAAGATTGTAACGATTGAGATTTTATAATTAATTTTAATATTTATTGAGATAAATAAATATTTTATGTGATTTATTTATTGAGTTAAATAAATAAATTATGTGATTTATGGAGTGATTTAATTAAGTGTTATATACTAATTAAATGAATGTGTAATATTTACTTAATTAATATTAATGTTATATTATAGTTCTAATTTAATTGAGATAATTGAATTAGATGAATTATGTGATGAAGTGTTACATGGATTATAATTAGCGAGTAATTATAATTATGTGGCAATTTTATGTGATTAATTGATGTTAGATTTTAATTGATTAAATTAGATGATTGATATTTAATTAATTAAAATGTGACATTAACGTATGTATTAAATAATTTGTTAAAATAAAAGAAAAAGGATTTTAAATGAGTTTAAATAAACAAGGCTTTGCATTTGTTTTAAATCTATTCTACCAAACATGGCCTTAGTAATAATAACCTATTTTTTAAAATAGTGTTGTTTTGGCCAAACAAAGCCTTAAGGCTTTTTGAATTTTGAAACTTATGTAACTGCTAAATTAATTAGGCTAATTAGTATTAGTTAGTACGCGTATTATATTATATTACGTTAGTTCTATACTACGTTAGATTAATCCTAAGTCTAAACTAAGAGCAAAGAAGAAAGAAAAGAGCAGAGGAAAAAGAGAAAGCAGAGAAGAGTTGGAGAAGAAGAGAAGGAAGAAGAAGCTTGTGAAGGCTAGAGTGAATCTTTGTTTTCTTCTCCTATCACCGAAAGGTAATCCATAATCTCTACTTTCATATTTTCAAAACTCGATTTAAGTTTCATGTTTTATTCTATATGAAAACTGAGTTTTCATGTAATAGCATAAACATGGATGATATATATATATATATATATATATATATATAGGTGGTGTTGTTCATGGTGAATTATATGGTTATCAATGATTTTCAGAAATTAAATTACTGTAGAAATATATTTTAACAGAAAATTCATGTTTATATGAGTTCATATGGAATTTCATGAGTTTATATATTATGGGTGATTTTACATTGAGAAATTGGTATATGTTAGTATGTTGTTTAAAATTTTCTTTGATACTACCTTGAATCATGAGAATAAAGCATGTGTTATAAGTTGAATTGCTTAAGAAATTGATTACAGTGACTTATTTTGGAAAATATATGAGTTTTCATGAAAATGGCCAAATTGGATTTTTAAAACTTGTGATTATCATTATTTAAATGGTTTTGTGTTGTGGAAGCATGTTATATATATGTATAATTGCATAGGTATGATTTACAATGTTTAAGTTACTATAAATATCCATTTGTTGGCTTGTATGGGTTAATCGGTGAAGCAGAGTAACGTGGCTGTCTGCGTCTGGCCGAGTTGCTGCGCAGCTGCGCCGGCAGCAAGGCCAGGAGCAGCGCAGCTGCGCCGCTTGTCCTTCCCAGATCCTTACCCTGCGCAGCTGCGCCGGTGCCAAGGCCTGTGGCTGCGCAGCTGCGCCGTGCACAGTGCAGTGGCAGTGAGTTTTAGTCAAGTGTGCAGTGTGTTGTTATGTTTACATTACATTATTGCTAAGATAATGAGCATGTATCTAGCTGCTATAACATGTGTTAACATGAAGTTGATAATTCCATAATTCGAGAAAAAGAAAGTTTTGAAAAAACTAATATGGTATTTAAATTATAAACTATAATTGTTTAATTGTACAATAAGTTACTTAATTATAATTTATTAATTATAATTAAGAGTAAATGTTTAATTTAAATTTTTAATTTTGTGAAATTATGATGTATGGAAGTTGGTTTATTTTAATCAATTAGATGTTAATTTAAATTATAATTTATGTAATTATAATTTAATAAATGCATGTTTAATTATGGATTATAAATTGATAATTTCATGATTAATTATAATTTGTGTAATTAAATGCATGATGTGGTTTAATTGATTATAATTATTATAATTTGTTTATAATTATAATTTGATTAAGTGTTTGAATTATAATTGTTTAATTATAATTTAGTTAAATACATAATTGATTTAATTAACTATGTGATAGTTGATTATTATTATTAGAGTGAGTTAACCATGAGGGTTAACCACTTATGTGAATTAGTTACGTGTTAACTAATTTAGGTTATTGTGATTGAATATATATGTGTAGGAAGTATTAAAGTACGTGAATTGTGTTAAGTAGCTTGCGCTTGAGGCAAGTCTTTTAAACCTTAAACTTGTTAATTTTATGCAAGTTTTCTAAGCCCTAATCTTGTATAATTTCTTGAGTTCATATATTCTTGTTAATAATGTCCTTTTCTATTTTTGTATTGGACAATTGTTTATTTAATTGAAATGATCTTAACTTATTGTTCAAGTAAGATCCAGTTATTATTTTAAATGCTTTAAGTTGATTCTAAAGCATATGTTAATTCATAATTCTTTTATTTATGAATTATTGGAAGTCGATTCAACTAATCCTTAGTTGATGAACGTGAATTCTAAATTACCCTTGTAAGCTTATCCAAACTAAACTTTCTTTGGTGCGGATTTGAATTCAAATTACTGAGTTGAACAACCCTATTTACTAGGGGAGGTTACTACGCATAGCGTTAATATGTTTGTGCACAATACATGGTACGAAGGGCTGATTCCCCTAAGTATGAGTTAAGGTCCATAGTCTTATTGACTGTTAAAGGTTTAAATAGAAATATTTATAACCTATGACAAGGGTTCAAAGGTCTTATGACACTCAGATAAATTCTATATTCGAATTTTAATGTTGATAGAGAATTATTATTCAATTCTTTATTGTTGAAGTAAGCTAAGTTATTCAGATTCTTTTTAAAGAATTCCTTTCATGTATATATTATTGTTAAACTCCAGTGAGCTGTGGTTCACTCACTCTTGCATTAAATAACAATTTCAGTTAAGGTTGATAACGCTGATGCTCCGTCTACGAGTAAGGGCAAGGGAAAGCAAAGCAAGTGAAGACTTGTTTTTATTTAATTGAGAATGATTGTAATAATTGAATGTTATGTTTTATTTCCGCACTTTATTATATTCATTTCAAGGTTAGAGTAACCCTGGGATTGATATGGAGAAGGTTGTAACCCTTGTTTTAAGGGAGATTTTATTAATAGTTGAATAAAGGTTGTAATTTATTTTAAGATATATTGGGTAGATGTTTGTTATAGTTAGAAAGTGAACACCAAATCATGTGAAAACGAAGTACCCGGATTTGGGGGTGTCACAAAACCCGTTGGTGATAAGTAATGTCTCTGGGGACGGCTAAGTCTCTGGGGCTCATGAGAATGCATCACCCAGATTTGATTGAGTTGAAAGATCGTATTAATTTCCCCTCTAGTAGATTTCGATGATCTGGGGACCTTCATGCCAAAAAGTCGCGAGAGTAGCCTAAGATAGGTCAGCCTCTGATTAACCAAATCCGAAGGGAAGCTTCTTCATGCCTTCCTCTTTCAATCCAATATCAAGTTTTCAATTCCAATGTAAAGGAGCACAATGTAAATATTGTTGGGTTTGTACGAAATCGTGACGCAATCAAATTGTAAAAATTAGCGGAAGCATGGTATATCAGAGTTTAAAAATTTCTACAAAACCATTACCCGGATCATCCTTTATGCAAATTATTAATTTAAAACGATAAATAAGAAGTTATGGAATCATACCCTTGTAGAACGAAGCTTCCACAGGTACTAGTTCAACTCCTTGTTCTTCGTGATCTCCTTGAATTTCCGGGTTAGATTCCTTCCTTTGATCAACGTTAGCCACCCAAGTGTTTGGCCTCTAGAGGTGATCCACCAAGGAAGATGAATTATCAAGAAGGAGGGTGTTTGGCTTAACCTTAGTTTTCTATCCTCTATAGAAAAGGAGTACTCTCCAACAATTGGAATTGCATCAATCTAATATCTATTATAAGACTTCTCTTATATAGACATTGGTCAACCCTTCTAATCCTTATTAGACATGGGATTTCTTTTAATTAATTAAACTCCTTTAATTAATTTAGGCTTCCCACCACATGGGAATAATTAATTAAATTCATTTAATTAATTTGTCTCCTAATCTTATTAGGAATAAATGAGAGTACTAAATATTAAATTAATTACTAAACTCCTTTAGAAATTAAAATAATAATAATTGTAATAATATTAATAAGACTCCTCTTATTAATTTATATTTAATATTTCCAAAATATTAAATAATAAACATTAAGCTATTTAATTTATTCTATCACCATAGATTAAATTAATTATACTTAATGCATTATTACGATTATGCCATTACCTTCTTAAATAATTATTCTTCCTTTTATGGTGTGACCCTTTAGGTTCTCCATATTAAACCGGTTGTGAATAAATCAATTAAAACAATTTTAATCTTATTTAAATAAATAAATTAAACTAATAATTTATTTAAATAAATAATATTTATTCTACAATAGGGATAAGCCTCCCTAGCGAT
Source organism: Panax stipuleanatus (assembly GCA_020205555.1). NCBI lineage: Eukaryota > Viridiplantae > Streptophyta > Magnoliopsida > Apiales > Araliaceae > Panax > Panax stipuleanatus. The sequence goes on from CM035116.1 coordinate 4,884,614, forward strand.
CAACGACTTTCCAGATAATATAGATTTCAACATTAATCATAAAAGAACCTGTGAGTTAATAGTTACCATACAATTCAATCCTTCCACCATACAATGTCCCAATTAAATATAAGACATGGATTTACTGTCAAGTCTTATTTTATTTAATTATATGTATTTCGATTAGAAAATGCACAACTCCAAATAATGCAAATTAAAAACTCCTTTCTAATTTCATTTCACCTTGGCCAAGGATTCCTGGGTTGTCATTTAACGAATCACATGGGACATATCTCCTCTTTTACTAGAGGTGGTAGATTCTTTATTGATCATTCATTATCTCCATATGTAACTCATTATACCCAAGCATACCCTATATATGCCTTAAAAGGTCTTAAGGAATAAGTCAAAGTATAATTTGTTACATACAAGATACTATGATGATCTCAAGTCCAAGGATCACTTGTACTACTATCACATTAGGAATTCCTATTGACATGCGAGTAAAACTCCATTAGGTATTCCATAGCGAATCACGTTCAGTGAACTTATTCTTCAATAAGCACCTACATACTTGCTTTAGTGTCTCCACACAAATGATCATGAGATCAATCATCCTCATCCAATGAGCAAGCAACATATGTACCAATCTATCCGGATTTACTAATCCCCTTTTTAGTAATCCCACGATTGGGAACTATTTAAGTTTTAAAACTTTCTAAGAATTTAGATCTCATTAGCATGATCATCATCATGATTCTAAAAGCATTGCTTAAAACTATGGGTTATTTACATATTATAAAAACAGCAACATGTAGATAATTAAATGCCTGTAATAAATGAATATTTCATTAATAAATAAATAAGATTGTTTACAAAGTACGTGCTTTATCATCATACATGATTGGCTTGTATGCACACTACTATCAATCTCCCACTTGCACTAAAGCCAATCGCCATGGTATCTCATACCCATCTTCTCTAAGTGACGATCAAACTGCTGTTGTGTTAAAGCTTTAGTAAATGGATCTGCAATGTTGTCTTGAGAGTCTACACGCTCCAAGGTGACGTCTCCTCTTTCAATGATCTCCCTGATCAAATGAAATCGCCGCAACACGTGTTTAGATTTCTGATGAGACCTCGGTTCCTTAGCCTGTGCAACTGCTTCTGTGTTGTCACAGTAAATGGGAACTGCTTCTCCAATGCTAGGAACCACACCAAGTTCAGTTATGAACTTCTTCATCCAAACAGCTTCCTTTGCAGCTTCACTTGCAGCTATATACTCTGCCTCTGTCACTGAATCAGCAACTGTTTGCTGCTTGGAACTCTTCCAACTCACTGCGCCTCCGTTCAAGGTAAAAACATACCCCGAAACAGATTTACTGTCATCTTGGTCCGTTTGAAAACTTGAGTCTGTGAAGCCCTCGAGTTTTAATTCAGACCCACCGTAGATAAGAAAAATATCCTTAGTCCTTCTCAAGTATTTTAGGATATTCTTCACTGCCTTCCAGTGCTCTTCTCCTGGATTCGACTGGTATCTGCTCATTACACTAAGTGAATGAGCAACATCCGGTCTAGTACATATCATACCGTACATGATAGATCCTATTGCAGAAGCATAAGGGATCTTACTCATTCGGTCTCTCTCCTCAGGTGTCTTTGGGGCCTGTTTCTTGGAGAGATGTATTCCATGGCTCATCGGCATGAGTCCTCTTTTGGAATCTTCCATGCTAAATCTCTTTAGCATTGCATCAATGTACGTTCCTTGGGATAAACCAAGCATCCTTTTAGATCTATCTCTATAGATCTTTATCCCCAAAATATAGGATGCTTCTCCCAAGTCCTTCATGGAGAAGTGTTTAGATAACCAGATTTTAATTGATTGTAGCATAGGAATGTCATTCCCTATCAGTAATATATCATCAACATATAATACAAGGAATGAAACTGCGCTCCCACTAACCTTCTTGTACACACATGGTTCATCGTCATTTTTGATAAAATCAAACTCTTTGATTGTCTCATCAAAACGAATGTTCCATCTACGAGAAGCTTGCTTCAATCCATAAATGGATCGTTGCAGCTTACAGACTTGATTTATTCCAACCTTTGAAACAAATCCCTCTGGCTGTGTCATATACACATCCTCCTCAAGTTTCCCATTGAGGAAGGCCGTTTTCACGTCCATCTGCCAGATCTCATAGTCGTTATAAGCTGCAATCGCAAGCAAAATCCGAATGAACTTGAGCATAGCTACTGGTGAAAAGGTTTCATCATAATCAACTCCTTGTCTTTGTTTGAAACCTTTTGCAACCAGTCGGGCCTTATAGGTCTCCACCTTGCCGTCCGCTCCAGTCTTTCTTTTAAAGACCCATTTACACCCAATAGGCTTAATGCCTTCAGGTGGTGAAACCAAAGTCCATACTTTGTTTTCATACATGGAGTCCATTTCGGATTTCATGGCTTCAAGCCATTTCCCTGAGTGTTTATTACTCATGGCCTGTTCGTAATTCAATGGATCATCATCATTCATGATGCGTACCTCATCGTCATCCTCTACAACGAATCCATACCTCTCAGGTATCTTCGGTACTCTTCCAGATTTACGAACAGGGTGTGGTATAGTAGGTTCTTCTACTTGGTCAGGTACCTGACTTTGATCCGTGGTAATTTGTGGTTCTTGAGCTTCTTCAAGATATATCTTACTCCCACTGACCCCTTCATGGATAAACTCCTTTTCCAAGAAGGCAGCATGTTTCGCAACAAACACCTTTTGATCAGTTGGATGATAGAAATAATACCCTACAGTTTCTTTAGGGTATCCCACAAATCTACACTTTTCGGATTTAGTCTGTAGCTTATCATGTTCAAACTTTTTGACATAAGCTGGACAACCCCAAGTCTTAACATGCTTAAGATTTGGTTTCCTTCCCTTCCACATCTCATATGGAGTCTTTGGGGCGGATTTGGTAGGTACCTTGTTAAGTAGGTATGCAGCCGTTTCTAGGGCATATCCCCAGAAGGAAATTGGAAGGTCGGTAAAACTCATCATGGATCGAACCATGTCTAACAGTGTTCGATTTCTCCTTTCAGATACTCCATTTAACTGTGGTGTACCTGGAGGAGTCCATTGTGAGATTATACCATTTTCTTTGAGACAATTGAGAAACTCACCGCTTAAGTATTCTCCGCCTCGATCTGATCGAAGTATCTTTATACTCTTGCCCGTTTGTTTCTCTACTTCACTTCTGAACTCTTTGAACTTTTCAAATGATTCTGACTTGTATTTCATTAAATACACATATCCAAATCTTGAGTGATCATCAGTGAAAGTAATAAAATAAGAATACCCACCCCGTGCACTTGTTGTCATAGGCCCACAAACGTCTGTGTGAATCAATGTCAACAACTCTGTAACTCTTTCTCCTCTTCCACTAAAAGGAGATTTAGTCATTTTACCCATGAGACAAGATTCACAAGTTGGATATGATTCATAATCGGATAGCTCGAGGAGCCCATCTTTATGCAACTTGGATAATCTTGTTTCATTGATATGACCGAGTCTACAGTGCCACATGTAGGTATAATTAATATCATCTCTTTTCCTTTTCTTAGTTTGTTCAATTTGAAATATATTTTCTTGTAAGTCAAGTGTATAAAGTCCATTTCGCAAATTTCCAATACCATATAAAACATCGTCTTTATAAATAGAACAACTATTGTTCTTTATAACAACGTTAAATCCTTCCATATCCAATACAGAAATTGAAATAATGTTTTTAATAATATTCGGAACATAATAACAATTATTAAGATAAATGAACTTGCCCGAAGGCATTGCTAAATAATAAGTTCCTACAGCTAATGCAGCAACCTTTGCTCCATTCCCTACTCGTAGGATCACTTCATCATTGTTCAGCTTTCTACTTCTGACCAGTCCCTTCACATTATTACATATGTGAGAACCACAGCCGGTATCCAATACCCAAGTAGAATTTTGAATTTCTGAAAAATTAATTTCAATCATGAACAAACCTTGATTGGAAGTCGAAGCTTCTCCAAGCTTCTTGTCTGCCAGAAACTTCTTGCAGTTTTTTTTCCAATGTCCCGGCTTGTTGCAATGAAAGCACATTCCTTTAGCTGGTTCAGGTTTCTTTTGTTCCTTTTCTTTCCCCTTTCCCTTAGCCTTCTTGGATTTCTTCTTTTCAGAAGATACCTTAGGTCTCTTCCTTTTATTGGAAGAATCCACCATCAAGATATGGTTCTTCTTGGATGGGAAGTGACCTTCTGCAGTTTTCAGCATGTTAAGCAGCTCAGGCAAACTGACATCTAGCTTATTCATGTGAAAATTAACCACAAACTGCGAGAAGGTCTCAGGGAGTGACTGCAAGACCAAGTCTTGACTCAACTCCCCATCCATGACGAACCCAAGCTGTCCAAGGCGTTCAATCAAATTGATCACTTTCAGGACATGAGTCTCGATGGCAGTACCCTCGGTCATCCGAGATCGGAAGAGCTCCTTAGATATCTCATATCTAGCAGTCCTACTTTGTTCACCATACAACTCCTTGAGGTGAATCAACATAGTAGAAGCATCCATGTTTTCATGCTGACGCTGAAGCTCGTTATTCATGGATGCGAGCATGATGCATTGAGCTACAGATGCATCATCTTGCCACTTTACAATGGTGGCAATCTCTTCCTCAGAGGTTGTTTCTGGAACAGTTCCAGGGACATGTGAGTTTAGGACATAAGAAATCTTTTCAGCAGTGAGAACTATTCTCAGATTTCTTAGCCAGTCCTCATAATTCGGCCCGGTAAGCTTGTTTGCATCAAGTATGCTTCGTAGTGAGATTAGTGATTTAGACATTTTTAAAATTCTGCATGTGAAAAATAACATTTTAGCAAACATTCATTTTATTAATTTTGCATACCAAAATAAATTTAGGTCTTTATTTTAAATTGGTATCTCCCACTATTTTCATCAAACTATATTACCCTCACTTATATAGTTCGGCAACATCTAATTAAAGATTTGCTAGTGAGAATAAGGATCCCATTTCAAATGTATATAACCTTGTGGATAGCACAACAAGCGATATACAAATAAATAGGTAGACAACTCTTGTCAATTACAACACTGTATAACTCCTTTTATTTTGCCTCTTAAATCATAATGGTCAAGTGTGTGCACATCCGAACTAAAATGATTTAAGTTAAGTCCAGCCTAGCACTTCCATAAATTCAAAAAAGAAAAATGTTCGTCCTTGTGGATAGCACAACAAGACTAGATCGTTCAATTTTCTTGATAAGCATCAAATGTGATTAATTAACATCTTAAATACGTAATACTCGCCTTGTGGATAGCACAACAAGCTCATATTAAATATTTAATACTCTATTAATTTATCATGCTAGAAGGCGACGTTCGATATTCCAAATATCATTTGAACGCTTCGGACTTAATATTATTTCTTTGAGGGGTTTGTTATTATTTGTCTCATCTTGTTTAGCGCGCATGCACATATATATATAAAATACGCGTCATTTTATTAAACATGCGAAGCATGTTTGCATAAAATATAATATATATAATATTTAGCATGCAATATAGAATATTATATTCTACCCGGATTGATTATGGACTTTTATTCTAGTTTGGTTCGCTAGAGCCACCAAGTGAACCAAAAGGTCAAACCTAGGAGTGCAAGAATTTAAATTTAAATATAACTATTACATTTAAACTCGGGCTCCATACAAACGGGTCTTCACGCGCTCCTTGCTCCTTGGTCTCCAATTTCTTCAAGATAATTCTAACTATTCTTATTACATTAAACTATTTAATTTAAATAGAAACCTTGATCAACAGTCAAGGGGAAGTACATAGGAAGGAGATAGAATTTTATATCAAGAAAAAAAAATTAGAGAAGACGAGGTACGCAGACCCCATTTAATAAAACCCATTCATTCAAGCATTCAACTAAAATAAAATCCAATCACATTGGTCAAATAGTCCATAATCAATCCCCATTTATTTTCATACATATCACCATATATATCAATAAATAAATATTCATCTCATGAATTAAAACATTCCATATATATATGAGTATCATTTAATGGGCAATTTTAAATTGCATGAAATCCAATTTCAAGATTAAAATAAACTCTTTATTTTAATTATAAAATTATTTAGAATATAATATATAAATATATCATATTTATTTTTTAAAAAGAAGTCACCTTCTTTTATTAAAAGAGTCCTGCAGGTTTATTAAAAAAGTCCTTTCCTGATGGGTCACCTTCTTTTTGGAGTAAGAAAGAGACAACACCTTTTCTTTGCAGAATTCAAGATTAGCACCAAAAAAAAGATTGTGATTCGTCCCAAAAAAAGTCTTCTTTTTTTTTTTTTTTTTTTCTTAAAAAATATAATTTTATACAATAAAATTATGCCCAATAAATTATTTTAAATACATACCCATATGTATATGAAATCAAAAATAAATTAATAATTGCATAAAGATTTGGCTCTGATGCCACTGTTGGGTTTGTACGAAATCGTGACGCAATCAAATTGTAAAAATTAGCGGAAGCATGGTATATCAGAGTTTAAAAATTTCTACAAAACCATTACCCGGATCATCCTTTATGCAAATTATTAATTTAAAACGATAAATAAGAAGTTATGGAATCATACCCTTGTAGAACGAAGCTTCCACAGGTACTAGTTCAACTCCTTGTTCTTCGTGATCTCCTTGAATTTCCGGGTTAGATTCCTTCCTTTGATCAACGTTAGCCACCCAAGTGTTTGGCCTCTAGAGGTGATCCACCAAGGAAGATGAATTATCAAGAAGGAGGGTGTTTGGCTTAACCTTAGTTTTCTATCCTCTATAGAAAAGGAGTACTCTCCAACAATTGGAATTGCATCAATCTAATATCTATTATAAGACTTCTCTTATATAGACATTGGTCAACCCTTCTAATCCTTATTAGACATGGGATTTCTTTTAATTAATTAAACTCCTTTAATTAATTTAGGCTTCCCACCACATGGGAATAATTAATTAAATTCATTTAATTAATTTGTCTCCTAATCTTATTAGGAATAAATGAGAGTACTAAATATTAAATTAATTACTAAACTCCTTTAGAAATTAAAATAATAATAATTGTAATAATATTAATAAGACTCCTCTTATTAATTTATATTTAATATTTCCAAAATATTAAATAATAAACATTAAGCTATTTAATTTATTCTATCACCATAGATTAAATTAATTATACTTAATGCATTATTACGATTATGCCATTACCTTCTTAAATAATTATTCTTCCTTTTATGGTGTGACCCTTTAGGTTCTCCATATTAAACCGGTTGTGAATAAATCAATTAAAACAATTTTAATCTTATTTAAATAAATAAATTAAACTAATAATTTATTTAAATAAATAATATTTATTCTACAATAGGGATAAGCCTCCCTAGCGATCAACGACTTTCCAGATAATATAGATTTCAACATTAATCATAAAAGAACCTGTGAGTTAATAGTTACCATACAATTCAATCCTTCCACCATACAATGTCCCAATTAAATATAAGACATGGATTTACTGTCAAGTCTTATTTTATTTAATTATATGTATTTCGATTAGAAAATGCACAACTCCAAATAATGCAAATTAAAAACTCCTTTCTAATTTCATTTCACCTTGGCCAAGGATTCCTGGGTTGTCATTTAACGAATCACATGGGACATATCTCCTCTTTTACTAGAGGTGGTAGATTCTTTATTGATCATTCATTATCTCCATATGTAACTCATTATACCCAAGCATACCCTATATATGCCTTAAAAGGTCTTAAGGAATAAGTCAAAGTATAATTTGTTACATACAAGATACTATGATGATCTCAAGTCCAAGGATCACTTGTACTACTATCACATTAGGAATTCCTATTGACATGCGAGTAAAACTCCATTAGGTATTCCATAGCGAATCACGTTCAGTGAACTTATTCTTCAATAAGCACCTACATACTTGCTTTAGTGTCTCCACACAAATGATCATGAGATCAATCATCCTCATCCAATGAGCAAGCAACATATGTACCAATCTATCCGGATTTACTAATCCCCTTTTTAGTAATCCCACGATTGGGAACTATTTAAGTTTTAAAACTTTCTAAGAATTTAGATCTCATTAGCATGATCATCATCATGATTCTAAAAGCATTGCTTAAAACTATGGGTTATTTACATATTATAAAAACAGCAACATGTAGATAATTAAATGCCTGTAATAAATGAATATTTCATTAATAAATAAATAAGATTGTTTACAAAGTACGTGCTTTATCATCATACATGATTGGCTTGTATGCACACTACTATCAAATATCATAATGAAAGATTTACATTTCTTGTCATATACATCTTGTCATCCTGTCATCAAAACAACTGACCTCTATTTTGTAGGATAAGATTAAAAACCCCTAAACATGACACATTGCATAACATGTATATGGTTGATGTCTATCAAGACTAAACTACCTATTCGTCTTGTAGGTAAGAGTGGTCTCATTACTAGATCATAATCTAAAAAGGCACAAAGCCTATCCATCAACATGGCTGAAAGTGGCCAACCCGAGTCCGGTTCCATATCTCGAAAAGAGTTTGAGGGACTTAAGAATCAAATAGTAGAGTTTGGCTATCCTCCTAAGAGAACAAAGTAAAAGCACTCAGGGTCAAGCAATGCCCAATCAAAACAAGTCCTCCTCATAGGGTGACAATCAAAGTACTGACAAAAAGGGAGAAATACAGATCCCTGAACCTCGGTCCAGTAAAAGAATCAACAAAACCCCTGAAATCACAAATCTTAGGGAAAATCGAGAAACTGGCGATATCCGAAGGAAAGTCCGACAAGTGGAAGAAACCATCTGTTCAATGAAAGGGACTGAAAACCTTGGAAGTGTCACCTATTCAGATCTCTGCATATTCCCAGGGGCTAGATATCCTAACAAATTCCAAGTCCCCGAGTTTGAAAAGTACAATGGGGAAGGCGATCCTTATACACACTTGAAAATATACATTGGCGAGCTAGGGTCTTATGCTGAAGATAAAAGCCTCAGAATGCAGCTTTTCCAAAAGAGTCTCACTAGAGAGGCTAGGACATGGTATGCCCGACTTGATAATGCAAAAATACAAAGTTGGGAAGAGCTAGCTTATGCCTTCCTAACTCAATACAGCTTCTAGTCTTAGATGCCTCCAAATCAATATCAAGTGACCAAGGTCAAAAAGCAAAACAACGAGTTATTCTGTGAATATGCCCAAAGATGGAGACGTCTGGCAGCACAAGTCAGCCCGCCTATGATAGAAATTGAAATGGTGATGACCTTCATAGACATCCAAGAGGCACCTTACTATGAGTGGATCCTAGTTGGAATAGGAAAGCCATTCTCAGATATGATCAAACACAGCGAAATGATAGAGATGGGCCTGAAAGCATGAAAGATTAAAGATCTTACGTCCGTGAAAGTAGTCGCCGAGCATATACAATCTGGCAACTATGCGAGTGATCCCATGAGGATACCTAGGAAAGGCGATGAAGATGTATCCCTCATTGTACAGGGGCAGTCTAGGTGACCCAACCATAGTCCCCCCATTTAGAAGAAGGAAGATAATATGTCATTCCAACAACAAACTACTTTCAACCAATGCCAGGACAGAAAGAGAAAATTTGAAAGAACAAAAAATCAGGTGTTCACTCCACTAGGCGATTCCCTTGAAAATATGTTGGTGATGTTAATAGATTATAAGAAAATTACCGAACTGGCTCCACCTTTGGATCCAAAAAGTAAAAGATACAATCCTAGCCAGAGATGTTCTTACCATTCAGGATCTCCAAGACACGATACACAAGATTGTTGGTCCTTGAACCATAAAATCCAAAACCTGATCGAAAACGGCGATATTGTGGTCCAACAACCTGACCATCCAAATGTCAACACCAACCTTATGATGCCGCATGATACGGAGGGGGTAAACATGATCAGGTCAGGAAGCGATGAAACGCATCCAAATCTTAAATACATACGAAGGATGGAGGAATACCCCCAAAGGAACAGAACAAATGTCCTAGAGCTGGAAAATGTAGAGGGGGGTATAACAGTGATGTAAAAATTTGATACGATCCAGCATCAAGTAACTCTATTAGCTAATTTGATAGTGCGCCAACAACAGGATACAAGGTAGCTTTTCACTCAACTATCAGAAAGCCAAGAGAAAGAGGAGGCTATTCAGAATGTAAGCATATATCCCTCCAAGATCAGCCAGCTAAATGAAGAAGGTCAAAGCATGCTGAGTAGACGAGAAACAGGGAATATTAAAATTACTAGAAGATCTTGCCAAAGAAAAAATCGTTCGGAGGAATGCGAATCCTCAAATAGGAAATATCAAGCGATATTCCAAACATTGGCCAGCCCTCAAAATACTACGGCACCGAAAGTCAGGGAGAGTAGGCGGAGAAGGGTATTTACACCTTTAGGGGACTCGTTAGAAAATGTGTTAGCATTGTTGGTGGGGCAGAAAAAGTTTACTGAATTGCTACCTCCTACCAAGCCCGAGATGAAAAGTTATGATTCCACCAAGATATGTATCTACCACTCTAACTCACCTGGACATGCAACTGAGGAATGCTGGTCTCTCAAGCATAAAATCCAGGATCTCATTGAAAGTGGAGAACTGAAGATAGAAGTCCCAATGACCAGAAAAGGAGAGAGAGAAATAAAGAGCTTAACATGTCCACTCAAGGCCAGTAGTTCAGAGGAGGTAATAGCTGTAAGCACCAATCCTGGCAGAACACAAGGTGAACTGATGATGGGAGTGATAGAGGAGACAAGAGAATCCCCCAAGGAAGTTCATCCAACATCATCAAATATCTTGTTGCCCAAAGCCAGCAACCACATTCCTGATGTTACCCTCCTATATGATGAAGAGGAAATACTGATCCGTCCCAGGCTGGATAAAGCCAAAAGGGAAAGTTCCTTGCGAGAAATATAACAACAGTTTGAGAGTGGTCTCATAATCAAATCCTCTCAAACCTATGAAAAAGGTGAAGGAACAGATGGTAATGTTCTCAAGGAAGCCAACCCATCGAGGAATATAGAGTTCATCCCTTTTTGTGACGAGTCCAGTTTGAGCCTCCTTAAGGGATATGCTGATTCAGATGGCGATCAATTTATGGCAGTGATTGAAGATATTCATAACTAAGAGGGAACCTCTATCACAAGCCTCGAAGGTAGCATAACCACTAACAACTGGACTATCAGGCCTCAGCTAGCCAGGAGGACATAAATTTAGAAGAAAGTTGCGAGTCCCAGGAGATGGTGGGACGTTATCTTTGTCTTAGCATTATGCCTTTTATTTTCCATGCATATAAAATCAAAAGATCAAAAAAATAAAAAAAAATAAAAAAACCAAAAATCGAACCATTCACACAAGAAGCGAACTACGAATGACATGATCTCCCTCAGTCCGGGAGTACGTAGGCAGCCATTCACGGCGCGGTCAAATCAAACAAAAAATTTCAACATTCATCAAACCAAACTCAAAACCCAAGATAAACACTTCTCAAGCCTTTCAAACCAGACAACCTGAACTACGAATGACCTGATCTCCCTCCACCCGGGAGTACGTAGGAAGCCATTCCTGGTGCGATTTGACTTTCAAAGAAAAACAAAAACTAATAAAACCAATTCCAAGACACCAAAACACTATAAAACCTAAATTCTATCAAACCTCCTGGTCAACAGGCCCTGTTGAGGAAAATTAAAGCTAGTCTATGAACTCGTGGATAAGCGGGATAACAGTGCCAACATGGCATTCCTCTAAAGATGGAGGAGCAGTTACAAGCTCCTGATCCTCGGTCTCCATATGAGTAAGACACAGCCATCGATATGGTGCTACTGTGACCATCTATGAAAGCACTCATCTCTCCCACCAGGCTATTTGTATACGATCTAAGTGCAGTGCTGTCTGCAATTAAGATATCTCGATTATCTATGGCCTCGTCCCTCTCAGCATAAGTAGCATCCCGGGAAACTGGTGCCTACTCAATCTCCTCAAAAGCTGAATCACGAGTAGATCAAGCCTCATCTTTATTCTCCAGAGCTGCATCTCGGGTAGATCGGGTCTCGTCTCTTTCAACAAATGCTACATCCCGGGTGGCTCAAGCCTCGTCTCTATCAGCGAAAGCCGTATCTCTACTAGAATGGGCCGTCAACATCAGTGCCCTAGCCAGATCCCTCTCAAAAATCATCCGAGCTAGTGAATCAACAATACCTGGATCTCCCTCGGCAAGAATGCTCGGATGGTCACTAACTAAAGCTGCTGTCAAACCAGTGAACAAACCATCTTCCGTGGGAGAATTGGGATCCTCCATGGGCTCCTCCTCATTAGAATTAATGCTCAAAGCTGACTGGAAAATCGCAGCCAATGCAATATCTGCCTCCAACCATGCAGAATACTTTGGAGAATATTTTGATGACTAGTAGAAAAATCAGTCCTCTCCCTACGAGTTCAACAATCATAAGTACTGGTAATGTCAGGGGACGACAAAGATGAAGTTGATATCCATGGATCCATAGCCCCCTCAAAGTGGTGAATGCTATGAAATTAATCAAGCTGGCCTATGACTACCAGCGGATGATATATGGTCACCCCTCTCAAACCCGCTAAGGGCAAATAATCCATGCTGACTACATGAGTGATGAAGCTATAAGAGGAACTCAGCCCTGAGCATGGCAAGATCAAAAAGGGATGCTCAATCTCTGATAAAAAGGTCTACCATGATGTCGCATCTGAACACTACATTGGCCGGAATGAAAAAGACATAGCTATCTCATGGGTAAATCACTACCCATGATGTCGAAAAGTGCCAATATGGCTCAAATGCGTCATGAACCACACATAAAATAGAACTGTGCTGCCTCTGAAAAATCCCCCTGGATGGGTACTACGAAAAGTAGCCGACCTCAAAGTCTCGACTAATACCATCAACAGGCTAGCACAACCCTGTCTGAGGGCACGGACCACTACCATCAATCCAGTATCTAAGTGGTCCATATACAGGAGCATGTACAGATAAGCAATGATGCACATCAACATCACATCCACTCGTGCAAACTGCCACTCATCTGCCAGAATAATAAAATCCCCAGAGAATCGCTCGTAGCTGTCCAACCTACCAAATAAATCAATCAAAGAGTCCATAGGCACTACATGTCCGGCACTAATCTCCTCAGTGATGACTTTATGTCTCAGACCTGTCACTGTCATGAACGGTCTTCTAATGTCACTAATGGCTGTCCTGGCACATGGCAGATCTAATGCCAAACCTGTGAGGCTATCATACTCCTCCAGCGTAGGAGTAAACTCATGAAGGCCAAACCTGAAAAGATTACATCCAAGAAAAACCCTCAGAGTCAGCGACCCATGTTGAGATGACCCAACGATACCTCAATGTTGTTCCCTAAAATCCAGAGCAAGTCTTGAAAGGAAGAGACATCGATACATCAAGATGACCAATCACAAGGATGAAATGGCAATCATCATAGGATGCAACCTGTCATCAATTCATCACTCCTAATGTGTGAGAAGATTTGATCTCTTCTGACCCACAAAAGCACATGGGCTACCGTCATGGCAAAGTCTATCTCATACCCGACGATATATTCCTCGAGCAAAAGGCCACGGATTAAAACTCATAGATTAAGCTAAATCTTGTTAAAGCCATCACACCACCAAACAAGCTGAGCTCTTAGGTCCAATTCATTGGAGTCCGAAGGCATCTCGACATCAATCATCAAAGTTGAAACAACAATACAGCAATATATCAAGCATAAGCATCAGCAAGGACCTTCGAAGAGTTGACACCTTTAATCTGAAACCTTTATCAAACTAGAAGAAAGGTCATCACAGCCAATTGCTCCTACAAATCAAAAATAATGACTGGGGCATCCAAGCATTAAAGCCAAAATCCACTACTTGTTCACCATGGGGGTCATGCAAAAAAAAACTTTTGCGATCTCGGCATCTTATCAGGCCCTCGATCAAACATACAACTGAGCAATCATCCCAGATGACAAGCAAGACTGGGGAATGTTCCAAGTCAATGACAACCCGATGTTATGACCGTTACAATAAGGATGGACCAATTTTGGAAATTGTGACAATTCAACACTGGGGCATTTATCAACCATCCAATGAAATTGCACCAGTCGGCACCATCAGCATGGTCCATCATCATCCAAGCTTCCATCATTGGCGATCCAGTATGATCAATCGATCTTTTTTAATCATAATTTTCTTAGAATACTGCGATCCACTGACAAGGTACGACTCTTTCATCTCTTTATGTGCTTTTAATTTCCAGTTACATGCATGGACAAAGGTAGACATGTTAAGTATAGATAAATCTAGCGTTAGAATCTTGGAAAAAGGTCTTAAAAAGGGAAAAAGATTTTTTCTTTAACTTGTTATGAATTGGATTAATTCCGATAAGCATCCGTGGAGTAAGAATCACGGTAACGATTAGAGAATTAAAATAATTTAACCTTTTGATTAGGCGCGACATCCTAGTTTAAAGTGCTTTTTTGAAAAAACTTGACCTCATATGCATGTCTGCACTTTGCGATCACCCTAACTCTTAGTTGTGCTGTATGAAACTATGGCGACAAGGATGACAATTAGTAGCCAGCCTAATGTCTCAAATCATGGCCTGGGTTACTCGAGTTATTAAGCCTGAGGGGTGTCTTTACACCTGGTTCCCTAAAGCCATCTAGTTTGGGAGCCACTGGCCCAACGCTCGTTACATGGGTAACTCAGCACCTAAGAAAATGAGCATTACAAGAAGAAGAAGGAAAAACCTTAGCAGATCTGAATTGTGGCCTAGGTTACTTAAGTAATTAAGCCCGAGGGGTGTTTCTACATCTGGTGCCCTAAAGCCGTCTGGTTTGGGAGTCACTGGCCCAACACTCGCTACATGGGTAATTTAGAGCCTAAGAAAATGAATCTTGTACAAGCTCAGGCGAGGATCAAAAAGAGTGGACCGCCTGACTTGTCTCGAAGTGTGGCCTTTGTTACTCGAGCCAGTAAACCCGAAGAGGTGTCTTAACACCTAATGCCCTAAAGCCATCTGGTTTAGGAGTCATTGGTCCAAAACTCGTAACATGGGTAACTCTGAAAAGCCTAAGAAAACGAGACAAAGTTAAGCGAGAAAGGAAAAATTTTGCAAGATGAAATTGAGATCATCTAAAGCCATTAAAGAGAAACCCTTGCTAAGGGTTGCGTCATTCATAGGGCACATGTCATATAATGTTTAATGTTGTGAATAGTGTTTAGAGCAAAGATGAGGTGTCTCTGATGAAAGGAGATGAGTCTTTTGAATCTAATCCTAGCCATGAAAAATGACCATGGACACTTAAAAATTTTCTTGTGATTTCATAACTTGTCAAATGAAAATTTTGATTTCCTTAGGAAAAATTCATTTTCATACTCCCTTTCAAGATCTTTAGCAATAAGATAAGGGCGCATTAAATACAAGCATTCAATTTCATAAGCTTTAAACTTCAAATGCATCATTCACAAGATCATACTAATCCCGACGGCCCGAGCCATCTAGTTTTTGGCACATTTTGTTCAATGTATAGGAAATTGCTCACTCAAGATGTGGTCAACTAAGCAAGTTTCTTCTGTGAACTCCAGTAACAACCTGCAAAAGGGCTGGGGCATTTCCAATTCCAAGAAATAGAAAGGGTCTACGACAGGACCAGGCTCCTCATCAAAAGAAAAGGGAGAATTCCTGAAAAAAATCAAGGCGACATAAGTTGTCCTTCCAGAAAAAGGAAAAAATTCTCAAGAGAGTCTTTAACTCAGAAAAAATAGATGCCCAATGATAAAAGGTCTGGCAAATGAGATCTACATCAAACGTGTCAACCTGCGCCAAGTCCTTACAAGTTGAGGCCTCTACACCAAAATTCAAATATGGGAAATGAAAGAACGGGCTACATCCGCCAGGACGTCAGAATCACCCAACTCATTAGCCAAGCCAAATCTAATCCAGTAGGGTCGCAAGTTAAAGAGCTTGCCCTTTTTTATAATCAATGATCAAACCATTGGCGTCAATCCAGCGTAGCATCGAAGAAGGATTCGGTAATATAGGCCATGGAACACTACTTTAGCAAAGATATCGGGATATCCCCTAATAAAGCCATCAATATTTGAATTGCCAGAGGGACTAGCACCAGATCCAGATCTAGAAAAAATAGCAGCCTCTGCGAGATCCCCACCAAAGAGGACATATGAAAGGGGAACATCTGAATCTGCCATACCAAAAGAAGTCATACAGGAGTTAAAGCCGCTAGGCCTATCAAAATCTATGCCTGAAAAGAAACTCAAAATCACCTCAGAAAGGGTGAGGTATGGTTCTACATCAATTCAATTAAGCATATTCATCAACCTAGGATAAATTAAGATCATCATATCATGTCTAGTCTGCACATGTGCAACAAGCGCTACATCAGCGCACATCTCCATTAAAAAGTTAGGTATAAATACATAGTAGAGTTAAAAAAAATTCATACACTTTAAATACACAAACTCGATGAAAAAGTATGCTACCGTTCGAGAAGGCATCATCAACCATTGTCCCTACCATCAGGGTATGCACTGTTGCAAACTACAGGTGTAAGTTGTCATCGGGATAGGCATCAGGAGCACCCACTTAGGTAACACAGCAAAAGAGATATATCCCCAGCGGAGGAGCCTTCAGAAATGTACAACGGCATCAACCAAGAGAAATCAGCCCCCTAATAGTATCGACAGAATGGGGAAACCAGGGGTATTAAAACCAAGGTAACATCAAAGGATATCATAAAGGACATCATCCCCCAGCAGAAATGTAGAAAACATTTCAGTTTATCTTCATCAAACAAAGCATTGACAACACCGATGGAAATTAAACCGTTCGAGTCAACACCATCATAGACATCAGCAACACTAATGAAAGTCAACCGTTGAGATCAGCCCCAACACAGGCACCATCCATGACCAGTCAAAGTAAGCGATTTGCGATGCGATATGCGACTTGCGATACGATATGCGATATGCGAAGTGCGAAATGCGATTTGCAAAAATATATTAACATTCATTGCATTGCGATTTGCATCATTAATATCTTATCATATTTTAAGTGTCTAGCAATCTTTATTCTGTTCATTCCATTGCATTACATAAACATGATAAAGAGGGGCATCTGTAGACACTCGAAATTTCATTTTCCTGTTACTAACCCTGTAGGAGGGCAAAATCGTCATCTCAACCCCGGTCACCAATACCGGGATGTCAACTCAACCCCGATCACCAATATTAGAATGTCAAACTCGGCCCCGGTCACCAATACTAGGATGTCAACTCAACCCCGATCACCAATAATAGAATGTCAGCATAACCCCTGTCTCAATACCGGGCCGTCAAATCAACCCCGATCGCAATACCAGGATATCAATTCAGCCCTGGTCACAACCCGGGAGGTACAATTAAGCCTCAGTCACAACCAGGAGATCCAGTTCAGCCTTAGAGATAACCTTGGGAAGCCAATCCAACCTTCAGAGACAAACCCGAAGTATCACATCAGCCCCGGTCTGTGACGCCCCCAAATTCGGGTCTCAAATAATTGGATTCGGTCATCACGATCCAATACAAACATCCACCTCTAAATAACATACAATAACTAAATGCGGAAAAAAATAAACGTATGTCGTTCATTCAAAAGGTGTTACTAGTTCCAAGATTTGATAACCTTAATACAACCTTACAAACATACCATAGAATAACCATTATGGTTCAAATTTTATAAACAATAATTTAAACTAAGCATAAAACAAAGTCAACTATTTGAAGTCTATTACTTCATCTTTTCTTTACACTTGTCCTTCCCTGAAGTCTCGGGTTTAACTGCAATAAAAGTCATAATATAGCAAGGATGAGCAACTAGTTTGCTCAACAAGTTTAAATACTATAATAAAGGACATATTATGATTAAAGGAATACATATAAGAGGAATTCAACAATATGAATATCGAAAGCAAGGAGAATAATTTCTTTTAGAATAATGATAGACGAATAGACTTCGAACTATAAACTTCCAATGGAATCAATAGCTGATTGACCCTTTGGTTACTGGCTACAGAATATGTACTTAAGGGGATCAGCCTCGCGTACGCCATGTATATGCATAACATTCAACTCTGCTATTTTTATCTTATTTTAGATACATGGGGTACTCCCCTATAATATAAAGGGTGTTCTCTTCAGTTTAAGAATCCTTATCATCAATTGGCCTGAATAGCTTTTATAAAAGTTTTCATGTAATTGTCTGACCGAACAAGGGTTTAGACTCTATCTAAAGTAGTTCATGAATTATAGAACTTTAAACAATGTACAAGTCCAAGACTGTACGAACTCAAGTGCACCAAGTGCTAGTACCAATAAAATTAATTTGGAATAATTGTAAAGAAACTTAAACCACCTAAAGCATACTTGGAAATAAGGTCCAAACGTCAATAAATAACTTGCAACACAATAATAACCTGCTCAATACAATGTGAGAAGGATAGGAAACTTGCACAATAAGGAGTGAAGTTCAAAGACTTGCATTCAATATAACAATCAAATGAAGTTAGGAAACTTGCACATTATGCGAGTTTGTGTAAGTTAGGGAACTTGCCTGTTTTCTCAGCTACAAATAATCTACCTTTAATTAAATTGCGTTGAAACGACCTAACATCAACAAGTCGGTCTCTCAATTAGTATTGTGTAGACTGGCATGAGTTCATACTTACAAGAATCTAATCATCAGATAAGTCTATCACATATGACCACAACTAGTACCACACATACCATATTTAGCAAGTTATAGTGTCATTATACATTAACGGTCAAACTCAGATTCCAACAAACTATCCAGACCTGAAAGTGGCCTGGCGCAGCTGCGCTGGTCTTTGCCTTAAGAGTGGCGCAGTTGCGCCACTCATTGGTTAGACCAGGAATGAAATTTCATTATGCTGGAAATCCGAGGCTACTCTCTAGTATACAGACTACTTACATTAGACAAATACACATGCTTATTAGGTTATTAACTTAAGTTCAAAACGTAGCATGCTCATTCTAAGTCCATTTCAAAGTTATATGGTCTCATACCTGACATTCTTATACTTTAAGCAAAACAAGTCCATGCTTCAAGGGTCAGCTACGAACGTCATATTACCACATAACGTGGCTAAACAATACCAAGTATGCATACTCATACGTATACCACATATGTATACCTTAACTACATAGTTTACACTAGAAAGTTCCTTTTTCATGAACATGTGTGCATAAGTCGAGTCCATTTTTAACCAAATGATGCTCATGTCAACATGTCTAGAGGCATAATGAATCCTATTTTACATGCTTGCATGATCAGAATTTAACCTACATAGGAATTGATGACATTAGCTTTCAAATTATAAGTTTATCCTTTGAAATCACCTTAACCTTCAATCATGTATGCTAGTGTGTACTCAACACTTTAGACTAACTATTCATGTCTATTTAGACCATGCGATCATGCTTACTAAATTCGAATACACACATGATACACATATGTCAAAGTTCATATCGAAAACTATAAGTTCATTTTAAACATACGTTTTCCTTCCATAACATATACTAACATGGTCACAATCATGCATGTTGTATCAAGAAACATATACACAAGAGTTAAACTAGTTTTCATGCTTTCCTTAAGTGATACCAACGAGTTAGCATGAGTAGATTTGTAATAAAAATAAAAACCATCTTCAGAGCCTGGCGCAGCTGCGCTGCGCCCTAGTACAAAACTGGCGCAGCTGCGCCGGGGTCCGACCAGGCCTGAAGCAGCTTCTGCTCGGCAGAAGTACAGCCAAACTCAAAGTTTTCTCAATAATTCTGATTCTATACCAGCCACATTATAACTAACATGTTTATAACGTTGTATAACACTTAACAAACATATTCTATAATTCAATTAGCATCTAATTCACAGAATCAAGAACTTAGAATTTCAAAAATGAGGAATATAGTTATGGGAATGTACCTCTGCTAAAGAATTGAACTTGCTGCTATAACACTCTCCTTCAATCTCAGAATTCTAACACTGATATATAAACTCACTCTCTATTCTGACTTTCTAAAAATTCCCAGCAAAAGAAATGAGAAGAAGAGGAGTTGTATTTATAGAAAATTTGATATCCAGACAATTCTATTACCCACTAACTTAAACCAAGGGATTGAGCAAGAACATGAAGGTTAACAAGAAGTTGGTGAGGAGTTGGTGAAATCCATCATAAAGCCCATCATGCATTAAATCATAATTTAAATTAAACCATTACTTAGATTACAATTAATCAATTTCAATTCATGCACTCATTAAATCATAATTAAATAAATTATAATTTAAATTATACTTTCACCTTAATTATAATTATTCCAAATTATAATCACATATTAAGTTATAATTACACAAATTATACTTCAAGTTAAACATTTACTTTGATTATAATTAATCAAACTATATTCATTATAATTTAACAAATTATTATTTAAATCAAACCCTTATTATAATTATAAATATTCAAATTATAATTACACATTATATTTTATTAATATAATTCATTACTATTATTTTAGCATTATAATGTCCTCAATTTACCACATAAACTTACCTTTCATAATAGGAACAAAAACCATAAAAAATAAACAATTTTATTTTCTGCATACCCCCCGCCGGGGCGGGCCCCCTCTAGGGGTTCAAGTTTTTATCGCGAATTGTGCAGAAAAAAAAAACCAATTTGGCTTATTTCTCCACACCAAATTTCACTTTCAGTCAATACAATTCATAACAATTTGATAGAAAATAAAATTCTAAACTCCCAACATGTTTTAACATATGAAACAAACAAACACACAATTTAAAATAACCAATTTTCATGATTTTTAAAAGAAAACCCATTGATAAGCTTTCTTGAAGAAAATTTACACTGAAATCTGTTTTTAAATCAAAATACCCAATCAAAACATATTTAAATTTGTTTATAAACATGTTATCATCATCTAACCTCGATTTACACAATCAAATCACAATATTTGATTTCAAATAGGCCAATTATCAAACTATTTCACTATGACTTTTGATGAACACGAGTTTTCTCATATTCATCATATATTCATAAATTAACCAACTAAACCATCATATAATTCAATTATAAGCATCTATTATCACAATTCACATATAGAATTTCATATATAGCATATATATCCCCAACCTCATAAGTTTTCAAGAATATTCATATTTTCATAAAACTAAAACTTGAATCTCGTAAAGCAATTCTTAAAACTCTCAAGTTAGAGATTATACCTTTTGCTTTGATTAGGAGAACAAAATGAAGATGATGATGGTGAGGCGTTTGATTCTCTCAAACTTCTTCTTCCTCTACCTTCTTTCTCTCTTCCTCTTCTCTTTTCTCTTTATCTTTTCTCTGAAATTTTCTCTTTGTCTAACTATTTGTTTTGTTCTTTCTAAACTAACGTAGTTTTTTACAAAACATAAACTGACATATAGATATATATTATACATATATAATATACATAAATGTCAGCTATTAATTCCTATACTTATATCATATACTAATTACCAATTTAATATATAAGTTACAAAAATTAGAATTTTAAAAGCCCTAAGGCTTGTTTGGCAAAACAACATTATTTTTAAAAAAATAGATTTTTAGTAGTTAAGGTCATGTTTGGTAAAAACTCTTTAAAACAGATTTAAGGGCCTTGTTTAGGAAAATAGTTTTAAAAACTATTTTACTTCTTTTAATAAATCCTTTAACACATCTTTTTAATGTTATCCTTAAATTAATTAAATCTTAACATTATAATTTAATTAATTAAAAGTCTAACATTAATTAATCACATAAAATTGTCACATAATTATAATTACTCGCTAATTATAATTGCATGTAACACTCATCACATTACTCACCTAATTTAATTATCGCAATTAAATTAGAATTATAGCATAAAATTATTATATCAATTAAATTAAATACTAAATATTTATTTAATTAATATATTACACTTAATTATATTACTCCATAACCATCGCATAATTTATTTATTTAACTCAATAAATAATTCAATAAAAATATTTATTTTATTTAATAAATAAATATATAAATTCTCTTTATACCAAATCATATATTTCACAATATATGACACGTATACACATACTTAAACTCAAAACATCTCATAATAAGAATTTTATTTATTAAATTCTCATTTATAATTCTTA